>JAQPZY010000976.1:0-600000 GCA_029931535.1 Margaritifera margaritifera
AAAACTCCCACACCTTCAAAGGGGCAAGTACGATGGGTATGTTATGTTAATAATAATTTGCTATGGATTAATTTTTGATTTTTTTTTTTTTTTTTTTTTTTTAATATCAATATTTGTGATTTGGAAACACGTTTCTGATGATACTTACACTCGTAGATAGGGAAAGGGTCTTATTATTTCTATGAACGGGTCAATAATTACTGGTTCTTTAATTTCGGGAATGACAGCAACCACGGAAATCAATACAGAGGTCCAAGTGGGTCTAAGATCGCTGATCTGGCTGACATCATGCCTAATAACCAAATACAAGAACAGTTGATCAAGGGATCTGGATCAGTAGGGGTGCTTACTGTATAAATGTATTCCAATGCATTCGTTATGAAAACAATTTTTGGAAGGTTTCTCTGGATTTTGTATCTTCAATTTTATTTGCTGTTAAATCAACATAATTTGTATCATATTGAAAAGCCTCTAGGCCAGGCCAGGATGCTTCGTATCCAAGTCGGCCGAATTCTATTGAGTGGGTTGTTTCGTTTTTGTTTGTTTGTTTCTTTTTCTTTTTTTTTTTTTATAAGTTGTGAAAACGTTCTTCTGTTATGGGAATGGTGGCTATATTTGACGACCGATTAATATCATGTGTACAAATCTGAAAGCCATCTATGCCAGATGTGCTTTCTGTCAGATTTGGTCAAATTAGGTTCAGCAGTGTTTGAGAAGAAATCATTTGAAGTTTGTTCAATTTTTAGTAACAGTGACCATCATTTGATTGCCATTGGCGGCGCGAGGGGGGATCGAGGGGGAAGAATTGCCCCAAGGCGCCGGGCGAGGGCGGGAGCGCCGTGGGTAGCTTTCTCGCCCCCCCCCCCACAACACACACACTCACACACATCTGGCATCTAAGCCCCCTGTTCAGGGCTTAGATGGGAGGGGGTGGAGGTTGGCAACTGACATAAAAACTGTTCTCTGTTTCAAAGAAAGGGGCGCCACTGAAAAACTTGAACCCCCGGGCGCCTCGGTTAGGGAGGCGCCATTAAAGAACATTGCCCCCGGGCGCCCTCGGTAGGGTGCGCCATTAAAGAAACATTGCGCCCGAGAGCCTCAAACCCTCGCGCCGCCTCTGTTGATGGTTAATCGCCATCGTTTATATAAATGTGAAAGCCTTTATACCAGGATATTTTGTCGCAGATTTGGTCAAATTTTGTACAGTGGTTTGTGAGAATAATAAATCACATGATGAAATTTCTATTTTATTAAAAGATGCCACATTTGATCTCAGATTGGTATCATTTGTACTAAACTGAAAGACCTTTATGCCAGATAGATTTCTGGTCAAATGTGTTCAAATTCTGTTCAGTGGTTTTTGAGAGAAAGTCATTACAATATTTTATATTTTTAGTAACAGTGATCATAGTTAATGATAGATTGGCTCTAATTCTGCAAACTTGAATGCCCTGTGGGCCAAGAGGATGCTTTCTGTCAAATTTGGTAAAAGTCTTTTTGGCTATTTTTTGAGTAGAAGCGACATATATTTATTTTTAATTTTAGCAACGATGGTTATATTTGATAGCGGATTGGCATCATTTGAAGAAACCCCAAAACTCTGTATGCCAGGATGCTGTCAAATTTAGTCCAATTTTGTTTCAGCGGTTTTTGAAAAGAAGTCGGTTTATATACTATATATACTATTAGCAACTGCAGCCATACTTGATGGCGCATCAGCATCATTTGTTCAAACTTGAAAGCTGTCTATGTCAAGAATTTTTGTTGTTGTTGTTTTTGTGTTGTTGTTGTCAAATTTGTTAAATTCTATTTAGCAGTTTATGAGAAGGGGTTTAAAGGTTCTCTAGTTTTAATAACGGTGGCCATATTTGATGGCGGATTCAGCATCATTTGTATGAATATGAAAGACATTTCTGTGAAGCTGTTTATGTCAACTTTTGGATAATTATGTTGAGTTGTTTTTGAGAAGATCTTTACAAGTTTTTATACTTTTAATAACGGCGGCCATATTGACTGACAGATCGTCGTCCTCTCAACAAATTTGAAAGGCCTTGATGCCAGAATGTTCACCGAGCGATTTGTGAGAAGAAGTTGTAAATAACAATAGTGAACAGACGAGTGACGAACGACCATAACAAAAACTCACTGGTCCTTACTGCCAACTGAGGTATATACAAATTATCAAACTAATTTGTTAGCAATTCATGATCTACGGGAACCCTGAAATAACTTAAAAGAGCATCAGCAATTGTTCCTTTGGTTTACTTTGTGCTTCATATTAGAAATGCAAGAGCCCCTTATTCTCCCTTCATATTGTCGCTTCTATGCCAATCAAACTTATACTTGATATACACTTTCTTCAACTGATTCATTCTTGTATTGACCAGCTTATGTCTTTACATTATTATCATTGACTATTAACTACACAACTAACGGTTTAACATTGCCTCAGTTTCAACCCTAAATCTCAAACAAGGGGCCTAAGTGGGCCTGAGATCGCTCGCCTGCATGACAACTGCCTAATAGTCATATTCAAGAGCAGCTGGCTAAGAAATCTGGGCCACTAAGATGTTTTCTGTAGCAATTCCTTCCAATGCTGCTGACTGCATATTTTGTAAGACAACTGTTTCAAGCTTGATACCACAGCGGTTCAAATTGTCCAATATTAAAATACCAGGATGCTTTCTGTGAAAGTTTGTCAACTTCTGTTGACCAGTTTTACAAAAGTTTACTTAATATCTTTCTAGTTTAAGTAACATCAGCTGTATTTGACAGCGGATTAGCATCATTTGTATAAATTTGCAAGGCATTCAATCTAAAATGCTCTTCTATCGAATTTGGTCACATTCGGTTAAGTAGATTATTTAAACATATTATTACAGTGTTTTTCTTTCTACTTTTTAGTAATAGCAGCCATATTTGAGGGGAGATCGGCATCAATTGGACACAATTTAAAGCCCTTTATGCCAGGATGCTTTATGTCACATTTGGTCTCTCTGCGTTGAATTGTTTTTAGAGGAAGTAATCTAAATGAATTTCGATTTTATTAACGGTCCACCATATATGATGGCGGATCGGCATCATTTGTAGAAACTTGAAAGGCTTAGTGTCAGAATGCTGTCGAATTTAGTCACATTCTACTGAGTGGTATTTAAGAAGTCATTGAAAGGTTTTTATATTTTTAGTAATGTTGGCCATATTTGATGGTAGACTGACATCATTTATATAAACTTGAAGGCCCACTATTCCATGATACTTTCTATCAGATTTGCTGAAAATCTGTTCAGCAGTTGTTAGAAGACGTCGTATAAAGAATTCTAAAGTAACAGTGAATAATCACTCAGACGTTCACTATTTTAGTAATGGTCGTCTGGCCTTATCAAACGGCGAAAGTGCATCATAGGCATAAACCATATATGCCAGGACACGTTCTGTAAATTGTGTTGAATTCTGTAGAGCAGTTTGTGAGAAGAAGCCATTTAAAGTTTTAATATTTTTTTTATATTTTTTTTAAATTTTTTTTAATTATTATTAGTAAGAGCGACCATATTTGATGGCGGATCGGCATCAGTTGCATCAAATTAAAACACCACTATGCCATGATGCTTTCAGTCATATTTGGTTAAATCTGTTGAGCGGCTTTAGAGAAGACCTCGCTTGAATGTTTATCTATTTTCAGTGATGGTGGACATATTTCATGGCCGATTTTGCATCATTTATAAAAACTTGAAAGCGATCTGGGCCAGAATGCGTTCTGTTACATGTGGTCAAATTATGTTTGGCTCTTTTGGAGATGAAGTGGTTTATAAGGTTTTGCTTTTTTATATTTGATGGTGAATCAGGATCATTTGTCGAATATCGAAATCCTCTATGTCAGGATGCTTTCTGTGACATTCAGTTAAATTCTATTCAGCAGTTATCGAGACAGGGTCATTTAAATGTGTATCTACTTTTAGTTTCATCGACCATATTTGATGGCGGATAGGCATCAGTTGAAAAAAATATGAAAGATCTTCATTCCGGGCTGCTTTGTGTCACCTTTTGTCAAATTCAGAGAAGAAATTGTTTTTAAAAATAATGCCATTTTCAGTAACGATTGCCATATTGGATAACGGGTCAACATCCACTGAACAAACTTGAAATGTCTTGATGCCAGAATGCCTCTCTGTAAAATCATGTGGAAATTGGTCAACGGCTATTGAAAAGAGGTTGTAAATACCAGTTGTGAACGATCGACGCACGACAGACAAAGGACCATACCATAGCACACTTGGCCTTACTGTTGAAGATATATCAATATAGATCGGTGTACGCAATTTTCTTGAGATCCGATAATAATCAAGGGAATTACTGTGTGCAAGCAAGAACAACGCTATACGATGGTGCACATAGCAAGCTGAAAAACCAGATTAAGCCAAGGTGTTATCAACATTAAATTGCCTACCAAATTCGATTTAAATCCAACAGGAATAAAGGGAGTTTTAGCAGAGAAAGGAAAGCGAGTGAGTCTGACATTCAAGGCCCACAACTCCGCTTGTAGATGACATTGATCGCGGAACATGTACGTAAGCAACATCAAACTCAATAGAGGTCTCATAAATAGTAAACTGTGGATCGGTCTGACAGTCAGGGACTGTAGGCTACGTGACTTAAAATGCTGATAAATGAACTCAGCCGAGGTCTCATCTAGCAAAGGTTCTACCAATATCAAGCTGTTTACCAAATTTGGTTCAAATAATCCAATCACAAAATGAAAAGGTTGATTTGAGAAAATAAAACTGGGTGGGTCAGTTAATCAAGAGCTATATCTCTGCTAAACGATTATACAGCAAGCTACCAATCGAATTCAGCCAAGGATTCATCACAACCAAGTTGCATGCCAAATGTGCTTGAAATCAAATAATAATCAGTAGATTTATTGGGCGGAAAAGAAAGTGGGTCGGTCTGCGAAGTAAGGGCTACAACACTGCTAAACTATCACATAGAAGTCTGAAAATCGACCCCGGCCAAGGACTTGTCAATATCAAGCAACAAAACAAATTTGGTTGAAATCCAATAATATTTAAGGGAGTTATTGTGCGGAAAAATAAGTTCGTGGTCTGATAACTCAACTAAACGGTGGCACAGAACTCTAACAATCCAAATCAGCCAAGGGCTTTTGAAAATTGAGCTATATACCAAATTTGCTTGAAATCTACTAATAATTAAGGGAGTTTTTGTGCAGAAGCGAAAGTGGGTGGGTCTGTCAATTTGGAACAATTAGTCTGCTAGATGATGAAGCAAGCTGTCAGTCGAATTTAGTCGAGGTCTCACCAATATCAAGTGGCATCCCAAATTTGGTTGCAAGATAATAATAATTAAAGGCATTATTATGCGGAAACGAAAGTGGAATTGGCGGACTGAAGGACGGACAGGCCTAATTTAATATCCTCTGCTTTCTACGAAAGAAAAGGAAGGGGTCGGCGGGGTGGGGGTGGGGTGTTTGTACGGTCACGGTTATAATTGAAAAAACGGGCCATAATTCAAACTTTTAAAACAAAAGGTGACAACTGAACCAGACCTATGTTGCCTTGTTAGGAAACCTTATATCGAAGCGGGCCTCAGACAGATAGACAGACTGTGCGACGGATACGGGTAACACCATAAGCTCCTCCACAGAATATGGGGGGAGCATACAAATGAACTGTGGTGGTGGTAAGTTGTGGGTTAGGTGGACTAGTAACTGGGAAGATCATATTTCTTTGTTGCAGATCACTATGCAATCGATTTTAACATACCAATCAAATATAAAGCAATGTTCAAGACTTATAGGAAGAAATTTGATTTCCAATTATTTGCAAACTTGAAGAAGAGTATATGTCGTAAAAGAGGGACATTAAATGCTATGCAAACTCAAACATTATGAGTGAGAAAGGTGTTAATTAAGAAACCAACAAAAAACATGTTATTCTAGTAGCACCTTTCTTGAGCAGCCAATGAATGGATATATTTTTGTTGGTTAAGGGAGGTGACTGTTAAGGAGTGGTTAAATATGTAGATGAAATGAAGCCAGAGCTACTTCCATGATCCAGGGGATGTGACTCATTAGTCTAATTTTATCACACATTAAATAGTATCGTATTTATTACAGGGACCACTTTCAAACTTCAGTCGTGATACAAATAGCCCCTGTCATAAAGTTTTCTTAAAAGCGAACTACAGATGTTCTAGAGTTACCGGGGTCACACCCGTTCATTATTTCATGATTTAGGTGCAGCTTGGTGAATTTGCAAGATCTTTCATGTTTTCTGTCCTGGTATCAGCACAGTCAAGTGTGCTACATCTATGATATCAATATAATTAAGTGCGCTATATCGGTGGTGTTGTTTGTTCTTCGAGTTCGAAGATGACCATGACATCCCTAAGTGGCTTGGTGTATATGAACGTGATATATCGGTGGTATCGCACCGCTGACGTCATGGGAAATTAACTGAGAGAGAGAGAGAGAGAGAGAGAGAGAGAGAGAGAGAGAGAGAGAGAGAGAGAGAGAGAGAGAGAGAGAGAGAGAGAGAGAGCGCATTAAAGTAAAGGAGTTGATGTGAAATAAAAGTTTTTTGCTTCACTACCCCGCTCACCCACCCCCACCCACCCAGAGACCGTCCGAACTCTCAGGGAGCCTTTAGAGCGTTGACTTGCACCAGTCAGCCCCCTATAGACTGACCCACAACGCTATTCTTTTCCGGCCAACCGTTGATTATACATTACTCATGTGTTATTTTTAAACCAGCCAGTCCACCGCATTCCAAAAATTATCGATCGATAGAGGCAAGTCTATTGTTTCCTACAAATAACGACTTGTTTGACTAGGTGCATAAGGTTTAAACACTGTATAATTTAGGCTGTCTACTAAGTAATAAAACTTTTGTAAATATTTAAGCCTTTCATGTGCTAAATTTTAAAATCATTATGCAAGCATATTAAAGATTTTTGACGAAAACACAGGGCATATTCAAATCGGCCAACACCATTTACGCTACTTGTGCATTATAATCAATTTATAAAGGATGTACGGCCCTAGTAAATTCAGCGCTGTCTGTGTTATCTGCTCGATATATACACAGTTGAATTTCAGTACATGTAGGGAATTATTGTACACAAACCAGAGGAGTTCCCTATATGAATTACAAAGAAATTAGACATTCTGTCAGTGTGGAGAATATATGGGTTGAAATTACTTTATATTTTCTACAATGGGACGGATGTTGATACAAACTGACAGGTTTTTAAAAAAATTAATATTTTATTTTTGCACAGGTACATTTTGGGGTTAGTCGAGACAGTTTTTGTTAAAAATTAAACAGGTGCATCGTACGCGAGTTATTAGCCGTGGTGCTATATGAGTTAGAAACTGGATCAGATGTTTACAACCTACTATGTGGTCAAGCTCGCACGCGGACTGAAGTCTTTTCTTAATTAGTTGGAGACAACTGTTAGCCATTATTAATTTGTTCTCTAGTATGAACGTCAATTGTGGTGCGGTCTTAAGTGAAAAATGATTACATACACACAAGCAGTAATCTGCACTTCATCCTCTGGGGTTAACTGCTATATATAGGTTTGAATTATCTCTGGAATTCTTAGCGTTTCGTTTCTCTTCTCCCTAGGAATTCCGATGGGGGTGGAATTCAAATACGTGATTGTGTATATAGTTTGAAATATCTTCGGAATCTCTAGCGTTTCGTTTCTCTTCTCCCTAGGAACTCCGATGGGGGTGGAATTCAAATACGTGATTGTGTATATAGTTTGAAATATCTTCGGAATCTCTAGCGTTTCGTTTCTCTTCTCCCTAGGAATTCCGATGGGGGTGGAATTCAAATACGTGATTGTGTATATAGTTTGAAATATCTTCGGAATCTCTAGCGTTTCGTTTCTCTTCTCCCTAGGAACTCCAATGGGGGTGGAATTCAAATATGTGATTGTGTATATAGTTTGAAATATCTTCGGAATCTCTAGCGTTTCGTTTCTCTTCTCCCTAGGAACTCCGATGGCGGTGGAATTCAAATACGTGATTGTGTATATAGTTTGAAATATCTTCGGAATCTCTGGCGTTTCGTTTCTCTTCTCCCTAGGAATTCCAATGGGGGTGGAATTCAAATACGTGATTGTGTATATAGTTTGAAATATCTTCGGAATCTCTAGCGTTTCGTTTCGACCTAGGGCTGAACACAAACAGATATGTCATCAGTGGAAGCAACAACTGGCGCAATTGGCCGTAAGAAGACGGAATTAATTCTGTCATGGACGGTCTAAGTGCATAAACCAGAGGAGGACTGTCTCGAATTTACAGATTAGGGCTAGCAGATGTCCTTTTGTCCACTATAGTTGTAATCTTTTTTCCCGGCGTTTATTTAGAGATGTTCTATTAGGTTCATTAGCTAAAATGTGTACTGACAACTTTGGTTGTAGCAGCCATGGTTGTGGTTGGACTGGGTGTATACGCATCAAAAGCCGGCTCGTCAAAACGAAAATGTTGACAGCAATATTGATAGTTCACGATCTTCTACTGCGAACATCCAGGCCATATTGAATAAGGGCAATAGTGCGTGAGGGGGCTTCGATTTTTTAAAATTTGCTAAAAAAAAAAAAAAAGCAGGCGCAAAAATGGACCGCTTTGTCGTCGCATTTTGTGTGTATGTGTGTGTGTGTGAGTGTGTGTGTGCAATTATAATTCTGACCTAAACTGCATACCCCTCATCCCATTTATAATTAATATTTTAATATTCAATGCAGGAAAATTTGTACATGTAAAGATTCTACTCTCTCTTCAATCATATGCAGTGTTCAAATACACATACGTAATGGCTGGCTAATACACACTTAAGATATTTCCCTCCCCCAATTTATAATTTCAGTTTAAATTTAAATGCAGAGAAGTCAATATACAGGATATACTCTACGCTTACATGCAGTGTTAAGATATACTGGTTAAAATAATGGCTGGCCAATACACCCTTAAGATACCATTTACATGCATACCGATTTTAAATATACAAGGACAAGGATAGACTATGCAAAACATACTAAGCACACATATACGATAAGTATTATTGCATCAGAAGCATATAATTAATGAAAGTATCTTCTAAAATGGAGGAAAATCCATCCAAAACCACGTGTAAGCGTCACAAGCCAACATTTATGGCAACAATAAATACAAGCATGTTCTGTATTCAACATTTAGTGCAATCAATATCTACCAGCATCTATACAAGACTAGAATCTAAAATACTAAGCAATCAGCCGATTTAAGTAGCAGCAAAAACTAATTTACTTTTGCTTACATATGGAGCATTTACACAATAAGCTCCCAGACCAGGTCTTTAAGAGGGATTTAAAATTATTAAAATCTGAGGGTGTTCGTAAGTTATTGGGGAGAGAATTCCATAGTTTTGCTGCTGCACACCTAAAAGATTTTAGCCCATATGTGGATGTTCTTACTTTAGGGATCTCCAAAGTGTTTACTTACCTAAAAGAGTAAGAAGATATTTTTTAAAACTTTCAGATCATTTAAGTATGCTAGACATTTTTTGTTTGAAATCTTGAATATTTCAAGTGCCATGGTCTTCATTCTTTGGCTGTGGAGAGTTGATACATTTGCAAATCGAAGAGTTCAGAGCAACGTTTCTTGAAATCAATGAAGACAAATCTCAGAGCTCGTTCATGTAGTTTTTCAAGTTTGTTCATGTTAGTGAGACTGCTGAAATGCCAGGTTAGGGGACAGTAGTTGAAGTTTTTCATGATGAAAGAGTGGTACACAGTCAGTCTTCCTTCGGTTGTAAGGTATGTTCCGATTCGTTTGAGCACATTTAGTTGTTTAAATGTTTTCTGACAAATTTCAGTGACTTGCTGATTAAAGTTTAGTATAAAGTCCAAAGTGACTCTCAGTTGTTTTACCGAATCTTCACAAGATAATTAAGCCTCGCTGGAGGAGAAGGTCTGAAGTTGTTCGTTGGTTTTCTTCCCAAGTGTAATAGCCTGGAACTTATTAGGGTTCGCTTTCATTTTATTATTTGTAAACCACCTAATCAAAGTACTGCACTCTGTTCCCAAAGTAGATTTCATAATATTAAAGTCGTGGTGAGTGTAGGCAAGTGTGTTGTCATTATCATAGTTGTATAGATCAGAATCATTTATGAAAAAGATGATATAACTAATAAAGATATTAAAAAGTATGGGCCCAAGAATTGATCCCTGCTGTACCCCTTTATAGATATTTGCCCATAAACTAGTTGAGTTTCCTATTTTGACACATTGTCTTCTGCTTGAGAGGTAATCTGCCATAGTGTTTACGACCGAATCTGAAAGCCCATATATTGCCAGTTTCAGGAGGATGAGTTTGTTGGGGAAACCGTCAAATGATTTTGATAAATCCATCAAAATTCGCTGCAGCATATTTGTTTTTGTCTAGGGCTAAGCTCAAGTCTTCTAGTAGTCGAATTAGTGTTGTGTGACAGCTGAAACTCTTTCTGAAAGCAGAGATATACGGGTGTAAGATATTGTCAAAGTAATTAGTGATCTGGTCCCAGATTGCTTGTTCAAAGAGCTTCGATACAGTTGGGAGAATACTGACAGGACGATAGTTTTGCTTATCAAGTGGATAGTTTTTCTTGTATAACGGGAGAACCTGGGCTTCCTTGAGTCTTGTAGGGAAAATGTTTTGGTCAAGGCTGTAGTTTATGAGTTTGTTTATAGGACCAGTCAGTGACTGAGTTTCAAGTTTTAAAACTGGCAAGCTTTCTCACATATACACGTTGGTCAAGTCGAGACTCGAAGACAGATGTGAGATGTGTGAGTGATCCTAAAATGCGAGCGCTTTAGACCATTCAGGCACCCAAATTTTTGAGCAATAGAGATATACATCCTTTATAATTTAACTTAATCATATGTGCTGTATTCACTTAATTTGACTAAAATATACAACTAAATGGCATCACTCTCTATAATTATTTCCAATGTGCAAAAGTCAAACATTTTGAAAATAAAATATCGCTGAATCAGAAGAATTACTCAGCAGATCTAAAAATTAAGTGGCTATATAACGTTTCTGATGTACAATTTTGAGTAGTATGTCCTAATATGAATTAAACTTCATTGCAGCCTTTAAGAATCTGTTGCATTTTGGGGTACTTTTTCCTGTCGGCAAATGTTGTTAGTAATGTGAAAATGGATGGTTTTCGACCAGTCATTATTAAAAATATTATTATATTGCCTTATAAGAATACGAGAAAATTAAAAATCAAAATAATTTTTTAAAAATCACTAGACCACTGAAATTTTGTATGTTGCCATCTTGTAACAACATTTCTGGTCCACTGATATTTTTTGTATAGTACCATCTCGTGTAGGATATGACAACATTTATTGACCAATTAATTGTTCAAACTCATTAAAAATACCTGACAACTCAGACAATGAAGACAATTAGCTATACACAACAGTAATTTGATTTTTGTTTTATCACATCATAAATAATGGTACAAAGCAACATTATATTGAAATCAACAATTTTCAGAGAGCCGATAGAAATATTTCATTAGTTTAAAATGAAAACAGCAATATCGATGTCAACATATAATGTGTATATGTTTGCAAGTTCAGATGGGATAACAGTGCTCTCAAAGCTATTTTTGCTACAAAATAGCATAGAGAAGAATAACACTGTTGATTTTTATATTTAAGACATAAAAAATGTATACTACAAAGCTTCAGAAAATATACTGATTTACATATTACATTTAATGATTATAACAATAACATCCTAAACTCTGATATCAAAATGGTAGCGCGGTATAAGGAAGAAATAAATAACGTCTTTGATTTGAGCAAAGACACATATCTATATTCGGGCAAATTTACAGTACACTTTAAACATCTCATACATTTTACATGGTCAATCAATTACTATTCAACAAAAATAGATACAGAATGTATGCAGAACAAAGGTTTAAAACAACATATGGTGACGCAACGTATGAAGTAGCTCTTTTAGAATCAACCGTAGGAATGGTAAACTTTCACTTAAATCTTAAATCATTCATCCGTTTCAACAGATTGTAGAAACGTTACAAATTGTTGAAAATGAAAGTACCTGCTGTGGATAGATTTTCTGTTAGCTTGTTGATAACACATAAAAACAAATTATCAATCATAAGTATTCTTTGAATTTGTAAACCGTTTCAAATGGCGTACCAAATGTACACCTATCGATTGGAGACAAAATATAAAGAACATTATTTAAGAATCTTTACTATCATACTGAAAATCCAGTTCCTTACAAACAAAAAAAGCAATACATTGTGGGAACAAATTAAACGTGACAAAAGAAAATAAAATACGCTCAATTGAAATAACAGTTAACTTAACAATCTACATACACATTACACAAGTAAGCAAAAACGTTTCCTACAAAAGAGGTTACTTTAATCACTTACGGGGATGATCAGTGTCAGGCATACATATTTGATATGCAAGCTTATGAAAAATACAATGATGGATACAAATACATTTTGACAGTGAGAAGTATTATTTATTTTCGAAATACTACTGGGCTGAAAAAGTGACAACGAAAAAAAAAATGACATGCACGACGCTTTGGGAAAATCTCTAAAGAGAGATGAAAAAGTATAGTTTATGAAATAAAAGATTTTTTTACAGCAAAAACGTTGAGGGCTTGTTAGAAATGGAAAACATAGAATACTATTCAACATAAACAGACAAAAACCATCTGCACTGGTACGGTTTAATGAATTCCTAAAGACCAGAATGTGGTAGTCTTCCACTCAAAATGAAACAAGAAAATCGCTTGACATTTTACCCAAGTTAATTGAAGTTCAAAATACAAAACAATCTTTGCAAAGGGCTACATTCATAATTTTACTAAGGAAATATTTAAAATCAGGCAAGTAATTTTAGGTGATCCAGTTGTTTGCAAACTGGAAGACCTGAAGGGAGCGGGTATAGAAGTCATGTTTTGTGAGCAATGGTTATCTCCATACGACAAACAAGATGACATATACAAAGTTGAAAAGATGTTAAAAGCAAAACGGATGAATGGTAAAAAGCATATAATCATGTAATAGAAATGATAATATGAATCATTTAACAGTTTGGAACCAGCTAAAAACATTTTGCCATTAAAATGAATGATGTATCAAAGACACACCTGTCCTCCGTAGACGGAGAAAGCACAAAACAGAGCTATGTGTATCAAGGAACATGAAAACTCTAAGCTTTTTCGAGATAATTAGCTTTTACAATGTGACGGATGTGGAGACAACGGTGCAGTTGAAAATCAAGAAATTAAAACATGCCTGATATATCAAACACCAGGGGGAAAATGAAAGTACATCGTACACAATGTCCTAGCACTTGCCGATGCCATTCAGTTGCCACATACGTATTTACTATCGATTTAAAACCGAGTATTCCAGATTATTTGAGATTTTGTAAGGATTTGTTTTACAACTGGTATCAAGAAGACGGTCCAGTCATTTACACGTCACCTCCCTCGTTTTTGTCTGTCTAAAACAATACATAAAAACATTAATCACTTCTTTAGTTTGTAACAGTATTCAATATGACTTCCTTTCAGTCTCATCCTCCTGCCAAATTGATTTGTGCACTGTATGCCATCAGTCGCGAAAGAAATGCACCGTTTCCTTTACAGTTGTTAAAATAAAGTATCAAAGAAGTATTACGATGGTTTGACTTGACAGCACGTCAGTTACTACAAGAAATTATTCATATTCCTCATCAAACAAAATGTTTTTTTTTTAACAACAAACCGTAAAGTAGCTTTGAAACAACTGGCTCATCCAAGAATTGATATTCAAACCAAGAAACAAATCATCTTGAAACCGCTTGGAGGTGGATCATGAAGGTGTCATTATTCGTTCGCTTCTACGATGGGATCATAATACCGTAGCAAACAAAACAAAACCTACTAAAAAAATCCAAAAGACTGACAAAAAAGAATAGAGGTATAGTAAGTTCACCCTCTACATCAACTTCTCCCAACAAGAAGAAAACTTACCTCCTAATCCTAATCTCACAGAGATGTCAAACTTACAACAAGAGTTACAATCGTTGACGGATCAAACATATTTGTCAGAAACAGAAGAAAAAAAACCGCAGTAGTACGGATAATTATTGCAAAGTCTTCAACTGTTTCACCAGATAGCTTTACACGAGACGCCTAAACCTACTCAGAGAGATTTCAAGAATGCCAGGAAAAACGAAGAAAAACAAAAAGCAGCAGCAGCAGTAGAAGTTCCCAAGACGATGACAGACACGGCCATAGAAGAAGAGATAGAAACAAGAGAAGTATTTTTAAAAAACAACTCTGCTCAAACACTTTTTCTCCCAGTGTGGCAGCCTTGTTGACACCTTCTCCTATTCCAAAGCGAGAAGAAATGAAAGCTTGGGTCAACAAGATGACGTAGACACCCTCTTTAGCAGAAGAAAATAAAAGGGGGAAGACAGAAGTAAAAAAAAATCAAGAAAAAGGTGATAACAGAACTGATGATTTGTGTGGAAACCGAAACTTTCTTTCCTACTCCTATTGCTCCTTGGTACGTCAAGGATCACAATCCAAATTACTACAAGAACCTAAGAGGAGTACCGAACAGTAAGTGACTTATTGAGCAGCAACATGGATGCACTTTTAGCCAGCATTTACTACAATCCTGCTTGTGCAAAACTTGTATCGTGCAGCAAAACCCCAAACTAAAAAGTCTACGTTTGCAAGATGTACGATAATGGTTACAAGAACAATCGACGCACACGTAACACAAATCCATTCGACGAAAATTTCAAAGAAGTCATATTATAGTAGCAGGAATCGATCAACAGTGCCAAGCCGATTTAGCCAATGTCTGTCGTTTAGCTTCGTACAATCGAGGTCACAAATATTTGTTTTGTGTCGTTGATATATTTTCAAAATCGGCTTGGGTAGTTCATTTGACCTCTAAAACAGGTTCAGAGTTAATGCGATCTTTAAAAATCGTCTTGAACCAAAGTGGTCGATATCCGCTGCGATTGCAAACAGACAAAAGCACCGAATTTATTAAGCAAGCTTTTCAAAAAGAATTGACAAAAAGACATTCATTTTTTTACCACTGAAAATCCTGAATCTAAAGCCAGTGTCATGGAATGTTTTCAAAGAACCTTGAAAGACGGTGTCTGGAAATGATTTACACATCAGCATACTCTCAAATACATCGACGTGTTACCACGTTTGATCAAAGTTTAAAATCAATCGTACCATCGTAGCATCGGATGTGCTCCAGAAGAAGTGACACTTCAAAACGAAGTGACCGTGTTTGATCGATTGTTTGGAACATCGAAGACCAGAAAAAAAGAGAGAAGTGTTATACATCGGAGATTGTGTTCGCACTGGAAAAAGCAAAACGCACTTTTGACAAGGACTATTTACCGAATTAGACGACAGAATTGTTTTGTGTCACAGGAAAAGCGCGTGGACGTGACCCACTTGTCTATAAATTGGAGGATGTGAACGGAGAAGTTTTAAAATGAACTTTTTACTTCCCCGAGTTACAACAAGTGACCAAGAAAAATGACGTGTCCAAAGCATTCTGGATCGAAAAAAACAAAAGTGGAAAAACATCGTATCCAAGAAGTTAAAAGTCCGTTGGAAAGGATATCCACCCACTTTCGATTCTTGGATTGCAGCTTCACAAGTCATGGATTATAAAAAGAAGTAGACGTCACAAACTTGCTGTTAAACACTGATTCAGTCCCTTCTTAGAGTTCATCGCTCCAAGAACTACAAAAACAACAACCACAGTGTTTGTGATGTGGAGAACGTGTTCCTAAAGTAAAATGGTCTTTTTCTGTCATATATTTGTGGTGTATTGTGTCATTGGAGCAGCGATTGGAATTTGATTTGTGCAACAATGAGATAAACAACTGTGGACTATTTGACTCAGCAACTGTATTGGCTATCTTCTTCAAAGTCCTTGATAATAGCCGTCTTGAAACTTATGGTGATTCGTTGATTATATGCTTTAAAAGATGCTGCCTGGACACAACGTGTTCAACGACCACCAAAATCCCAAACAAGCCTTAATGAAAGCAGGAAAAATGTGCTGATTCAGAAAGAAAAATAACTCACGACGAGCCTAGACACCCCTATAAATTCGCTTCACACTCCAGACGAAGGCATTGATTCCTCTTCTACGCCACAGCAAAAGACAAGGCAGAAAGAGACGTCGAAAACCTTTCAGACCTCATAGACATGACCAAAAAAAGAATGAGAAAAGAATAACAGTCAGAGATTTTGACCTCTTTGTTTACTAAAAACTAAAAAAAACTAAAAAAAAAAAAAAAAAAAAAAGATCTCCGAGATTCTTGCGAATGTTCCAAAACAGAACTCGATCTGTTTGCAATACCAGCGACAATGATGACGATACAAGAATCACAGCGGATAGAATTTCATCCGTTGTCTTCATTTACCACCTCAGCTCGTATTGAATCAACCTGAAAGTCAAAGTTCTCAAAACGGACAACAACAATCCAGGCGCCGATGCCAGAGTGGCTACTGCCAACAATATCATGCATTCGTTGTTCAGCAAAGTGGATTTGTACTTGAACAACAAACTGGTTAGCAGCAGCATGGACACTTACCCTTACCGAGCTAACCTCGAAAATCTCTTGCTGTACGGAAAAGAAGCCAAGAACACACACCTCGATGCTTGTGTGGTGTGCAAACCTGACATCTTGGATGCCTTCACAGAAGCTGACGATCCTCACAATGTTGGATTTAACGACCGCCAAAAGAAAATCAAACAAGGCCGTAGTTTAGAAGTGATTGATCGTTTACAATTGGACATGTGGTTCCAAGACAAGCATTTGGTGAATGGCGTGAATGTGCGTCTGAGACTGAATTGAAGTAGTACCGTGTTCCATTTGATGGCTGATACTAACGAGTACAAAACTATCATCGAAGAAGCCAGACTATATGTTCGTTGTGTGGAAGTCCTACATCAAGAGGGAAACGATATCAGTCAAACTCTGACCAGAACTACAGCCAAGTATCCGCTGTGACGAATGAAACTCATAATTTGCATCATTGCCTCTGGACTCCTATCCAAGATCGAAGATCATGTCTTCCAAAGTCAACTGCCTAAACGTTTGTTCATTGGCATCGTCCACAATGCTGCCCTCAAGGGAACTATTGATCAAACTCCTTTCCAGTTCCAACACTTAAACGCGTCCTATATAGAAGTCACCAGAGACGGTCAGATGTGGTGTACCAGGCCGTTTGAACATAACGTTGCCCAGAAAAATACTCGAGATCTTACTTGAATCTGAAGCCACAGGACAGTTAGGAACCAACAGTAGCCACGGCATTTCGTACGATGATTATGCAGGAGGATGTGCTTTGTGGGTATTTGATTTAACTCCTGATCAAGGCAGCGACGAGGGACATTTCCACCCTATAAAATCAGGTCAACTCCGTGTGGAACTTCAGTTTACACTAGCCCTCGTGAACAAAGTGAACGTGATGTTGTATGCAGAATTTAATAATACTCTGGAAATCAACAGTCTGAGAGAAGTGATCCTAGACTTTTAAAACAAACTTGAACACGACGCCATAGACATAGGCGAAAACGATGGTTTCCATCCATAACAGGAGCCACAGACTCATGACGTCATGATGGCCAAAACAAGAACAACACATAATCTCCTGATTTGCTCTCCACTTGGCTGGAAGAACCACACTCCTGACCAGAGAACATTCCTATGGTTGTCAAATCGATCATCCTCGTCATATGCGACACGACAAATGTTTGACGATGCGTCAAGAACGAAAGTTTGAAGACTATCTGCAAGAAGCATGGACACTCATCCCGGATGAGAATATCTTGAGAGAGTGGTATACAAATCTGAGTAACCATCCTCTACATCCATTGACTTCCTTGGAGAAGAAACGCATCAAAGCTCTCTTGCAACAGAGAAAAGAAGACTTCCCGTTCATGGACTTACTTGAAAAATCTTTATAATCTCGTACATAGCTCCTTGGAATCCAGTGGTGTGTGCTAAAGATGACCTTCCTCATTAAATACTTAAAGACGTTTGAGTTTATGTCATCAACTCGGGCGACAGTCATCACCCAGAAACCCATTCAGTAGGCGTTTACTTTCCTAACGACCACATTGTGGAATATTTTTATTCCTATGGATTACCTCCTCTCAAAGACGAGATCATAGACTTTATGAGAAGAAATGCTGTATCCACTCAATTCAATAATGTGAAATTACAAGGGTCAGATTCGAGAGTGTGTGGACAATACTGTGTATTTTCTTCATTATTGCAGTCTTGGGTTCCCATTAGAACATTTACTGACTTGTTTTGGACGTGATTTCTCTAGAAACGATGCCAAAAATAGAAATGTGGTTTAGTGATCATTATGGATATCTGTTTTCTTTAGTTCAAAAACGTAGTGTCCATCGATGGTGAAATGACGATGTAATAGATCATTGAAAGTCAAGTCTTACTTCTCAACTTTGTCAACCTTATAAATACGTTCTTTTTAACAGTGTTTTGTTTGGGTATTTGGCAGTTGTACATTAAGATAATCGGACTAGTCCTAATCCTTCCTCTTCATTCTTTGTTGACTTTTGAGTGAGCAGGGCGTATTAAATTTCTGTTGATGTTTAAAAAAATGGTGCTGTTTGTTTGGTTGGTTGGGGGAGGGGGTTGATGTTGTTGTCGTTTCTTTTGACATAGTCTTCTCCTTTCTCCCTGTCGATCTTTGAATTTTTCTACGTACCTGTTTTTTTTCACGTCCGCGTACCGAATATGAGAAATGTTTTCCTTGTCGTCCGCGTCTCTAGCATATAAAGTCGGTCTTGCCATCCATCGTCGTCTCGAGAAAGATGTCAAGAATGAGACAGCCAGTGCAAGTCGGGAAGTTGATTGAAGCCATGTGCTTGCTAAACAGATTGGAGCTCTTCCTGTGCCGGGTGGAATAATGGAATGCTAACAGTATCGAAGGCAACTGAAGAGGGTGATGGTAGCCTTTAGAAAGGCAAAACAATTGATCCGAGAAGTGTTGGAGGAAGACACAGAGAAGATAAATAGGGTATGGGCGGAAGAGAAGCAGGCGCGGACGCAAGAGAGGAGGGAGAGAAAATTTCCGCGCCTCAATGAAAGATGGATGAGGGTACAGGAGAGGAGGAGGCAAAGGGAATAATAATAAAAAGAATGACACTAAGAGCAGCAGGAACAACAACCAGAACAACTCATGATCCCTCAAACTGAGGACTGGGAGATGGAGGCAGACAAACATAGTTTTAGGCCCTCTGTCTCCGTCAATTCTTGTGGAGAAAACGAACGGAGAAGTAGATGTGGTGCTTTTGGAGCCCGGCCCGGGAAGTGTGAACACTAAGATGAGTGTGGCCAAAACTAACGGAAAAGAGATACTACTCTACTCACTCATTTCCAAAATATTGTGTGTTTCATGTCCGTGTATATCTTGCGAAACTAAAACTTAAATCCCCCATGGATATTTCTGTGCATAGTGTATGTGTTTGTGTGTGTGAGCGTTGTTACGACTCTAGGTCTTAAAATAATGTAACAGAAAGAAAGCGAAACCTACAATGTGAGTAAAATCAAGAAGCAATTTATTTGTAGACAATTAAAGTGAAAATTCAAAAGACACTTACAGTAACGTGAATTAAAATCCAAATAATCCAATAATCCTAAGTGTCCTAATCACAAGTCCTAAATATAGAATGTTCCGAATGAATTCCAGTAGTCTTGAATGTCCTGATGTCAGTAGTCTTGAATGTTCTGATATGCCTGAATGATGTAATCCATAATATCTTTGAATAAATTCACATAAATTCCAAAGTCAAGTATTAATCCAATATGAGAATGAGCACTTTTAGTAATTCCAATGAATATTTCAAATAAATAATTCCTCTCTCTGAATTTGCTCCGGTTTTCACAGCTGTAACATCTGATTGCTAAAATAAATTCCTTAATAGACCGATCTTAATAATATAAAGTTTAGTATAGGAATGAAATCTTGTATACCAAACCTGTATAAATATAAGGATAAATCACCTGAGAGAATATTCTAGAATATGAGTAACTCTAATGGAAATTTCCGGTGCGTACGTGACTTTTCTCAAAACAAGATATGGAAAATTCCAATCTAATTGTTAAATGCTTTGTAAACAAAACTGACCTTGAACTCAAATGCAGTAAATATGTTATTTACAAAATAACTAAAGTACAACTTACCTCATGGATACATATAATAAATTCAATGTACATAACAACGCGAGCACTCCTACCATGTGTGTGCGTGTGTGTGTGTGTGTGTGTGTGTGAGCGTGAGCACTCTTACACACTTGTGTGTGACAGCATACAAATATGTTTGTGCATAGTGTGTACATCCTTTTTCTCCTTTCGCATTACAAATAGGGTTATAGGGATTATAAGGGTGGTAGGGGTATTTTAGTTTTGTTTGTAAGGGGATGGTAGGGAAGTTATAGGGTGATAAGGGTCGAAAGGAAAGTTTTAGTTTTGTTTATAAGGGGTGTCACTTAAATTTAATTTCCCTTCTTTAACATCATAACATTTGATTGATAGTATATATGTGTGTTTGTGTGCATAGTGTGTGTATATTCCGACCCTATTCGTTGGTCAAAAAGTGTGGTTGTCGGTCATTCAAAAGGCGTGTTGGTTAGTAAGTATGGGTGTTGGTCAGTAGATGACTGGGTGTTGGTCAGTCGAAACGGCGTATTAATATTAGGTGGAGTTTTAACATTATATTCCCCCTTGTACCCATACAGTCCCATCATGTTATTCCTATAAACATTTTTTAACATTACTATTCCCTTGTACCCAGAAATCATTTTAAAAACCATTCTCATAACCATCATAGGCATATGAACTAATGTTAAATTTCCCTTGTACCCAGAGGGTCATACTAATGCTACATCAATGGACTAATGTTAAATTCCCCTTGTACCCAGAGGGTCATTTTGGTACCCAGAGCGTCACATATAACTAATGACAATACGGAAGAAATAAAGCGAGATAACATTTAAAAAATATAAGGCTGATTCAAACTACATCTCAAATATGCTAAAAAATAAAATAATAAAGACTACAAGTTAGTCTATGATAATTTGAACAAAATAAAGGGTAATGAAAGTCACATAAATGTTGATGAAATCATGACGGCTTTAAAACTCCTTTCAAATTTTACTTAGAGAAGGTATAGCAGTCGTGCCAAATACACATTCAATTACACATATTTCCTTGACAAACTTCTTACCATGAACAATGTAAAGACGTCCATAAAACTGTGCGGTTCGAGGAAATAATAAAATATGTATTTGATCTAAATAAAACCTTCAATCACAAAGAATTATCACAAAATTAAGCAGAATCAATTGATAAAGGATGTCTTTTTACAAAACGTGGATGAAATAAAAAATAAAATACACGCTCAGCTGTGTGTAGATCTACAGTTTTGTAAAACACAATTATTTTCGTGAAATTTCATCTAACATCTAATAGTAACTGAAATTATTCTACAGAAATAAATGGTATCATCTCTATTTGAGGTGGTGTGTCACAACAGACTATAACAATGTGTCAGAGACAACTTGCACCAAATTTGCAGTTAGTTGTAAAATATTACAAATAAAACAGAGAAATAACTGATAGAAGGAAATTTGAAAAATATTGGTACGAATAAGTTAATCAGTAGTAAAATATTATGTTTGCAAAAACATTAGGCAAGTAAATATTGATCAACATGGTAGCGCGGGATATGTGTAACAAATAATTAAATCGACGGAAAGTGTTAACTAACACTGGCACCAAAAGAATTGACGATGACAAAAATTTAGAAATCCGACCGGTTGAGAAAAAAGAGAGCAAAGTAGCAAACAAAAAAATTTTAAGGGTGAAGACGTGCTCACGGAAAACCAGAATACCAATTTTCAATATTTGAAAGGAGGGGGTGGGGGCATTTAATTATTCGATGAAGCAGAAGCTGTAAAGAATGAGTTTCAATCCAAAATGTAAACTATGAAGAACATAACTATGACAGAAAATGGCCTTGTTCTAAAGGGACAAGCACTGCTGCAGAGCCATGGTGTCAAAGTCAGTACGTTGCATCTTAGGTGCACGATGAAACAGAACACAGGTTATCCACGTTTTTTTTTCTTTTTTTTACAGTAATAAACATTTTGTCAACAACATGAATAGGAGTTTAGAATCTATGGATCAAAAATTACAGGTCAATACAAAAAAGTTGAAGAAATCGAATGAGTAACAGAGAAAAAGAATTTAACAGCACCGGCTGGCTTAGCTATCAGCAGAGCTGATAACGATCAGCAAAACTTCGTTTAACCAAAACTTTTGGAAATCATCAAAGAAAGGACTAAAACTGAGTCAAATCGATTTATAAGCAATTCTCCCAGAACACAAATTGAACATATACATTCCGTAACATATAACTGTTTGTTCTAAATAATGGATTTGAAATTTTACTTAGTGAATTGTTAAATATTTCTAACAGTAATTGACAAGAGATAACATTGCTAAAGGTGAACGAAAAAAGGTCATATCCCTGAATCAGATATAAAAACGTTGAAAAAATACTAAACTACCTAAAGTCAAACAAAGAATTTACTAAATTAGTTAATTATTTTGTATTTATCAATGCAAATGTTGTAAAAATCGATGACAACTCTCATTGACTCTTGAGCAAAAATGATCTCAGAACAAACCATTCAAAGTAATAAAAAAAATTGATTACTCATTCGTTATTTTTTGTACAATCCTTGTACGCTTTTGTCCCCTTTAGCCTTTTAAAAAAATACGAAAATAAATACTGAATTGTCATTCTCACACTTTTTGAAAAGCATGCAAGAGTAATTAAAATTTCTTTATTTCACTTTGATTCAGAAAGACCATTGTTCAAATTAATTTTCATCAAATAGATATTATTGGATAACGATAGGGCGAATGTTAAACTTTCCGATCGAAATTTTATCCTCTTCATTTTGTGCAAATTTATTTCTTTCAATAAAATTAGTCAATGCAACCGTAAGTAATATAGTTAAGATGAATTTGCTTTTTAACACAATTGCGTAACATTTTTTTATACTTTGTATACCAAGTTTTAGTCTTGTCTCCACTCTACAAATGTTACAGATGATTTTGAAAAACAATAAATAGAACATTCATATTTTTTTCTGTGAAAGAGGTCTATAAAATTGATCCTGGGCTATTCAGTTTTTAACTGGTTGTGGTATAGAGAAGTCCATCTAAGTCAGTGCGATTGTTATCCACTGAGTACATTTTTCTTATGAAAATTCGGTTGTAAACATAAATTATGAATCAATTCGCTTTTACCGCATTGGTTTGTTTTTTAAATTTCACTATGGTCCTGAAAAGCTCAAAGACCTGAAGTTATTTTTTTTATTTTGATTTCTGATAATGGGCCATTCCCATACTACTAAACTTTCTCAATTGAATTCTTATAATCATATAAACAACTGGGCATCCTGCTTTTTATTGCTAAAATGATTCGCTGTTCAAATACGAAATAATGTTTTTTGAAAAGTAAAAGTGTAAAATCTCTATAATACAGTTTTAAAAATTACTTAAAAGTTTTACAAAATCGCCAAAATATGGAGTAATAATACTTTGAGGAAATATAGACCTGTATAAGAAATTGATTTTTTTTTTATTTGTTAGCGGCGGTTAATTTCGAGTTTTAAAAAAAATTGTATATCAGGCGATTTCGACAACTTTAAAGATTGAATTAAGACAAAATAATCATGCTCAGATGATATATTCCCAATTGCTAGACCACAAAAGTATCATTCGATCAAATCTGCTACGCCGGACACCGTGTATATATTTTGTTACTGAAAAACAAATCCAGAATTGAGCAAAATACGCTCTCTCTCTCTCTCTCTCTCTCTCTCTCTCTCTCTCTCTCTCTCTCTCTCTCTCTCTCTCTCACCGATAACGATGATAACGTTTCTTTCTGTTATGCATGTCTATTCCCTTCAATCTTATAAAAAATATATCGTTAGTTTCATTCTTTAACTGTTGCTATAATTCGTGGCCTGTCATAAATCGTGTAAGTTAGTGAACCGAATACATTTAAATAAATTTCAAAAAATTAGAAAGGCTGATTGACTAGGTACTACAAGGGTCAAATTTAGCCCAACCACCAAAAGGCTGTAAGTTTTGTATAAAGACTGTTTAGGATGCATTTTGTTCAGAATAATAAAAATGTTGTTGAATTTAATCAAATTATGTATGCTGGAGGCACCAAAAGTTTACCTACATAAAATGACGTTCTGGTTCCATGACGTTATCGTGATTTTAATGACGTCATGCATGCACATTTTAATTTTTCAAGACTTGCTGATTATATATATATATATATATATATATATATATATATATATATATATGTGTGTGTGTGTGTGTGTGTGTGTGTGCAAATCACGGGGACTAAAGAACTTTGACAAAAGACTTCTTCAAATATCAACAAAACATTAATAAAAAAATATATATATTCAACTTAACTGCTTTATTATTTTTTTTATATTTTTTTTGGAAATGGATCGCTATATGTTTTCTGTGTATCTTTACAAAACACACTTACTTTAAGATGCTGTGAAGTACTACGTGTATATAACATTATCATCACTGGAGGGAAAATCATTTTAATATGCTCCAAAACTTAATTTTTTTAATTGACATTAACCCTATAGAAAATCATTGAAGTGAAAGATACGCTGTAATATAGACATACACTGTGATAAAGACACACACTGTGATTAAGTCATACAATGTGATATAGACATACACTCTGATAAATACATACACTGATATATAGACATACACTGTAATAAAGATATACACTGTGATAAAGACATACACTGTGATATATTGACATACACAGTGATATATACATACACTGTGATAAAACATACACTGTGTTAAGAAGGAGAAGCAGAAGAATAGAAATTGTCATTTGTCAATTGCAAACAGAGAAATCGGTTATCCGAATAATGATTCACCTAAGATGTTGTTCATCATGCAAGCGTATCACGATGTTAGCCTAGCACATGCGACTTTATACAGAACCAATTCACAATTGACTTTGAGAGTTGGCACAATAAAGTGTAGAGTATATATTTGAGAAAACAAAATTACGATAAAAAAAACAGCTACTTAAACACATTGCATGTTAACAATCTTTGCAAAGCTAGTTTCCACATCACTAAGTGTATTCAATAACACTTTTATTCCAGAATGCCAGTACTTAAACGAAAACTTAACTATCCACAATGGACAATTTGGATGAATTAGAGAGAAAGAAAATCATTTTACGAAGTAATGATCAACAAAGGACACGCACGCAATATTATTAGTTTCAAAATGGTTTCGGGTTTGGGGAATGTCGCTTCAGCAGATTTTCAAACATTATCTACCATTTCCCCTAAAAGCAAACATATGGTGTGACTTTTACATGCGTAATGTATGGTAAGAAGAATATTGACATCAGGCCCTTTGTCGATAACAATTTCAATACAAATGAGCTAACATCATAGCACATATGTGAGTATTTATCCATACAATTATCGTCACAAAAAATCTAAATGTTGTACATCGTCACTGTATGTTTAAGAGAACTAATTATGTACACATATGTAACTAGAATACATACAGTATATAACTTGACTGGAATGTACAACGCAATACTATTAAATTATCCGTATAGTTATTATTCTAAGTTCAGGAAGGTCTTGGGCATCATTCAAATAAGAACTCCAGTCAGACATCGAATTAAATGGTGCATTTTGATGACGTGCATATCCAAGGTACCAGATGACGGCTGCTATGTTCAAGTAGGTCGATTGAGTCTCTGAATCCTCGATTCACAATAAAAACATCATCTTCTTGCAGCCATTCTCTCATTTTTTCAATATTGCTGATGAGGGCATGTTTTAATATGCTGGCATCGTTATTTTTACCATTACTTAAGTATGGACCAATAACACTGACAACGTATCCGGTTGTACTAACGACCATCATTGGTTTCACAAGTGGACGTCGTTTGTGAAGACTAAATGATCGACGTTGGAAATTAAACTGTGAACTTTTCTGTATGTGTATGTAGGTACCATCTATGACTAAAATTGCTGGAATGTTATTTCCACCAAAAACGGCCTGCGCCAGGCTTCTAGTATGTTGAGAGATTACAGATCCTCTGTCTATGTGTTCAAAGCCAACATATTTCGTTTTGAGCAGACACTATATGGGTAATTTCTGGGCTCATATAATCTGAAGGAAAATGACCAAATGTTAGTACTACTGGTGGTGCACGATATGATGGTCAAGGCCGGACAAAAGGCGGAGGAAATTGAGCAGTTGACCCTGGGCCCCTGCCTAGCGAGTACCTCGCAATGCAGTGAAATGGCATTTTAAAATAAATCTTTTATCTTATTTTTGAATATTATTTTCAGGGAAGGGTGGAGGAGGGGGGGGGGCTTTTTGAAATTTATACAGGTCCTCCAACCGCCTTAATCCGGTCTCGACGACGGTAACTATACATACAAAAGATACTATTCAATGTACAGAATTCTTGATATGAAATATATGTTAGGTTGAAAATTAGTGCTGTATAAAGCACTTTACAAAAATCAATGTTATGAAGTAAACTTATGCTATAAAGTGCTGTAATGTCCATGATTAAAAGTTTAAGGAATCTATAGACAACTAATCAGCAAATATCAGCCTCAAAATGTAATATAATTATGCTGTTCATGACCTGTAGTCTGATTGTGAACATGCTGTATTTAAAGCTAAAGGACGGAACATGTAGTTTTTTGTAATTAGTGATTTTTTTCTTATTCAATTGATATTTTTATTTAAAGCTAAAGGACGGGACATGTAGTTTTTTGTAATTAGTGATTTTTTTCTTATTCAATTGATATTTTTAGTCCTAGATGTTATTTATTCATTTGAATATTCAGTTAAATAATTAATTAGTGATATGAAATACATTTCGAGACTGCATTGCAGTCTATATACTTTTTTCTAGCACATGACCTTGCAACAAGATGTAATTTTTTTAAATATTTTACCCATGAGGCAATTAATTTTTGACATAACAAATAATGAACTTTCTTCTTCAAGTACCTGCTTTTAGAGTCAGCCATTTTTTCCTGCATCACATAATCTCCTTACTAGTAATCTTTGTCACTACATCTTCAAATTAAATGCTGAAACACATACCACAAGTACAATAGTTCTCATACTTACAAACAAATTCAATATGTATCTCATTTATGCATATATATAAGGTTTATTTAGGATAATTAGCTAATGTCAAGTACTTTTCATTGTCTTTAGATGAGTATTAAGAACGAAGGACTGATAATACAACTGCGGCTAATTAATATTTACATAACTACATGCGGTGAAAGAAGAGAGGAAAAGAAGTACAATGTAAACAAGCAAATAAGTCATTTCATAGTATGTATTTCAGGAATGTTTAAGAATTTCTTCGCTATTAACAGTACCGATCACAACTGTACTTTCGGGTTACAGGTATGGGTACAACATGACCGTCAGTCATTGGACCGGGTTGACTGGAAGAAGACCAATATGGTAGCCCCCATCACATGGCATCGTGATGTTTGCCACATGCACTGTACGCAAGGCTCAGTGTATATGAAAAATGTAACGCTCGTTCCATCTTGCTTAGTCTTCATGCAACACGATAATTACAATGCAATAGCTCCATACTATCTCAATGCCGTGATCTATTGTGGGTAAAATGCAATATCAAATTGCCTATTTGTTGCTCTTATAAATATCTTTTCCGCAAAACAGATTGTACCTGTACATTTAAATGACAATTTGTGTATTGTACATGTGAATGAGTAGGTATTAGAACAGGCATATGCAACCTACGGCCGCTTATTTACATCATAGGGTGTGGCTTCAAAAATCGCTTATCCGTCCCGCGCTCAGGAGGAAGTTGCACATGCATGTTTTAGAATAATGCATCTGTAATGGCTTTTAGGGTGGACAATACTAATAGTTTCTGAAGCGGATTTTATTAACAATAATTCAAAGAAGAAAAAGGAGAAAATACCCTTTGGTTCTGATCAACTCATTATGGTTCCTCTGCTTTGCTATCACAGAAAGGAATGTTCTTTATTGTTTTATATATTTTATGACCCGTCGCAAGGGCCAACATTTTGTAGGTCACGATCGCTCTGGCAGGAACTTATTTTCTGCATGGCCACTGGAGACTAGGAAAAGCTTTGTAGAGGCGAGCCATGTAATCGGTAATTCCGTTTTGGTTGTCAAAGAGTTCTAAATAAAAACACAAAATCTTACCTTTCGAAGTTGCCACGTGTTAATTATATATTGCAGGGGACATAATTCATTGTTTCAACCGGCATCTTTTCATTTCAGTAACACATAGTCACGATCATGACTTTACCCAAAATTGAGGGTCCTTTGAGAACATCATAAATGTATGGCGGGAAAAGTAAGAAGTGTAATTTATATTCATCTCAAAATATTTGTACGCATTTCCGCGAATTCATCATGCCCAACCATAAAATAACACAGAAAATTCTCTCCCTCTCTCTTATAATATTAATCCATGAACAACGGGGCTATAAGTAATTTGTAGTATAACAACAAAGCCTTGAGCAAGTGCTAAGAGTTTACCTCTAAAACCTGATGGGAAAAGTTGTACTGATTTGACTATTTTTCGTGTGGTACCACTTTTCGTGGATTCCGTAGTTGCCACAAACTTCGAATATACAGTGTTACGACTAGGGGTAATGTAACAAAAGAAAAGACTCAAACAAGCTTTCAAGATTTAAAATACAAATATTTAATTTCCTAAAATATTAAAATATTTCAACAAACAATCAAAGTGAAAGTATTAAAAATAACTTACAGTATAGAATATCCTTAAAAGTCCTAAATTGTTCTAAAGTTCACTGATCCGGAAGTTAATCCAAATATGCCGAATGAAGTAGGTTCCGAATGAAACCTTCACTGTACTGATGTACTAACAAGAATCAGTTATATCCAAGTGTTATTAATTCCAAATAGTCCTTGTGAATATGGAATATCATACAAGTTCTAGAAATGTTTCCGATAATTCCACGGAGTAGCAGTACTGAATCCAGAATGTACTGTATAATAATAATAATATCACTGAAACAGAATATCCACACACAAAATAAACCAATCTCGCTTATGACCTCTCGGGCCTACAAACTATGCTAGAATGCCAAAGACAGCAATACATCTTATTATATAGCTTCTGACTGCGCAGAACAGAATAAGGAAAACCAATTTAAACTGTATTGGCCACTTAAAAACAATTTAATCCTTCTAGAAAACAGCCTTCTCCGAACCAGTCAGAAACTAGGTTATGCGTGACACCGCTAAAGTACATGTGCACTGACGTTATTACCAGTCAACAAAGTATTGACTCTTATCGAACATAGAATCCAGGTCAAAAGTTCAACAAATTCTCACGCTCTAGATCACGTGATATGATTCATGTTTAACCGACAATATTTCCCAAAACCAATGTACTGAGTCACATTGAAATACCGTATATGTACTTTCTGCAAGACGACAGCTGTTAGACTATTATGCAGAGATCATAAAACTATACCATTATTTTAAAACGATATACGCGAAGTTAAAACCACGGAATTTGATAACCACGACAATTTATTAAGTCAGATTATTATGGACAGCTATGGAGTATTTTGAAGTGAACTTCTGTAATAGTAAAGGGAACGACAATTTACTGCGAACCCGATACATAGACCGATGCAAACAATAACTGTGCACTGTAACTGATTCCCGGTCTAATTTCTGTTTTGTTGAGTTTGTGTGTGTGTGTGTGTTTTCTTACATTAAATGAATAAATTAGAGAAAAAATAGATCTTTTAGGTAGTATTTTTATTTCCACTCTTATAAACCCACATAAATGCCAGTAACAAATGTCCTTTTGCATATTATTAATCAATCAGAAAAGCGTTTGCAATCTGTAAGTCGCCTGTTGGTGTTGTTATATTAAGATTGCGTCAGACATTGCTTATTCGCATGAAATCGAGGTTTGTTGCATGATGGGTGATACGGCTTTATGACACATAATGTAATTTTTTATATAGATGGAAGTTAAATTCTGAATGTCTTTAAAGCTGGCATTAATTCTGGTACATTAAATTTTGTAACATCCATATTTAGTCAGTACTCTGAATTTCTAAGTTAGCCACCAGGAGGACAGGGCTACGGAAACAAAATGTGGCTCATATTAGTTAGGGATGGATGGCGGGACAATTGACACAAAAAAGTGCTAATGGAAATCGACATTGGGGTAGATTACACATACATATAAATATCGTGTATACCGGAGATAAAATTTGGGAACTGTTATGATATTTTGAAATAATACACTCCTTGATGGGTCGACACATTTGTCAAACATTGATATCACAGTGGAAGTAACATTAAGTTTTGAAAATTAGGACCTTTATATAAAAAAGAATAAACAACCCAGTGTTGTTTTTACTGGTAGTCGACAATTCATGTCAAAAGTCAGCGAAGGAAGCATTAACGTTTGATAGGCGGAACGTTCTTTAAACCTTGTTATGTTTTATTTGCAGATCTATGTTTTCTGATAGCCGTTGAGACTAAACGTTGTTATTGATAAATTTGTACTTGCCTGAGGCTTACGTAAAGGTTCTTTTATAAGATTCTTAGCCTTTCTTAAGGCGGTGACTGGAGAACTCGGCCCATTCCGAAGTCAGTCCATAACAAGGTCGGCCCACGACGGATTCGGTCCATACAAATTTAATTAAGAAGTCGGTCCATAACAAAGTCGGCCGATTGCAGGTTCGGTCCATATAAAACAAACAATGTCGGTTTCGGCAAACTGTGATCCTTACCTTTGATCTTGCATGGTTTAGTAACACTTTTTTGTGATCCTTATCTTTGATCTTGTATGTAATCTTTTTTCGATGATCCTTACCTTTGATCTTGTATGGCGTCGTAACACTTGTTGTTATTGAACAATAACTATTTATTGTTAACACGCTATTTACTAACTAATTAGTTAATGATTAAAAACGGGAGGACAACAGTTACCTAATTTTGTAATTGAGCGTTTTGAGTAAAAACAAAAATTAAAAAATGAATTATAAGGATGTTATTTACTAACTAATTAGGTAATCATTAAAAAAATGGAGCAAAACAGTTACTTCTTTTGTAAATTGTCGTTTTGAGTAAAAATGAATTATATATATATATATATATATATATATATATATATATATATATATATATATATATATATATATATATATATATATATATAAACCTGCAAAGATTTAAAATAAAATATTAAATGACCGTTTACAAAGTACATTACATCCACATTACTATTATATAAATCGTGGGCCGAATACGTAATGGGCCTATTTGGGTAGTCCGATTTCGTTTTGGGTCGAGAACGTTAGTTGGCCGACAATGATATGGGCCGAGTAGTCCCGGAATCCTTAAGGCAAATGCTTCAATCAACATGTGTGTGTGTGTGTGTGTGTGTGTGTGGAGGGGGGGGGGCTTGTGGTTGCAAAAGGGGGGGGCGACGTTGAAACATTTCCGATGATTAGCTGATTGCTGGAAGAGGGCACTTTTTTGTATCTATCTATCTCTTTTTCTCTCTACAGAAGGCGACAGAAACAAGAATCAATGCCCTCTACCAAATAGAAAATGATGGAAACATTGGTGCGTCATAGTTTCGCGTTATAAGTTATTTTGATATAAACGATTGTTATAATGATGACAGTCAGGGAAAGTTCCTGCAATGAATAGTAGTGTTAACTGCATTAAACTCTCTACCGTGATCGTTAACAACGGTCGAATGCTACGGTATAGAATCTTCATCTAAAATGACATTTACACCAAACTTTTAATAAAACAACTAGTGCGATCACGTCATGACGTGATTTTGAACCTATGATCTGTTTCGTCATTTTGATATCATGACGTCACATCGTGACATTTTAAAGAAAGCGTATGGCATCAAATATAATAGTTACGAAGTCTAAGTAAATACTTTCATTGTTTCATTGATGTATATAATCTGCATTAAATATATGAATTTATCATACGGCTAATGTGTTATTTGGATCTATATATCCATATCATATTTTTCAATATTGCACAAGTTTGATAACACCCAATGACATAACAAATGATGGCATGACGATATATAACGTGTAGGTGTAATGACCAAGGCAGTGGCGGTGCAAGGAGTGTGGTAGAGGTGTGTGTGTGTGTGTGGGAGGGGGGGGGAGCATTGCTCCCTGGCACCAGGCTAAGGTTAGCGCCGTCGGGAGCTTGTTTCCCAGCAGTAACCGAGGCTTGGATCGGGGGGAGGTGGGTAAGATGGAGGTTGGGAACTAACATAAAAACTGTTCTCTTTGGCATAGTAGGGGTGCCACTAAATAGCATTGCCCCCGGGTGTCTCGAACCCTCGCGCCGCCACTGGACCAAAGCATCTGAATGTAACTTAAAGTAAATTCTTTATATTATTTTTGCTGTCCTTATGTAGTAACATTTATATATAATATCATCTTACATTTGAGATTATTTCAGATGAAATTATGAAATACGTTGAATGTTTTCAATCTTTTGTGAGTCCCTAGTCATTCAACTCGTTTCATAGATTTTAGTTGAAACAGGCACTAGTGTAAGACGCTCCACTGTTGTTTATTATAATGTTTGTTTTTTTTAATTGAGAAACACTTTTCTTACAAAAGATAACTTCATTTTTCCCTGCCCTAAAATTCATATACCTATTTTGTCTATACTACACTAGCTGGATCCGTAAAATGTAGACTTCAATCTTGACCTCACTTTCACCTTTTAGGAACTTACAAGTACATGAGAGAGACTGCTGCATCTCGTCACTGCGTAACTATGGAAACGTAATTTCAATGACCTTTTGACCAGCCCCTAAATATTAGATTAGTGCTGAAATCGCCAGTGTTTTATAATTTGTTCTGCCACTTATCTGGGAGTATTATACAAGTAGAATAGCAAATAAACACTTCTTAGTGCTTCTTGTAGTGCTTTTTGTTTTGTCACAAAGCCAGAGCAGGAAAACTACAGTATACATGCAAAAACAAAATTTAATAATGTCGAATACGTTTTTTTGCATTTTAAGATACATTTAATTGTCTAGGCTATGTTTTTCGTGTGCAAGTTGGTCAAGAAATAAGGTCATTGCAGTGCAAAAATCTGTCAGGCGTTAAAGCAGACACGCATCCCTGTATATTAAGTTTCAGTTCAAAGGCATAAAGTTGAAGATTCTACTTTCACTTGACTTACTTAAATCAACTCCAGCACTTAGGTGTAAATAGCATGATTTATAAGCACTTCTTGTTACACAAAGACCGATTTTGGAAAACTGTTTATTGTTGCGTATATAAATCTCACCCTTATGACCCGTATGTTATCATGTTTTGGTGATATAACTTCAAGTTTAAAAAACAAACTCAATGGAAAAAACTGAATAAACGTATGTCCACATAGTGTGCACCATCAGTGTGCATAATCAATGTACTCTTTGTGCCGATTCACTCTTGGCCCACAAGCGCTAGGGGCTGTGTCAGAATATATGAGAAAAAAAATATTTAAAATCCTTTTCTATTTATCAAACTTTTGTGTCCCTTCGAGAAGAAAGGGAAATTGATTAGAACAAAAACTGTTAGCTGCAAAAACATACATATAATTCTATAAGCATTGCACACTTATTGTGAATTAAGGCGAAGTTTTTCGGTAAGAACTATAAGTTGGGGCAGTTTTTAATTATCGATACTTAAATTTTTTACTGTCACAAGTGATGATTGTCTCATTTTTGAAGATAACGGTGACTTTTTGTAAATAAATGAATGTACTGGTCGGATTATAGGAGCCGCAGTGGCTCAGTAGTTAGCTTTTTCTGGAGTCGCTGCCAAAAGGCTGCGGTTTCGAATCCTGCCATCGGATCAACCTGGTTCGGCTACAGTGATGTGTCCCTGGGCAAGGCACTTTACCCCTAGCTGCCTCGGCACTAAATAACTGCTTGTGTTGCTTTGCCATTAAACATCAAACAGAACTAAACTGGGTCGGATTTTCGTTCAGAATGATGGAATGCCCTTGAGTGGAATAAATGCCAGCTATATAGTGCGTTCAAAATATCAGTGTACCGGCAATACATCTAAATAGCACGCCAACTCTTGAAGTTAGGATTGTCGTAATAATGCATGTTCTGAATGTGTTGTACAGCTAGTCGATTTTCTTTTTTTATTTTTAGCAAAGTTCCGAAATGTTCTTCACCCATTGTGGTGTAATTGACAAGATCTGAAATCCAAACCAACACCAACATTCTGCATGTCAGAAATATTTTTCTAAATTATAAAAAGTTTTAAAAAATAAACGAATAAAAGCTTACAAAATTTAATTATCAGAAAGTAATCCACTGCCATGCCAGAAATATATATATATATATATATATATATATATATATATATATATATATATATATATATATATATATATATATATATATATATATATATAATGGTAAACTTCTCTTTGGACCTAGGATTGTTGGACAATCAAATCAATTAACCATTAATAGTAAATTTTGTAATGATTTTTATGAGAACAACTGAAATCTGCTAGTAAAACTAAGTTATCATCTGGAAATGAAATGCATAGGCAAATATCTATTTTTAGTAACAGTGACCTTGACATTGAAACGTGAATAGACTTTGGAAAAATAAATAAATAAATATTATATTTGGTAGCATAATGTTCTTAGATCAAAGATATCCGCGCGAAACTTACCTCAATAATCTATTTATTACACATGCAATTTGGCACTACTATGGACGCCCTGCCTGTATAAACACATGGCGCATTCCAGCTACATTTTGTTTGATACATTTTGTTTATTCGACGTAAAAAAAAACTGTTTTGTATGGTACATTAGCTTATATTATTTATTTTTTCATGCAACAGAAGCTTGAAACACGATTTTACTTATTAAAAGGTTTTGTATTTTTTTAAAACTCATTTGATTATTGAATACAATTGAACAAGCATCATGTTAGAGGAAGTTAAGATTGAAATAAAATTCTGCAAATATTAGACTCTGCGAAGTTAGTTTGAACATCGGTTTCATAATTTTTTTTATCGGGAAATGTGCATTTTTCATGTAATGGGGGGGGGGGATTACCAGTCTTTTGTCTAATTTCAGACTTGGCTTATCACTGCTTTGCGTATTTTAGATGTTTTTTATGATTCCACAGGAACAATATATTCACCCTATGTATTGTCATTTCAAGTATAATGAATATCTCTCTCTGTCTCTCTTTCTCTCTCAATAGTTTAAAAATGATAACAAATAAAAAAAGGCTTTGAGAATAAGTTGTTAATGCTGACCAATATCTTGATATGCATATTGGTTATATTCAGAGTTATATGATTATAAAGTAGCATATCATTTATTATTATTATTATTATTATTATTAAAGGTAATAGTAGTAGCAGTAGTAGTAGTAGTAAGTATGGTTAAGTAGTTGTGAGTGGGGAGGGGTGAGTAAGGGAAGATGAACTGCATTGCCATTAGGTCTACTGACCTTTCAGTATTCATATACAAACAATTACAACTTCCATGATGGCAGTACAAATATTATCTTTGGAAATACACAGTAAAAAAATGTAAATATAATATCATGTAAATAAAAATTATCTTAAATATGTATTATAATTATTAATATTGGTTACAATATACAAATTGAGTCTGAAACTGTAGCACAAGTCGCAATAAGACAAGGACTCGCTTACATAGCGGAGAAAGCAAGGGAGAAAATTTATATTCATAAAAGAATGAAAGATTATGTCTGTTGAAGCCCAATATTATTTCTATGGATGAATACTTTACAGAGATAAATACCGACATACATAAGTATGCACCACTGAAATGTCCTGTAAACGTCTCACGATTAATCCTCGTGTAATGTAAAATCGATTTTGATCTAATACATATGACCCCGTTTTAATAAGTTAGGCATGTCATGCTTTAATGTTAAGTTTCATATTCGCAGCGAGGTATTGTCTATGGATCGACGAACTGTATCCACTAGATCAAGATGTTAATTACCAAATTAAGTGAAATAACGCTGTCAATTAGTATGTTAAGAGACAAATGTGTTGACAGAGTCATTAAAAACGATTATGCATCTCCATCAGTATTGTAATCAGATATATGCGCATTTGATGATAGAAGGTCGGTGCTTGTTAACAATTGTCAGGCATTCAAAAATGAGTGAGAGAGAAGAAATTCATAGAGTTCACACTGTTAAAGTTAATTTATGAGTGTATGATAAATTACTAGTAGAACCACAGTGATTCAAATTTCGAAGAACAAATATTTAAGTTGCGCACAAATCTTTCAAAGATGTGTGCTATTAGTCTCTGGATTTCTTGTAAGAATAAAAATAAATAAGTTAGAAAGAACAAGAGAATGAAATTAAGGAAAACGTAGAGAATATAAAAAGTACCTACTAAACAGAATTAAAAAGAAAGAGAAATAAAAAGATAGATAGAAAGAAAATAAAAAGAAAGACAGCGAAATATTCGACAATTTACTTAGTCATCAAGAATCATAAACATTTTGCTTTACATTACGAGTACACTGCATGCTTGTTCAATAAAGATACATTGAGAAACACTCAATATAATTATGAAAACTGTTTTATGTTTTATGTCGTGACTGATACCATGTACAAGTTTTTACAGAAGTCCATTTTTTTCCAATTAGCTCAGCATCAACTTGTCAGATTCACCTCTAACGCTGTAAAGTGGAGGAAAGGAACGGTTGTCATTATTATTTACTTGATTTATATATAAAGAATGCAATGTAATGCTCCTTTTCAACAATGATGATGATGACTATAGTGGTGGTGGTGATTGTAACAGGATTGAAGCCGGGTGGGATTTGATCTAGCGAAAACACTAAATACAATTACGTGAATGAGATGTTTATTTATAATGCATATGAATAATGATTGAATCTGACACCTTACTCATGCGCATAAAGTCCAACAGTAGATAAAACAAAATGATGCGCACAAAGTTCAACAATGGATATAAAAAACGATACCGTTCCTAAATGGAACCGATCAAAACGTGGGATTTCAACAAATAAACACAATTGATCCAATATATGGACGGATATGATCAACGTATGGAACTATCCCCAAATATGATTAATATATGAAATTATAAACAAGTATGGTTGACATGTAGATCTATCAACATGACATGATCACTATGAAATTTATAAACAAGTATGATTGATATATGGTTCATCAAGTATGATGGGTATATAATTTATTTTTACTCATATAGTGATATTGAAATAATTGTTTACACATAGAGTGATATTTAATTAAATTTTCACACATATAGTGATATTGAATTAGATTGATTCAAAAGTGGAACGTATGATGTTATTCATCTCGTTACGCCCAGTCGACGATCACGAGAAATTTCCAATTCCATAGTTGCCGTCCATTGGTGAAGGAAGAACCTCACGTGCTCCGCTCCTTCCAGCCTGCCGAAGGATCCCTCGAGAGCCTCCTTATCCTGCAGACCCGCTGGTCGAGAACCTTTGGCCACTCACACTGAATAAACCGATTCCGTCCTTCGGAGCAACGTCACCATCTACCGCATCATCCAGGTTACGCAAAACCCCAGAGTTCCATGACTCCCCGTGAACAGCTAAAAATATAATGACTGAGCCTTGTAATACGAGATACTGTTAAGTACGAATACAATGATATACATTACGCATGCGCGCACATGAATTGAATTCGCTATGTACGAGATTATTATTATAATAACCATGTTCGTTCGTGAATCTGTCTCAGGCAGGAATAATTGCACTGGATTATAAGAACTCGAAAATTAATCATCATTGAATGAATGCAACATAATTGAATTCAACTTATCTGTTCAGTTATGCCTGACTTGAAACAGACTATATTTTATCCAATAACATGGCGTTATGTGACATAGGTCTGACTCGCTGAAAAATTTAGAATAAATTCTGAAACATCCAATATATAAAACAAGTCTATTACATAGAACGGATAGCAATAAATAATACAATTCCAATTTTACAAACCTCTAATGCTGAAGATTGCTTCCGTGAAGAGGACAGCTTCCTGACAAAACTCGTCTGTATTGTAACTATACAGAGAGAATTTAGGGCTATAAGCACCCTGGTTGTAGTGAAATCCATGGCAAGAGAACTCGAGGCAATCGAGTTTCTATGGAAAGCGATATGGAACCCACTGACGCCGTGCAAATTTACCATATGAAAATAAGAACACTTTATCGGCACGCTTTATGTGCCGCGAATGTTTAGAACTCCGGTCAAGTTTGATTATGTCGGCCGTGAAATTTCATACCGTTAAAGTCTTAACACCGTGCAAGTTGAGTGACCGACAGAGTTTACTCATTGACATCAGCCGACAAAGTTGCGAATATATTTACCATTCCACTCAAGTTTTATTGTATCGGCCATCAAATTTCACACGATATACATCTCTCTCTCTCTCTCTCTGTGTATGTATATATATATATATATATATATATATATATATATATATATATATATATATATATATATATATATATATATATATATATGATTGATGATTGACGATCGATACAGTGACACAATCATGAAGCTTGATCCCTTCCCCCTCTCAAAACAAAACTTTCGTGCAGCGAACAATCTATTCGCCAGTAACTGCTGTATCACATTCATCTGTTACTGAAGAAATGTAAACTAAAAAAAATCTTAGACTTGAAGCAGATTGAACATGACAGAACCACCTTCTACAGAACTGGTCACTCACACATTTTTTTCCAAATAAAGCGATTATATTGCTAATTAAACCACGGTATATTGGATTATCAAAACAAATATAAGAGAAATATCGTAAAATATTCAAATGCAATCATTGTCAGCCTATAGGGAAGGGACGGTGGGAAAATGTGCCTAGATAAGAAGGACTGTGCCAACTTTTCGTGCAAAAGGAAAAAGAAACAAATGCGTTGCGATGAATTTCATTGTCTCCCTAAATGTTATTTCTGAGAAGAAAAAAAGCAGCTACGATCCAAACACTTCTTAATCATTGAATTGCTGAGTTTTGAGAATTTTTTTTTTTTTTTAAACTTTCTGAAATGATTGATATTATTTTATTTAAAACAAAATTCGTTAATTTCTAATCTTTAATTCATGTGTATGGTTTTGGTTCCTTTTTAAACAAGAGAACGTTATCATAGCAAACTCAACATAAACTGTGATGTCACATGACTTTTTATATCTAATTTGTTTTTACAATTCAGGCCTCTCTCTCTCTCTCTCAAATATTAAAAGCGGAGAAACTGGGCTTTAAATAATTTTCTTGGATCTAACGGACCGTGCTTAGTACGCCCAATTACCCGATGTGGGGTGGCTATATCGCCCTGTAACTGTCGCCGAGATGGCAGGAACCATTCCAAGTTGGGTAATGCTGGAATGGTATTGCCCCAACGGGTTCATATGTATTCTAATATGATCTTAATGTGTATTCCTTATCTTCGATGTACTCCCATGAATTCGAAACACATATGCTATGTTGCTGTTGTCATGTGCATTTTGTAGTTTGTTTTAAAGGATATATATCATTATCAAAAACCGGAATATTGAAAATTTAAGGCCTCTCAAGACTATGCGAACTTTGTCTGATATTTTTTATTCCATCATTTGAATCAAAACTAATGTAAAGATTTATGTTTGCAAACAAACTACATGGAAAATTCTACTAAAATACGCTTTAAATCTAGTTCAAAGCAATATGTTATTCAGTGAGAGGTCCAAATTATTTTAACATGATCCATTTGGATAGCAGTAAATGATAATGTTTCATGCCGACTGAAGCACACAAATCTTAAAGTAAGAGCATGGTAAACATTTTACAATTTTATTTTTATCTGACAGACGTCTTCAAAAGCATCAGTAGTTTTAAATCAATCGACATTTTACGATTAGGTAAAGATTGGTATTTTTCAGAAAGTTTATGTTACGTACACGTAATGTTTACTTGTCCTATAACAGCCTTGTTCTAAGTGGTTTGTTACTCTGTACAAGATTCAGTCGAAAACACTCTTATGTTATGGAAAAGGAAAGGTATAATTAATGCATGAAGGTGTATAACTTCTCAAAGAGCGGTTAGTATTGAGAGAAGAAAAAGATCAGAGTTTGATACTAAAGTTTCAATCGGATATTTGAAGAAAAAAATGAAACGTGATTTTTTCTTCACAATACAACTATTTTGCTATGAATGTTTCTATTGTTTATATATATATATATATATATATATATATATATATATATATATATATATATCTATATATATATATCTATATCTGCCTGTTTATTACTGTCAATTTGACCTATATATAATAATAATAATAATAATAATAATAACAATAATAATGAGGACTTTGCATAGCGCTTAATCTTTAGAAGCTCTAAGTGCTTTACAACATTAAATACACCTAAAAACATATATAATGATATGATTACAAAAAAAACCCACCATGAAATTAGGAAACAAAAACATGCTGAAAATAGTTTAGGTAAGAAAACATTAAGTCTTTAGGTCTATTCTTGCAGTCGAAATAGGTGCGTTTTAAGAGCACTCTTGAATGAGATCACCGTGTCTTTGTGTCTAAGTTCAGTGGGCAATTCGTTCCACGTTGCTGGGCCCTGGTATGCAAAAGAACGTTGTCCGTATGACTTCATTTTGGTATTGGGAATGATGAGAATACGGGTGTCGGAAGAGGAGCGTAAGTATCTTGCTGGTGTGTACACATGGGTGAGGTGAGATAGGTATGTTGGACTGGTGCCAGTCAGTGAAACGTAGCACAGAGAACAAATTTTGTGTTTGATTCTGGATCGAATGGGTAGCCAGTGTAGGGTACAGAGCAGGGGAGAGGTGTGCTCTGTTCGTGGTACTCTAAGAATGATCCGAGCAGCTGTGTTTTGAACTTTTTGAAGTTTCTGGAGTAGATACTGAGATGAACCAGATAGAATTGAGTTACAATAGTCCAGTCTTGAAAGTACTAAGGAACACACAAGTGTTTTAGTGGCATCAACTGAAAGATAATTGCGAATGGAGCTGATCCGTCTCAGCTCAAGGTATGCAGCCTTGCATATGTTCATGACATGTTGGTGCAATGAGAGTGTACTGTCTATAGTAACACCTAGGTTCCGTACTGACTGTGTGAATTTAATGTTGGTGTTGCTGATATTTATTGTTTGAGGTAAAGGATGTGAATGAGAAAGTCTTTGTGTGGTAATCAGAATAGCTTCAGTTTTATCATCATTCATCTGCAGCTTGTTACATGTCATCCATGATTTCACATCGGAAATACACCTCTCCACACCTTGGATGGTAGCGTCAACTTCAGTTGGGTGGCTAGATTTGTATATTTGGTTGTCATCAGCGTACAATTGGTGAGACACTGGATGACGATCTATGACACTTGAGAGCGGCTGAGTGTATAGAATGAAGAGAACAGGTCCAAGAACAGCACCCTGTGGAACGCCAAAACATAGATCAACTGGGCTGGAGTGTTTTCCATTTGCGGACACAATTTGTGTCCTGTTGACCAAGTAGGACTTGAACCAAATAAGGCTGTATCGTGAATGCCAAATACATGATGGAGACGGTGAAGTAATATATCATGGTCTATTGTATCAAATGCTGCAGACAAGTCAAGGAGGGTGAGGACTGTAATCTTTCCACTATCCAAAGCAGAGAGAAGGTCATTAACTACTTTCAGAAGGGTAGTTTCGGTACTGTGGCGAGGGTGATATGCAGAATGTACATCGCTAAAAAGACTGTTTGAATTCAGATGAGATACAAGTTGGGACAGAACAACTTTTTCTAAGATTTTTGACATGAATGGGAGGTTAGAAACAGGGCGATAGTTCGTTAAATCGTTATGGTCAAGTGTTGGTTTCTTCAGCAGAGGCTTTACAATGGCAGTTTTGGAAAATGATGGGAATTCCCAAGATGAGAGAGAATTATTAATAACATCAGTTATTGAAGGCAATATTGGATCTAAGCACTCAAGCAGCAGTGATGTCGGAATCGGATCAAGTTCACATGACTTTGGGGCACTCTTCATCATGATTGTACGAACTAAATCCATAGACACAGATTCAAATGCTCCTAACGGTTGCTGCTGAAATTCTGTATCGCAACTGTATGGTGACGACGATTCAATTGAAATTATGTTGTCAAGCTTATCTCTAATGGTTTGTACTTTGTCACGGAAGAAATTTGCAAACTGGTCCGGAAGGTCGACTGAAGAGAAGGTAGTTGGAAGTGGTGTACATTTGTTCCTTGACATTAGCTGGTTAGTAATCTTGAAGAGCTCTTTGCAGCTGGAACTTTCAGTGATCTTAGTACTGTAGTGGGCTGATTTCACTGCATGGACTATGTTTGTGACATTCTTCTTAGTGGCTTCATAGATTTGCTTATGAATAGTGAGTCTGGTGGAAACCCAAAGCCTCTCAGCCTTACGGCGGTCTCTTTTAGCAGTGCGAAGCTGGTCCCTAACACTGCTATACCACGGAGAACACTTTTTAATTGATAATCTGCACTTGGTTGCTGGGGCATGTTTGTCAAGCATTGAACGCAGGCAGTTATCAAGTTGTTCTGCTGTAGGAGGTAGCAAAGTTGTTAGGATTGCTTTGATGTCATGCATTAGTTGAGTTCTATTTATCCTACGGAGGTTTCTCTTAGTAGCACATAAAGGTGGAGGGTTAGGGGCTGATACGTCAAGATGGCATATAATGCAGAGGTGATCTGATGCAAGTTCGTGGGACACCAGGGAGGACTGTAGAATATTATCATCAGGTCTATAAAGAATCCAGTCTAAAATGTGACCATGTTTATGAGTGGGTTGGCTAACTGACTGTTTGAGGTTGAAAACGTGAATGGAATCAAGGAGTTTTGATGTGTATGCGTTCCCAGCACAGTCAAAGTGAAAGTTGAAATCTCCAAGAATAATCAGGTTGCCACCTATCGAATTTCCATACTCCAGGAGATTCGGAAACTGCTCCAAAAAAAGAGATTCAGTCAGCTTGTTTTTTCTACTAGAAGGAGGGCGGTAGAGGCAGAAAAAATGGACTGACCTTTGTTCCAGTGCGAGTGTGGTTTGGACTAGTTCAAACGATGTGTGGTTGAAATTGAATGTTGTAGTGTGATTAAGACGGTTGATCATGGAGTTCTTTGCGATGACAGCAATTCCACCTCCGCGGGAGTGGCGGGGGAACGACTTGATGGAGTAACCGGGGGGTGTTAGATCCGCGCACTTGGGCTCATCGCCTGATGTTTTTAGCCATGTTTCTGTCAGGAAGAAGACGTCGATATTATGATCGTTGATAAAATTAACAATTTCTGTGCGCTTTTCCGTTGGTCCTACTGATTGGGCATTGAATAATGCGATGCGTAGTGGTATCTCTTGGATAGTTGACACAAAGGTTGACGATTTGAGAGGAATTTGAATTAGGTTATCTTAATTAACGGCCGAGTTTTCAAATTGGCGTGCCGGAAATGGCGAAAGGGAGATAACTGGAATTCTTCCTGTTCTACGCCGGCCAGCTTTAAAACAACGTTTCTTTTTTCGCTTCCGTTTACATTTAAGTAATGATGAATGTAGTCCCAGGTCGTTTAGTCTAGTGCACAATTTAGTGTGGAGAGCCAAGGAGTGGTCGTTTAAAGCAATTAATAAGGGTCTATCATAGCGTAAACGGGTCGATTGGCGAGTATCACGTGATGGCGGTGTGTTCAACAACAAAGGAAGTTGTAGCAGTGGTGCAAGACGGCTGAGAAAAAGTCTAATAGTTCTCGTTTCCAAGACAAGATGACGAAGAAACACATTCCAACAGAACAGCCAATGCATGATGAACACAATAACGTAGACAAAGACAGACAACAAGCACATAAATCATGAAAAACGGCACCAAAATCCGGAGCAGCTGCCTCAAGCATGTTAAGCGATAGCGGCCATCTTCAGACTTATTATATATGTATCTTATGTGTTTTTATTTCATGTTCCTCTTGATTCTTATAATAATTAATGTGAGATTCACAAAACTTCATTGAAGTCATTGCATTATAATTACTATATATAGGGTCACATCTATCACCAGGACCATAGACTAGATGGCATTTATATGTAAGTACAGGGCAGTAGTAGGCATAACACCGAACCAAAACACCACACAACGATTACATTCATTCACGTCATGAGGATATATATATATATATATATATATATATATATATATATATATATATATATATATATATATATATATATATATATATATATAATCTAAACAGCAAAGCTTCACGAAAAAGTGTCACAAATACTCTTTACATAAATAGCTTTATAAATATATATTTTCACACTTTTTCGAACATTTATCTCTGAATTATTGTCATGACAATTCAAACCTTGCTGCTACGTGACAGTTAATGCAGCTTGTTTTGAAATGTGAAACATCGCCGCTACGTGGCACCTAATGCAGCCTGTATGGAAATGTCAACCATTGCTGCTTCTTGACACTTAATGCAGCCTGTCAAACAACAGTAATATAGAAAACCTAAGTCATGTACCACTTATTCTGTTTTATCCAGTTTAAACTGGTTAACCAGTTTTCATCCACTCTAAACCGTTTACCTTATGCCAACCCCCTTATTATCCTCCAAATATTTATGGAAACCCCTAAGTCACTGGTCCTCAAAATAGTTGTTATCACAGCAAAATATAAGACCACCTAGGCCACTGACCTTCAAATATAGCTGTCATGAAAAAAGAAAAAGTATCTTGGGCACTGGTGTTCAAATTATTATGGATAAAACCTGAGCCACTGTACTTCAAATTTTGATGAAAACAAAATCTAGATCATTGTAGGAAAATCTTTTTCTAGCCTGCTTGTGTAATGTGGATGTACATTGTTCAGTTAACAATTCTTTAAGTTCAAAATGTTTTTTCCTCTTCCCTATTTTTAATTTTGTCATGCTTAATTTGTGCCCACAATTGATTTATATTTGTATATGCAACTGGACCTTTAGGGTGGTAATATAGATTCTTTAAATACTGTTTTTTGTTATTGTAAATAGGTTTTTCCTTATTTGCAATAATTTATTTAAGAAATTATTTAGGTGTCTATTTTACAAATAGTTTTTACAAACGGCAATCCACCCACTTTGGTCTGTCAATTCCTCAAGACAACAAACCTAATTATTAGAGTGCACCTGACGGTTCTTTGGGACAGGATCCATTTTGCTTTCTTACGTCAAATTGAATGGGATGTCGCTTGGATTGATTTAAATACACGGTCGACTATAACCTTAATTGGAGATCTTAGATGGAATGAAAGACTAAACTCTACAGAGGTTAGTAAAGCTTTAGTGATTTCGAATTATCTATATGTATTATGGTGCACTGGAAATTTGCATCACTTGTAATTTGAATCAATTTTGACTCATACCCTTACAATCAAGTTGGTTTCCTACTTGCATCACAGAACGATTAGAGCGAACAGTTAAACTCAATTGATAGAAGGAGAAAAAAAAAACTATGCCCTGAACGTCAATCTCTACTACTGAACCACAAGAAAAACTTGAAAAGTCTTCCTTAAACAATTAGCATTAAGCTATGATTAATATCCAATACTCAAAGGATCACTATTCAATGATCAGGTAGTATAACCTTGTTTTTGTGGATCTCTGCAGAAGATGTTACAATTTTTGCGTGAGAGATTATGGTGGGTTTTATTAAAAGTTTGAAGACCAGTACACAATCAAACCAGGAAATTATCGCACGGTAACATGTTTTCGAAGATCACTTATTTTCGGAATATGAACCTTTGATAGCGTGCACCTGAATCAAAGTTGTGACATTTCAGCATAAAATATATTTACAACAAATGCTGTAATTCATAATTATCTGCAATAGCACACTGTATGGAGAACAATGCATGCTACTATGAGAGATGTTATGCTGTATACATTCTAAATGGACACATATCACCTTCCTAGGTTTTCATATTTCACGAGCTGTAGGCAAGGGATATATATACTGATAGTTGATATTGGTACATTGGTATAATTCAGATGGGACAAAAATACCTTGGAGATTATATCATCCCGAGGCAAGCAGATGACTCTTTCTTTCTCTCATTTCAGCGTAAAATATGCTTAAAACAATTGCTCTTATTCATAATTATTTGAAAAAGCACACTGTAATATATATATATATATATATATATATATATATATATATTGTTATGTATATGGGATCAGTGATAATTGCCTGAACTTTTGGTCTATGACTGTATTTTAAAATACGGTCAAATAGTAAGTCGCACTTTAAGTTTGATTAAGTTGTCAACAAGATGTTGATTACACTTGAGTTCAAGGTCAGAGTTGTTTACCATTTCTTGGAGATATTCCATTCGAATGACGCATTTAGTATTGCATTCTGGGTCGTAAGATGACACGTTTCCTGATGTGAAATAGGCCATTTGCAAAGAGAATATAAGACCTTGATATACGCATTATAATCATTCCAATTGTAAATCCTGTGTTAGAAACATTAATGTTTTTTGTATGATCAGTCTTTGTAATCATCAGATTATTTGTAATCATAGTTATGCTGTAATCCTGTAATCTCGTAATGCTGTAATGCTGCATTGCTTTATACATAATTCGAAAGGAATTATTTATTTGAACATTCATTGAAGTTGCCTAAAGTGCTCATTAACCTTTGGATTTAAATAGATGACTTTTGGATACCTGTGGATATTCTCAAGGATGATATGGGTTACAGTATCGTTGGTACATCAGGACATTCTAGATGACAAATTCATTCAGAACATTCATTCATTTGGAACATTCTATATTTAGGACTTGTGATCAGGACACTTAGGATTATTGGATTATTTGGATTTCAATTCACGTTACTTTAAGTGTCTTTTTATTTTCATTTTAATTATCTAGAAATAAATTGCTTGTTGATTTTGACTCGATTTGTTGGTTTCACTTTCTTTCTGTTACATTATTTTAAGAGCATAGAGTCGAGAGTCGTAACAATATATATATATATATATATATATATATATATATATATATATATATAGAGAGAGAGAGAGAGAGAGAGAGAGAGAGAGATATGACTAATGATATATTCAACATAAAAGTAGTTTAGTGTACGGTAAGCCTTGACCATTGACTATTAACTTATACCACAAATTAATTTATACAAAAGACAGATGAACTTACAATTATATTAAAAAACCTAATATTATATGAATATTGTGTTAGAACTTCCGGCATGTATTTACCATATTTAACCATGCATCTGTGTCTAAAACTGCGTAGTTAAAAGACTATAACAACTTTAGAACAGAATCAAGACTATTAATCAGTACTACAAAAAAAATTACTATATATTTTATAAACCTCAATAATTTGTAGAAATAAATTATATATATATATAAGCTTAACGTTCAGTAGCTTTTACAAATATTAATCTGTTGTGGGAACAAAATTAAACTGGATAAAAAAAAAATAAATAAATAAACAGGAAAGATCTATGACATATTCTTAAATTAAAGGACTAGTTGACACAACCGTCTATTTGCAGATTACACAAACTGACCCCCAAGAAAGATTTCTATACAGAAAGGTTGATGATACTCAGATGACCAGTGCCTGGCAGTCATATTTCATTTACAAGCATAAAAAAATGTAATAATGTTTGTATATAAATAAATATATATATGTATATATATATATATATATATATATATATATATATATATATATATATATATATATATATATATATATATATATATATATATATAGACAGTTATATATGTATTTCCATAAAGAACTAAATCATATAAATATAGTAATTTGAGAAGCAACACTCATTGAAGCTTGAGAAAAGTTATAATATGTGAAAGCTACAGATTTACATTATGAGTTCTGCACAACTACACAAGGTGGGTTAAGGTGTGATTCTGAAATTTAATGGACTTCTTCAACTAATTCCTTCACTTGAGTACAATTAAACTACAAAATTATAATAACTACTATAATCTGTTAGATCCACCTTAAAATAACAAACGTGTGAGATATGCAGGACAAAACTAAAACTTTGCAAACTTACTTTACTTGAAAAATAAGTACGATCTCGGGCATGTGTATTTTACAATTTTTAAAATTACATTAAAAATGTATTCTTTGTTATCATTAGTTTTGTAGGCAAATATGCTCTAATACAGCTGGTTGTCCGTGCGGAGAGAACTGGATTGAACAGTATATAATATTACCAAATATGTGCTTTATGTGCATGCATTGGTGCAATAACTACCTCTAGCACTAGAATCCCATGTACATCATGATAGGGTAACCTCAGGCGACAGCCAATCACATCTTTTTCATGTGCTGCTAAATCTACTGAGTAACACTTGTGTGGCAATTCTTTCAAAGCGCTTGTTTCTGAACTATTGGAGAAAAATGCAAAAGTAACGCGTTACATTTAACAGGAAACGGGTGAAAAACTTTATAGTTATGTTTGTCCAAATATTACCTGTTATAAAAGTAATGCGTTACACTTAGTAAACTGAACACATTACTTTCAGATAAAGTAACGCGTTAGGTTTTGCTATGTAATATGTTTCCCTTACAACCCGTGACATCTGAGGTTACTAATCATTTAGTAGGAATACTTTAGCACCTACATTGTCACTACCAACATATCGAAAAATGTTCATAAATATGATAGCATACAGCATCACTGAGAAAATGTTTAATATTACTAAACACGTGACGGACACCGCGGCTACACCCTTTACAAACACACAGACATTCTTGTAAAACCTAAAAAACGGGGACATAAGATTTTCACCATCAAAATGGGGACATCTTTATCTTAACAAATCTCTGGAGAGGAAGATCGGCTTTACTATGCTTTGGATATATCTTTTTGTTTTGCAATCGATTTGTAGTAGATTTTCAAAAATTACTGTATTTGAATTTTTACCATCAGAACGTGGACACACAAATATACACAGTGTTGGGAATTATACAGTCAAATCATGGACATTCCATAAATATATATTTTGAAATACTACGGAAATAATTCAAATATTGTAATAATATCAACTCATGTACTTAGTTACTTTCCATATTAACAAACTTCATTGATATTTATGTTGAAGTTTTGTATTATGTTTAATTTTTGCATAGATAAAATTGTATGTACCTTATTTTGAAGAAACCTAGTCATCAGGAGTTTGAGAAAATATGGAAAACATATTTACGTTAAAAGAAACTAATCAAAGATCTGCATGCCACATGTTCAGTTACAATAATTTTACTGACAAGTATACATTTGTTAACTTAAAATATCAACAAAATAAGAATGATTTTAAGCTATGTGTGTTTTGAAATGACCATACATGCGTTGAATATACTTTGTGTGTAACCAGGAATAACATAAAATAACACAAAGCAGTGATATAACAGTCTGAAATGAGAGACTAATGATATCCCCCTAAACATTGCATGAAAAAAGGGCATGTCTCTAAAATATAATAAAACTGATATTCGAATTAATTTCGTAGAGTCTAATATTTGCAGTATTTTATTTCAGCCATAACTTCCTTTAGCATGATGTTTGTTCAGTTTTCTTCAATACTGAAATAAGTTTTAAGAATATGAACCCTTTTAATAAATAATTTATACACAACAAAACACAGATCCAGTTAAGTTTTTATTTATAATTATAATGTTTGCCGAGGGGGACCGTCTGCTGCTACTGATGAAACTGTTTTGGTTCATTCTGTCAGTGAGTGATTCAGCGGTTACTGAATGGCACAACGTGGTTGTACAGAGGTCACAGCTGGGCTGTGAAACTCCCCGACAGAATGTTATGGATAACCCTTGAGTAAAGTTTCTTCGGCGGAAACTGAAGGAGCCCAGCGAAGACTGGGCTGTCCAACGAAGGTTGGGATGACAGTGGCAACTGTGTGGACTTCACTCAATGGGTTTAGTTTGAATATGCCATATTGCGCTGACATTAGATTCTTGGGTGAATAAACGGAATGGAATGAAGTGAATGCCCAAAGAGAACATATGTGCAGCAGATGCTGATGTTTGTTCAGTTTTCTTCAATACTGAAATAAGTTTTAAAAATATGAACCCTTTTAATAAGTAAAATCGCTGATATTCGAATTAATTTCGTAGAGTCTAATATTTGCAGAATTTTATTTCAGCCATAACTTCCTTTAGCATGATGTTTGTTCAGTTTTCTTCAATACTGAAATAAGTTTTAAAAATATGAACCCTTTTAATAAGTAAAATCGTGTTTCAAGATGTTGTTGCATGAAAAAAATAATATAATCTAATCAATGTGTTCATGAGTGCTGGGCATCCATGGTGTAGGATTACATATGTAAAAAAAAGATGAATGAGGTAAGTTTATTCTTAATCTAGAAACATTATACTACCAAATGTGACTTAAAGTTCAACTATTTATTTATTTATTTTTCCAACGTCTATTGACATTTCAATGTCAATGTCACCGTTACTAAAAATAGTTTTGCCTATGCATTTTGTTATGCATATTGAATTTATGTGTCCACGAGGTAAGTTGTGCTGTAGTAATTTTTTGGACAACATGTTTACAGCATTTGAGTTCAAGGTCAGACTTGTTTACATAGCATTTAGTACTTAGATCGGAATTTCCCATGGCTTCTGTGAGAAAAGTCACGTGCGCAGAATACATTTTCCATTAAAGTTACGCATATTCTAAAACGTTCTGTCACGTGACTTATGTTTACATATAGAGATTTTAGTGGACAATATTTCATTCTTATTCAAATGGTCAGTCTATGAAGAATCATTTTAATAATCAGATGTTTATAGTTGTGTTGTAAAAATTCAGAGCAAATTCAGAGAGAGGAATTATTTATTTGAAATATTCATTGAAATTATCAAAAGTGTTCATTCTCACATTGGATTAATACTTAACTTTGGGATTTATGTGAATTTATTCAAAGATATTCGGGATTACATCATTCAGGCATATCAGAACATTCAAGTCTGCTAACACATCAGGACATTCAAGGCTACTGGAATTCATTCGGAGCATTCTATATTTAGGACTTGTGATTAGGACACTTAGGATTATTGGATTATTTGGATTTTAATTCATGTTACTGTAAGTGTCTTTTGAATTTTCACTTTAATTGTCTATAAATAAATTGCTTGTTGATTTTACTTACATTGTTGGTTTCACTTTCTTTCTGTTAAATTATTTTAAGACCTAGAGTCGTAACAATTTAATTTTAAGATGATAACTTAGTTCTACTAACAGATTTCAACGCAGGCTGGTGCATGTATTTTCTTTAGCCTTAGAAAGAATATCTCTCTCTCTCTTTCTCTCTCTAATTAACAAATTAAAACAAATAAAGAAAGGCTTTGAGAATAAGTCAATAATGCTAATCAATGTCTTAATATGCATAATGGTTATATTCAGAGTATTATGATTACAAATTACCAAACATTATTATTATTATTATTATTATTATTATTATTATTATTATTTGTAAGAGAATCTCTTTGGAAAATATTCGGAGATAGTTAGGTGGTAGTGTGTATGTATCTGTGTGTGTAGCTGGGTGGAGGGAGAGTAGAGTAAATGGAACTTTATTGCCATTAGGACTACTGACCCCTTCAGTAAACACACACACACATATATACATATATATATATATATATATATATATATATATATATATATATATATATATATATATATATATATATGTATATATATATAACAATTCCAAATTCCATGATAACAGAACAAATATTATCTATGTATTACACAGTTAAAAATGGAAATATAATATCATGTAAATAAAAATCATCTTATATATTTATGATAATTATTAATAGTGGTTTTAATATACAAATTGAATCTGCAAATGCTCAAGTCATAATAAGAAAAGGACTAGCTTACATACGGGATAGAGTAAGAGAGAAAGATGATATTTATGAAAGGAAGAGAGATTATATCTGTTGAAACACAATATTATTTCTGTGGAAGAATACTTTGTAGAAATAAATACTGGCATACATATGTATGTACCAATTAAATGTCCTGTGAAACGTCTGATGATTAATCCTAGTTTATTGTAAATTTGAATTTTATTTTATATCACCCTGTTTTAATAAGTTAGCTATGTAACACTTTAATGTTAAGTTTCACATTCGCAGCAAGGTGTTGTCTATATCCCGATGAACTATGTCCACTAGATCAAGAAGTTAATTAACGAATTAAGTGAAATAATGCTGCCGACTAGTATATTAAGAGACAATTTGGAAAGAAAATGTTAGATATGAGCCTCACAAGATATAAGTGATGAATTTCACTATCTTGCTGAAATAACAAAATAATATGTAAGTAAGAAGTGTCTCAAAAATATGAATACATACAAACTGAATGATCGGCAAAATAACACAAATCTTGACGTACATATAAGAACAAGTTAATTTAAAAAACTGATATTTAAATCATTCTGTCCCCATATAAACTCAGAATAGTCATGTATATCACCGTTTCATTCCATTTTTTCATGTAAGTTGAAAGTATTGAGTAAATTATTTGTTTCCACCCTTTCCTTTTCCATCCGCTATACCACCACCATTAATTATTTGTATATATATTTGTACCTAATTTGATATGTCTATTGTTAGACCTAAGTTGGCCAATACAGTTTAGTTCTGTTCTGTTATAAGTCCACTATTGTTTTTATATTTTAACTACGTAACTGATTTAAGATTTTGTAAAGGGCACTATATTAGTAGGAATTCATTGTTTAATATATTTGAGGGGGGGGGGACCCATACTCAGAGTACATGGATGCTACTTGTGTGTTCTTTCTGCTGTATGTATTTTCACCAAATATATTTGTGTATCACCATTGTATTTTTATATTATGATGAATTTGAATAGTAAAAGTGCTTGGGCTTTTTTCTTCTCTCTCTCTCTCTCTCTCTCTATATATATATATATATATATATATATATATATATAATTGACATATATTTGGACTATTAACATTGCACGAGATGAAATTACTGTGAAATACAGTTTTTAATAGGTAGGGATTTTAATAGAGTAGAGTATGAGCTGCTACAATATTTTTTATAGTGTTAAGTTGATCAAGGACATAATATGTTTTAAGGCTTAAAAAATCCACAACCTATATCTGACTTGGTAGACGTATTTCTGGATCTCACACTATTAAATCTTATAAATTTAAAGTTGTAGTTTGTGTAATTATTACACTTTAGACTTATGTTTCTGGCATTCAGTATATATACTTTCTTCACTGTTGCCATTAGCGGTTGTTCCCTCTTTGACTTTTACATGAACATTTCAAGATTACAGAAACCATCAGTATTAATTTGGTCTTGGTTTCATTCTTATCCATTATGCAGTAGAATAAACTGTTTTTTTTTTTATCAACTGAAATATCGTAATAACCAATTACAAAATATATACTCTCTAATAAAATGTATAATTTACCATATCTGTTATCAATGGGATTTGAAAAATATATTTCTTTCTCAGACTGTCCTTTCACAATAATGTAGGTATTCTTTTGTTGCAGGACTTTCGGTATATCAAGCTTTAGTCTTGCATGACTATTTGCCTCCTCATCCTTGCAATCATTTGTTGTATTCACTATCATATTAAATTCATCCTGATTTATCTAATTATCGCTTATTGCCATATTTAGCAGTTCATCAATAGTGTTTCTTTTGTGGGTTCAATGCCATTTTTCAGCACATGACAGGCTTTACATGGGTTCCAGTATATTGGTGGAGGAAGAACCCAGGAAGAACCACAGACCCACGGGAAGCTACTGTCAAGCTTTCTCACGTACCCACTTTGGCCTCGCCAAGACTTGAACCCACGCGGACAGAGCTGAGATGTCAGTGATCTGTAAAGACGAGCACCTTAGATCACTCTGCCACCCAGGGCCCCTTTCATCAATAGTATTGAACTTAGTTACAGCAGAGGTTACAATCTCAACGTGTTGATCCAAAGACTGTAAAAGCCACAGGTATAATAAGTCCAAGGTTTTCGACTGCTGCAACTCCTAAACTAGCAACTGCAAAGTCCATTCCACTGAAAACACTTGACATACCAACCTCCATGAAGTTTAAAAACTTATATGCCATTTTATATGTTTTTCTTACACCTCTATCATACCATATCTCTTTAACTAAATTGTGCTTAATTTCATTAATTTTCATGAGCCTAAAATTAATTCCATGGTTGTTAGGTAATTTATCTACCTTTTAATTATTTAATTATCTTGTCTGGTAGTGTTCTTTGTGCTACATGTATTAAATGGTCAATTATAAACTGAATCCAAGAAACTGGACTAACCAATTTTATTACTTCTTCCATACTCATGTTTGTTGGGGAATCTATTGAAAATTTAATTATCAATGGCAATTCAAGACAAAATTAACATACTTGATTCATTGAAAGTATTTATGAGGGGTATTTAAAAAATTCTTAATGTTTGTGCTCTGTAGAACAATGTTCTTAATTAGTGCACAAACCTTTGTGAGCTTCAAATGATTCTTCGATATAATAAAAACAGCTAACGAATTATTGCCTGTGATAATATAAGTATCTTCCACTGTGTATTGAGCATCTTCATCAATTGCCCCATTCACACCAGTCACCTCCCAGTCAACAATTGCAGACAACAGTTTTCCAGAACATGTGTCACCGTCCATGGATTTATGACCTTCTTTAAAATGATGTACACTACTTTGGAAATAAATGCAGAATGCAGAAATAAATGGAACATGTGCTCTCGATTAGTGCCCAAGCTAATCAAAATCAGTATGACATTTCTGTCAGCCAATGAAACTGAGCATCTTATGCTTCTTTGGCAATGCGCACACTCTATTCAGTAAGCATAGGATTTGCTCAATTCAGTCTAAAATGAAAAGTAATAATCTTTTATCTTTATTTTCTAGGGTCTTTTTTATGCACCCTATGGGCTCCATGGAAGGAACATTCTTGCACCAAAGATGACAATTAAACGTCATTGGCACATGAGCGCAGACTAGAATGAACCATGCAACACACATTTTTTTGTTTGTTCTTTATTTGATGTCAAAACAATGTTATTGAATGCAAGGTGCTGGTTAATCCTGAGCTGATGACCAGAGATCAATTTTCACTCACCCACCCCACATTAAGTAACTCTTTTGGGATGATGTTTTATTACTCGATATAATAGCATTATTGCTATTATCAATGATAAATTACTTATTTAGGAAGATTGTGTGTGTGTGTGGAGTTTTTTTAAATGTAAAATGCCTGATCAGTCAAACAATAAGTTATTATATATCCATTGACCAGTAGATGAAAAAAGCAAATAACTTATCAAATCTGCACAGTATCTGAAATTTTATTCAGTTAAGAAGCAAGCTATTATATCCTGATAAAACATTCATTACTTTACAAACTATGGCTTATTTGCTTAAGTTAGAAACTTTCTATTTTTATTATTACATATTTGCCATTTTCAAGAATATATATACCATTTCATTCATAAAAAAATTACTATTGATTATTAAACATTTATATTTAGTTAAAAAATGAAAATATATGCACCTTTTAATTTTTGTTAATACATTACTAGGATTAATGTTAATTGCTTTCATAGCCTTTCTGTTACACAGCTTATCAATGGAAACAACTCATCTTCAAAAATTTCATAAATTTCTAGCATTTGGGTCATGCTGAAGTGTTAACTGTAGAGAATTCTGTCAATACCCCATAAAAAAATTTTTTTATTTAACCCATCAAATTATTTAAAATAATTCAATGAAGAAAAGTAAAAGATGCAAATTGGGTGAATCAAAAGGTACTGATCATAAAAAATGATTCATATGATGCATATGAAAAAGTTAATTTTGATCACTCATGGCATTTAAAATTTCAAAATAATGACTCAATAAAAATGGCACATTTATGAAACTGAAATATAAGTACCGGTACAATGATTTACTTTTGTAAAAAGCAATTATTTAACAATATTTTCATGTAGCAGGCTTTTATTGTTTTACTGTAGGAGTAACACAATCACAGCTGTTACCATGGGAACAAAGCATCCACTCTACATTTATGCTATTTTTCTGCTACTTGTGTGCTTTGAGGACTATTTCTAACAAATAAAAGAAAACTTGGAGACATGTCATGGCCAGTCAGTTTTAACAGCTACACAGAATCCATTTTAAGTGCTTTAAGAAGCTATATGCTCAAATGTGGAAAACACCAAAGTGACTACACAGTATTGCCTTAAGAAGCTATATGCTCAAATGTGGAAAACACAAAAGTGACTACACAGTATTGCCTTAAGAAGCTATATGCTCAAATGTGGAAAACACCAAAGTGACTACACAGTATTGGTCTTTTGAAGCTACAATTGCAAGAGCTAAGGGTCCAATAAAACAGAACTGTGTCAAACATTAAAACCATGGTCTGAAATGTGATATACAAAATAAACAAAAATAGAGGCCTAAGCTGTCCTGAGTTCACTCACCTGGCTGATATCTATGTAATAGCCAAATGAAAGAGCAGTTGGCCAAGAAATCTGGATCAGTGGGATGCTTTCTGCAGAAATTTCTTCCGATGCTGTTGACAGCATATGTTATTAAAACAATTGTTTCAAGGTTTCTCTTTTTTTCTGTATCTCTATCGATATATGATGGCACATCATCATTTGTGCAATACTGGACCTTTATGCCAATATATTTTCAGTCAAAGTTGGTAAAATTATGTTCAGCAATATTTTAGATAAAGTTCTTGAAATGTCTTTATATTTTAGTAATGTGGCCATATCTGACAGTAGATCTGCATCATTTGTGCAAGAATTAAAAACCCTTAATGCCAGAAAGCTCTCTGTTAAATTTGGTCAAATTCTGTTTTTTTCATAAGAAGCCATATACATTTTTACATTTTTAGTAATGGTGGCCATATTTGATGGGGGATTTGCATCATTTGCATACAATTTAAAGCCCTTCATGCAAAGATGATTTCTGTCCACTTTGGTCAAATTCTGTTGAGTGCTTTTTGGGAAAAAGACATTTAAAGGTTTTTCAACTTTTAGTAACAGTGACCAAATCTGATGGTAGATTGGCATCATTTGTATAAATTTGAAAATCCTTTATATGATATTGTTTTCTGCCAAATTTTGTCTTATTCTGTTGAGCAGTTTTTCAGATGAAGTTTTTTTTAAAGGTTTCTAAATTTTTAGTAATTCTGGCTATATTTGATGGCAGATCGCCATCATTTGTATAAATGAAAGTTGTTCAAGTCAGGATACTCTCTGCCAAATTTAGTTGAAATTGGTCACATACTGATGGAATGTACATGACAGATGGTGCATGCTGTACATAAGTCCATACCATAAACTCACTTGGCCTTAAGGTCAGGTCAGGTGGGCTACATTTTATGGAGATCATGTTAGATATTAAAAGAAAAAAACTGTCCTTAAAGACACAAAACATGTTTTACTAAATAAATTGCACCAAAAATAACTGGGTTCATTTTGTTTTACTCTAAAACAATGTATAAGAAGGTTATGTATAGATTGGTATGATTAAATACGAGTTCTATTAATATATATTTTCCTCCCATTCATAACACAAATGCTTTGAAAAAGCCACTCTAAATACTATCTGCACATAATAAACTTATTATTATATTGGATTAGCAGGTGGGTTTCTGACACTAAAGTTCTACACCCATCATCAAGTGGAACTGTGCTTGGCATGTTTATCTGGAAGGATGAGTTGTCCTTGAAGATTCAGAACAGCAACTATCACAGCTTTACAAAAGAAACATTCCTTTTTGCTCATCATCTGCTGACTGATACAGGTCCTGGAAATAAATAACCATTATTGTCCCTATGCCTGAGATTATCTCAATGTCTTGTAATATGGCTTGGCAGATAAAATGCTGGATATGATGTTATGTTGGTTATAAACTGAAATGGCAGTAGATAAAATATTTGAGATAGTGGAAAATTAACTGTCTATAGAATGCATAAGAATCTTTTTATATCAGAGGAAAAACGGCTTAAATGTCAAACACACATCTATATTTATTCCCAATAAGATGAGAAAATCATATGGTAGGGGCACTAAAGGTGGGTTTTCATGATCTAATCAGCCATTGTTTGTTGTTCCTCTTTCAAGGACCACCTCATTTGAGCCAGTGAATGACTTGGTCTTTACCGTTAGGCACAATACAGTTTTGAGAAAAAAACATTTAAGTCACTATACTCAGATAATCTCCAAAAGTGTGTTGATTCTTTTCAAAAAGAAACCATTCAGTAATTTCTTAAGAGCATTATTTAAGCATATAATACAGTAAAAACTTCAAAATAAAGTAGTAAGCTTGATGATTTCATGAATTATAAACACTGAGTTTTAACTTCAACCAAATTAGAGATAACCTCATAACATCCAAATGTATTTTATTTATTTATGCTATGTTGGAATCAGCAATCACCAAGCTTGCCAACGGCAATCAGAATTCTCCAATGGTGATTCATTTAAATATAAACAACATATTTGGTGATTGAAATTTTAGTGGCTTGTACTGTCTCATCTGCGGATTTTCGCAACTGTAACATATTTTTGAGATTGTATAATTGATGTAATGGATTAAATTTCGACATTACAGAACATGCAGGAATGCATAATTAAGAAATAATGTAACTTTAATTAGTCTGAATAGAAAACTTAGAAGAGAGAAGAATTGTCAAAGACAACACTAGTGAAGAACAGGTACGGACTAAAATTGAATACAAGCCAGACCTGAAGAGGAAAATTCCATAGTACAATTTGATCTACTAGATAACATAGTACAGTACTAGTCCACTAGATAACTGTACATGTTAGTATTTTTCAGTGCAGAATTTGGTGACTGTTGGAGAAATTCTAGTGCCAACTGAGGTATATGGCATGTTCAAAGTGCACTCAAGTAAACATATTTCTTGATGAAAGCAAGTAAATCAATGAGAAACTACAGTCAATATAGAGGCTTGGTTGCATTTCATTTAAAATATACATCTCTGGTAAATTTCCATTTTTTTAAATTATAACCTTTCACTCTTTTTGGGGAGTATTTTGGCACTGACATATGAAGGTGGGTGAGTAACTCCACACTTGGGCCAGTTACAGTAGCCCAAGTCTTGAATTATGCCACCAATTCAGGAAATAGTTAATTGAGATAATCAATAATTGGGAGGTCACATTGGCATAATTTTCATTTTAGACCAACTACATATAGTGAGAAGTGTTTTAATGAAAACCCCATGTGGACACAACCCAACCTCCAAGAGTAGTAGTGATAACAAGATCAATACAATGGCTACCATGGTTATCAGATTAAAAGTCTGATCAGCGCCATTTTCATTTGAGACCAACTAGACATCATAAAGGTCCATGTTGATATAACAATCTGATGTTGTTCAAAAGAAGTAGCGATAACAAGATTTTCAAGATGGCTATAATGGAAGCCACACTAGATGTCTAATCATTACCATTTTTATTTATAACCAACTAGATAGCCTATAAAATCTTTCATCATATTCCCATGTTGATATGACCATCCATTCAGAAGAAGTTGCAATAAAAATTGTTTTCAAAATGTGGCCATCTTGGAGGTCTGATCGGCACCATCTTCATTTAAGATCAACTATATATCAAAGGGACAGCGGAAGCTCAGTTGGTTGAGCATCAGACTTGTAATCCAAGGGACACAGGTTTGATACCCACCAAGGTCACACCAGGTTGGCTGTTTGGTGTGTCCTTGGGAAAGGCAATTAGCTCCCATTTCCTCAGCATGATATAGCAAATAATGTGTTAAAAGTGTTGTTGAAATCAACAAAAAATATCCCCAAGAAACTTTAAGTGAAAGTCTGTTGAGCATTTTTTTCATATCGTTACAACCATCTGTACTGGAGAAGTAGTTATAACAAGATTGGTAAGATGGCCGTCATGGTGGTCATATTGGATGTTGTATCAGAAAATTTTCATTTAGGACAAATTAGACATCATAAGAAGTCTTTTAGTGAAAACCCCAAGTCACTACCACCATCTAGTAACAAGATTTTCAAGAAGGACATGTTGAATGTCAGATTGGTACCATTTTCATTTAGGACCTATGAGACATCAAAATAAGTCATTTAGTGGAAACCCCATGTTGCCAAAGCCATCCATTCCGGTGAAGTAGTGATAGCAAGATTTTCAAGATAGCCACCATGATGGCCATGATGGAGGTCAGGTTGGCACAATTTTCATTTAAGACCAACTAAACATCATAAAAAGTCTTTTAGAGAAAACCCCATGTCGATATGATCATCCATTTAGGAAATTAGAAAATTAAAAATTACCTGCAAGACTGGTGTCCACAGGGTTGAAACATAGCACTTTTAGGATTGGCATAACAGATGGTACAAATATCCTCATCCTTGACCACCTGCTCCTTCCTGACAAATGTCTCCTGTTGCTGCTGAATGTGAGAAATCAGCTGTTGTAAGGCACTTATCTCCTCTTCATTCACTTCTTTGTCTACAAATTATATAAAAGATTTAAAAAGCATGTATTACAAAAAGTGTTATGCAGAACACTATTTTACTTATCAAAGGGCACTAAGATAAAATCTGGATAATAAGCTTATATACTTATTTCTGATGTGCACTTTTGATCGTGAAATAAATCACGATACAATTATTCTTAACACTTATAATCAAGCGCATTTATCAGATTTAACATCATATTACATAAAAATTTATGAGAAGAAAGTTAGAAAGAAGGAAAAGGAGCAATTTAAGTAAGGTGAATAGGTAAATAATCCTGGTAATCACTTGATAAGGTGAATAGGTAAATAATCCTGTTAATCACTTGATATGGTGAATAGGTAAATAATCCTCTTAATCACTTGATAAAAACTTGAACATTAATTAGAAAGCACAATTTTTGTTCCATACATTTTCTTTCTTTCATACACATACATGTATATATGTGCTAATTTGGGCATGGAACTCTAGATATTAATTTAACAAATTTGGCACCTTTCTCTCTGGTTTGGCATTAATTGTGTATTTTGAGCTCCGATGGGGTATTAAGTGAAAACTGCAAAACACTAACTTACGCTATCAGATTGAGTCTTAATCATCGAGACTTTAACCATGCCTTTCTGAAAATGCATCATATGACTTAGTGACCTAGATTAATTAAGTGTGTGTTTGATTATATGGCTCTATTTGAATGTTCCAGAGCTCTAGATAAGCTGCATATCTGTTTATTTTATGCAGACAAATTGACTAAACAAGCATAAAGAATTCTTTTAATGTGTTCAAATTACGCAAAACAATTTATATTAGCATTTAGTCCAAAGTTGTCAGCATATTGCTCCTGCTGCAAACATAGTCCATGCTGTATGATGGTGCATTTGATCAATATAAATTATACTATTGGTTCCAGTTCTTGATGTTCCATGCGTGTTTGAAATGACAGCATTTGATCCTTGTGTACCACATCATTGAATGCACCCTTATTTAATCTTGGTCACTAACTCTTATTATGCATTTAAAAAGGCATGATTAACATCTTGATGATTAAGACTGTCCTGTAGCGTAAGTTTGTGCTTTGTGGTTTTCACAAAATACCCCATCAAGTTTTGAAATACACATTTAGTAAAACCAGGAAGTAAAATACCCAGTTTGTTAAATTCTTATCTTGAGCTCTGGTAATCTCACAAGGATCAATTGCCATCATTTTAAACATGCATGGAACATCTGGAATTTGATACAACAGCATAGTTTATATTGCTTGAATGTGCCATGGACTGTTTTCATGACAGAAACAATACATTGTCATTTTTGGAATAAATGCTTAAAATTAAATTGCTTTGCATGATTTGAACACATTTAAATGAGTATTTTTGTGTTTTTAGTCAATTCATCTTTGTAAAATGCACATATACACTGTAACTAAAGCTCAGTTGGTATGAATATAGCAAAGACCAGTGTGTGCTTATTTTCATTATAGTTATTTTGAAGTGTGTGCTATTATCCAGATTTCCAGTATGGAACTTCTTATCCAAACTTTATCAAAGGAAACAAAAATATACAAATGATAGTTATAACAAATCTACAAATCTGCACATCCATGGGCTATATATGTGGTCTGGATAAACAAATACAGTGCAAACTCTCTTAACCAGCCACCAATAAAACGGATTAATTATGGTTGGATAAGAGAGGTGGCTGTTTTGGATAGGTAAGATCTGTAGGTGACATGTGTGTGTTTGTGTGTGTGTGTGTATGTGTACTTTTGAGGACCTGATTTGTGTTGCACACCATACTTTCGAGGATGTAAGTACATTTTGAGGACTTACACACCAGTCCTTGAAATATTTGTTTGGAAAATCTGTTACACAGTGTGTATATAGTACACACAATTTGTGGCCTTGCCTTGGTGCGACCAGACTGGGTGTGTAAATGTCAGCCAATCAGAGGGCATGTGACTTCTGATCATCTGTTGGACAATCATAACATTGCTTCTTTACAGTGTCACTGTAATATACACTAATAGTCATAAAGATAATTACTTCTGTGTGCTACTATTAGTGGTAATTCTTTTTTTTTTTTTTAAGTAATGCCATACTATTAAAGGCAGAAGATATTGCACTTGTTACGCTTAGGGCGACTGTGATATTGGGTGGTTTTCTTCGCGTGCTTTTGAGTGTACATGGACTTGATTGTTTAAGGAAAAAACCTATGGAATTTCATGAAGATGACATCAATATCAAAGCCAAGATGTACAAAATAATCAGCCTGGTAAGAAACATGAAGGGTCTTTCTAAGTTGTTTATTATATTCATCCAAAACACCCGATCATAGTAAATAATTCGTTAGCCACTCATGTGACAACTTGATTTTATCCCTTTTCCTAACCAGCTTATCAAGATGTATCTGCTCTTATTTTGGACCTTGCTTTTCACATGAACAAAGCACACTACAGCTGCAGTATCAAAACAAATGCAGAGAAAATGTGAGCAACAACTTCAATTACAACCGTTGAGAATACACTAATATAGAATAAAATACCCTCCACGTGGATGTAGAGTGTAACTTGTGATAAGAGTATCATGTAATTGTTTCTACCTCGAGATCCCTTATCCATACCTTCTGTACAATCTAATGTGTAGTATATACAGTTCTTATTCCATATACAATGTTTAATGTATTATTGTGACTATTTAAATCTGACATTTATAGTGTCATAAAATGCTTTCTAGTCATTCAAGTACTTCTGTTTATTTTCTAAAATTTTGTGGATGCCCCACTGAGGGTCCCATTTATGGGTCAATAAAGAATTGAATTGAATTATAACGCACAGGCTACTCTCAATGTTTGATTTGTATACAAAAAAAATAAAATGATGATTTTTACCCAGTAATACAAAGAAAAGGATGCTAACAGAGCAACATGACACTGGTACCTTTGTCACAGATTCTTCCTTCCAAGTGAAGCAAAACAAAATCATTTTGATTGCTATAATACATTTATTCATATATGATTTATCTTCAGTCATGCCACAATTCCTTCCTCATGAGTTCTCGCCATATATCTTTTCTGGCAGCTGAGGTCAGGGTAAAACTCGGTGCCTTTGCAACCTACATTCTATCTTTATGCTTTCATTAAAAATTTTGAGTCGAGTTGGTATATTTTTTCAAGAATGTTTTTTCAAGTATGAAGAGTTGTATTTTGATGTGACTGAAAAATAAAAGCTGCAAAAAGTGTGAAAATAAAATAAAAAACTCTTCGATACATAACAATACCAAAAAATGTTCCTACACCTGATATTGCCCTTAATCAGCAGTTGTTTTTTTTCTCAGTGCTACTAACTTCTGGTTGCTTAACAAAAAGGATAGTGAATGATTTGTTGAAACAGTCAAAGGCTGATTATCATGACTAATTGGAGACACCAATTTTTTGTCTTGATAAATGATCATCTAGATAAATGAAAATGATACAGTATAAGGAACCAAATTTTGGAATAGAGGACATTCAGCTAGTTACAAGTCCAGACAATTGGTATATGTATAATCAATGTTGTACTTTAGTATATTACAAGATAATACTAGTTAAGATTGTTTAATATTAATGACTACACTTTTGCATACTAATCATTTTTTGTGAAAAGAAACATATGCTTACTTTTTCTTCACGTTCAGTAGCATAGCAAGAAATTCTGCCCTTCCCCCTGCAAAACTTATTCTGGGTCCCTCCCAATCAAGTTTTGCATGTTGATGGAAATTTTGGGCCCACATTGGACCTACCCCCTCCCCCAGCAGTTGCAGGGTTGCTTGGGTGGTTGCTATACCACTGTTCCCATTCCAACCCAGTATTTGTCACTATCATAAAAAATAGTTGGAAGGATGAAATTGTTGTATGACATCTGAAGTTGGGCATATTATTCTGTAGCATTGTCCATTCATCTGTTTGTTCTTTTGCTGATACTTTACCCAGGTATACATCATGGCTAGAAAGTGTGTCCTGTATCACACTCATGCCACCTACCTAAGCAGTCAATGTCACTGCAAGGGAAAATGTAACGCTGCAACCTGTTTCTGTGAGTGATGTTTTGTCTGAGTCTGATCTGTAGTTTTTGAACAACATGAGATATGATGATGAAACTTTACACTTTACTTTATAATTAGAAAGTGTGTCACATACTTGCATACCTGCAATATTCCCAGACAGTGTTGGGGGGTTTGGGGGATTCAAAAAGTGTGTTTTATGGTCCCAATGTGGGGTCAATGCACATTAACCTAAAAAAACAATGTCCGATTGAGAAAAAGTTATCTTTTCATATAAGCCTACATAATATAAAGTTACTGGAAGTTCAAATTTGATAAAAAAGAAAATAACATGTACTTACAAACCCAAAATAGTTGGTAGACTTAGCATTGTCCAATATCATCGCCACACTGGTAGACTTAGCACTGTCCAATATCATCGCCACACTGGTAGACTTAGCATTGTCCAATATCATCGCCACACACACATGTACCACACTCACATAAACACAACCACACAGACATTAAATAAAAAAAGTATACTAAGTTTCTGTCTTTAAAGTCCATTGGACAGTGGAATATGTTCTTAATTAGATGGGGGGGGGGGGGGGGGGGCCGGGGTGGTAATACAAATGTCATTCTTGTTCATCTTGGCACTCATTTGAAATTGGATGGTACTGTTGTTTAAACTTCCCCGAAGATCTTGTTGAATTTTTCTCAGCAAAGAAAATGATCTTTTTGTTCTATACCAAACTTGCTTCTAAATTGAAGCTTTGAAGCTTAGATTCACTCTTCAGCACACCCCCACACCCTTTTCTGTAAGTTCACCTCAATTTCAATTGCATTTATGAGCTGATCATAAAAAAATATAAAAAATCATCAATTTGAGAGAACAGTAGGTTTCACATGACCTAATCTGTTGCAGTAAATTAAATTTTGTGACATTCGGTAAACTATTTTAAACTATCTGACTGCAAAAAAGCAAGTTCAATTAAGCGATGCAGCGCACAGGATATTTTACATTGTTGTCAAGTTTGTAAAGAGATATAACTTTGTAAATGAGCATATGGTAGCAAGTCAAATATGTATGGAAAAAAAATAATTTCCATGTCTGAAAGGTAATGCAGTTTCTATTTATTGCTCAAGTACGCAAAATTCTAATTTTTCTTGCTCAAAGTATAACTTCTATAGGCACATGCAATCAAATGTCACATGGCATGATGGGAAATCTTGTATTTTCACATGGTAAACTATCAAGATATATTTTTCATATGTGAAAATATAGGAATTAAAAAAATATGAAAAGTATTTTACCAATAATTTTCTATATTTCACACTTAAGTACATAATAAACAGCAGTTTTGAAAGTGGAAATTTTCATGGGAAAAATGAAATGATGGATGAAATATTCTTGCTCAGCCTGACACTAAGTACAGTCAGATTTCATTATTCCAACTTAAGTTTGCATTCTATGAAGGAAAAACTTATTCAACATGTTTCAAATGCAAGCTGTTTGTCCATCAGTTGGGTTTATTTGACATTTAAAATGTCATTCAATGAGATGGGATCTAATGAATATTCTTGACTTGTATTTTTAAAAATTGTTTGTAATCCGAGTGAAATTATATGACATAGTTTGTTCAAAAAACTGCTGCCCACTGCCTTTTGCACTGCTTGGACTTGAAAATAAAACAAGTTAGCATGATAATACAGATACCTTAAATTAAATTTTGAATGTTTGTTTCTTTGCATATGTAGACAACCTCATTAGTTTTGACACCATTAAGTAATTTTCAGATTTTTCATCATTTCTTTGCACTTAAAAAACTTGGACTTTTTTGGATAAAGTCGTTTGAATTATTCAAATACATTTAAACAAGGCAAATGAAATTGTGCAGATTTCTTGATCTTCCTTTTAAAAGAAAAGACAATTTGACTTTTTATTAAAATTTGGAAGGAACTGCCTTGTCTGCTTTTAATGCAATTGTTTCATACATAAAATTAAAGATATTGAGATAGGTCATTTTGATGCATTCATGCAATAATGCAATAGTATCGCACATTTCTTTATGTGACATCATTTTTGTCCAGTCCCCTCTGGTGCAAGCTTGCCACAGTGATCACTTTAGCGTATGTGCATGTCCTTCCTTACATCCATCCTCATCCTAGATTACCCTCAGCAGTAAAGTTTTTTACTTCCTTTCATTTCAATACCATTTTATCCCACCTTCTTCAGATTTGGAATATAACTCAAGGGCAAGCTCAAGATATAGGCCATGGCCTGCTCTTGTATTTATTCAACAATAACATCAAATTCTCCGAAGGGACATGTGAATATCTGGATGGCTTGATTAACATAGAATGCATTTGAAATGTTTAATTTTTTTTCTTTGATTCCTACTTTTTTCTTACTTTCACTACTTTGGATTCAAGCATTGTTGGACTTGCAGATGGATAAATTTGTATTTCATAGTATTGTACGGATTTGTTACAAATGCATACCTACTTTATTTCTCAGGCTCTGTTTATAATGGAGTCATAAAACTATGATCGAATGTTTATTTAAGAGTACTTTACCATTTTTCAAAATTCTGGTCACTGTGATGTAGTTTATGGCATTGTGACTTTTCTTAACCATAAATTAAGTTTAATTACCAGTCGATGCTTGTTGTAAAGTTGGTAATTTTTTTGTGAAGATGCTGTATTATAAAACTACATTAAGCTGATTAGCTGGTTAGGACTTGCATGGATTTTATGTTGAACTAAGTATGAAGAAATACTACTTTTTATTGAATCAGATATGATGGAACCTGATATTTTTATGTATGTAAACGAAATCTGGATTGACTTTATAATTAGACAAGATCTTCATTCTGAAGATGGCTGCTGTTGACCATGCTAGATACAAGTGATTGATACTTTATTCATCTCTGATGCATACTGGAACTGAGCGCCAATGAAAATGAAGCACCCTTATTTGAACTTTTCTCAAAGTTTCTTTTGTAAAATGAGTAAGTTTGTTTGCTCTTTAATAATGTATAAACAAGTCTATACTGATAAACAGGCAGAGCATATTCAAAAAAATGCACTAGAGCTGTGTTTTTATGACTTCATGCATGTTGTTGTTGTTGTTATGGGTTTAACGCCATTTTTCAGCACATGATAGGCTATACATGGCGGCCAGTATATTTGGTGGAGATAGACCCCTGAAAAATCCCGGAAGAACCACCAACCCACGGGAAGCTACTGGCAAGCTTTCTCACATACCCACTTTGGCCGAGTCTTAGACTCGAACCCACGCGGACAGAGATGAGATGTCAGTTATCTGTAAAGGTGAGTGCCTTAGACCACTCGACCATCTGGGGGCTTGACTTCACGCTTGAGCAGTTGCAATGATGGTGGCAGTGTGAACCTTTAAGGTTTTCATTTAAAGTTTTGCATGTCAGAAGTGGGGTGGATGGGTGGATGTACTTTAATGTAAGGAATATATAGATGTAGGTGAAACACTGGCTTCTCTGGAACATTGGTTTAAGAATTCACATTAAATTTTTAGCTTGAATACCTTTGTCAATTGTTATGGATGAGATCAAGTTTTGACAAGATTCTGTACTCATGATAAATTACATAATAAAAATGGTCCTTCTGGAAAATTATATTATGTCTTGTCTTATATGCTTTATATTAGATAATGTTTATAATCTTCAAAGGAAGAGATTTCATATTGTAATTGTTTTGGGGTTAACTAATACGAAAACTGCATGTGATTTAGCTTGATAGATAAATTATTATAATTTTTCTTGACCATTTTGCAAAGCAATTCCAGCTTATGGATTGATGATGCATTTGGAGGAATAAAAAAGAAGCCTGATTTGGACAAAGGTCATGGTCAGTGTGTTGAAAAATGGTTTCTGAATAATATTTCAGTTCTCGACCATGAACCTTTACCTAAGTTTATGCATGACTTACACATTGGACAAGAAAAAGACTATTGGTTTAAGGGTAAAGTAATCAAAGGTCAAGGTCACAGTGACTGAAATTATAAAAATGTTTGCATAATAACATTAGTTCTAGACCAAGTACATTGTCCAAAGGTTGTGGAGGGTTTGCACTTAAGGGATGGAAGAGGCTTATTGGTTTTGGAGTTTAAAGGTCAGGGTCATTGTGACTCGGTGAAACATTGGTTTTGCAGAATAACATTTTGAGGAAGTTCCTTGACCAAACTTTGTGGATAGCTTGCACTTAGGATAATAAAGAAACCTAGATATTCTGAGTCTAATGGTCAGAGTTAATGGCTATGGTAAGACTAGTAAGAAAATAATGGTTACTGTGCATTAAGTTTAATTCAAGACCACATACATTGACTAAAGGTTGAGGTCAATCAGACCTTTTGGTCAGTAATCTTGCGAGTCAACCATACCATACTATTAAAAAAAACCATCCTCTACTTGTTATTGAAACAGTAAATGCAATCTTGCTTTGGTCACAACCTAAATTTTTTTTTAAATCTCATTTTTTTTTATTGGTGAATTGACAATTTAGATAGCTTTGATATTCTTAAATTTTCACTTTGCACTTCCTTGAGTTGATGCTAAGGTTTTATTGATTATTATATTGCTTAGTTCTCAACTTAGTGGTCATTTCTGATTGTGTAAAATATAGTCCTTACAAATACTTCTTTATAATAAGCAAAAGTTATCGAGGTCATTTGGTTGTGAAACTGGCTGAAGTTGTGTATCTGTATGTCTGTAGTTTAACTTAAGGTAAATTAGTTCCTAACCTTCAAATCAAAGTGTTCTCATGTTGTTGCAAATTATGAACAAGAACACAAGAAAAAGATTGTGAAGGTTCTTAGGTTTATGGTACTCTCCGAGTGTGTGTAATTGGTCCTCACATTGATGTCCTCATAATGATAGTAAAGTAAGAGTAGTCCTCAGAAAAGTTTAAAGAGCCATACAGAAAAAAGAAAGTGATACACTTGTAGCCTGAACTGCAGTCAAGCTTATATTCAATTTTCTAATTGATACTTTCATTCCTTCCTTTGGTCCTCAAAATTTAGTCATATGTCAAGGTCCTCACAAGTCCATCAATACAAGTGTGTCTGTGTGTGTGTGTCTGTGTGTGTGTGTAGGATTTTATGGCATATCATCACAATCATGATTATACAGTGTCAAATAAAAGTGTAAACCAATCTACACATTCCTTGTGGAGATACAAGAGTTACATCTCTTTGGAACATTGATGCTAAATTTGGCATGATTTATGTTTTGTAAAATGTCTGTTTACTGTAAAATATGAGACCAAATTCTTGCATATTTGGTGTATTCTAATTTTTCAGATGCATTTGAATGAACATCCCATTGAGAGTACTGGTAATGTATGGTTTTCCCAACTGACATTTGACCTACTGCAAAGGGACATAACTCTTACATCACTTTGGAGAATGTGTTGAATGTGTTGAATGTAAAAGTAAAAAATGTCTAAAATCTTTAGGAAGAAAAACCATTTGAAACAAAATTACAAATATATCCTATAAAATAAAAGATAAAATGTAAAAATATAAAATCTCTTAAAATTATTAAAAAAAAGAAAAACCACAACCTGACTGGATATATGAGAGGCCATTGTTAAGGGAGATGACCATTATGGGAGGTTACATTATAATCTGGACAAATGAGTTCAATATAAATGAGGTTTTACCACATAAATCTTCAATTAGACACAAGGTTACCATAGCACACTATGTCTTGTCCATGAAATATACTGCAGCATTTGACTATAAAAAAAAGGACACTGGAAAAGTGGTATCTATGACAGCAATTAGATGCTAGGCACTGATGTCTCTTTCTTCCTTACCTCCTAATCACAAAAAGTAACCAATGCTACTGATAGTGTTGCTAATATCCCAATTATGCAAACATGAGAAATAGAGAATGAATGGAGTTAAGGTGTGCATACATCACTGGACAAAGGCAAATACGATAAGCTAGACTACAATGCTCACAATGACGGAAATCAAAGACCCTGTCCTTCAGACTGTCTATATTGTCTATCGGCTTTTCACTCGGGACCTTGGCACCCAGCATAAATTCCAATGTCTTTAATTGAAAGCTAGGGTCAGACAATAAGGCAACTGTGGCTTGATTCTGGCTGCAAAAGAAAAAGAACCATGAAACTTTTGTCAAATAATATTTTCTGATTCGTTCGAATAAAATATCAATTTAATAACAGACATTATATCTCTTTAATAGATGATCAGGCCCCAGTTTCACTAAATATCTCAACATTTCTTCCTCAAATTGAGATTTTTCAAAATGTTTCTTTTCTTGTTGCTTGGTTAATAACAATGATTTTTCACTGAACACTCAGCATGCATCAGGAATGAAAACTCAGTCATAAGATCTTCAACTTTCCTTGAAGAAGTCTTGCTAAACTTATTCTCATAAGAAATTTTGAGGATTTCCTCAAATCTGAGGAATTTCTCAACTCTTTGTTCAAGATTTACAAGGTTTCCATGTGTAAAATTTCAAAACTAAAGAGTGGATTTGGATCCTGTCAAATATGTATACCTCTGACAAAAATATTTATATTGTCTAAACTATCATAAACAAGATAATGCAGAATATAAATTTGAGAATTTTTTAAAAAAAAATTGTAAAACCTGGACCAGGATATTCACAAATACCATATATACTCACTTATAAGTCAGATTCAACTACAAACTTCATAGACCAATATCTGTCAATGCATAATCTGCCGTCAGATCTGGGTCTATGCTGTTTGTTAGAACTAATCACTGGAACAAACAACACAGACCCTGATCTGTTAAACCTGCCCCTACGGTGACCTTTATATAGCAGTCAGTTGGTCTCAACAGCCATTCCCATTTCCCTCTATGAAATTTTTTCTCTAAAGGTCATGTATTAAATGATCGCCTGATTTCTGTGGTCAATGGCAAGGTGTTTCCCAACTAAAAACAGAGGTTTCTTACTGCTTAAAGTGGTCACTCAAGCATACTGACTGTACAAATGAAGAGTTTGTTTTTCCAAGAAAGACATGTCATGTGAATTGAGGTGTAAACATGCCTTATCTTGCTTATATTCACCTTAGTGTAACTTTAAATTGGCTAATTTTTATTTAAGAATTTAAATAAAGCCACAAAATCACTCAGAAAATGGAAACCAATAGAGACACTCAACTCCTTTTTTTTAAAAAAAAAAAATTCCATTTGGATTTAGAGCAATTTGGACTTTGCCTGCAGACCTTCCTCAGTGATCGTGGTTACAAAAGATTAAATAAAGGTCAGTAGTGTTTATATCTGGTTATACGATGCAGTCATTCACAGCAGTATTCAAACATATATTTTGCCTAAAAATCATAGCTGCTGGTCATGTTCAGCAGATGGTCACTAACGACTGCATTTATATCTTAAAACCAATCTGTGCATGACAATATTGGTTGTAAATGACAGGTGGTATCTCATAGCAGAGTTTCCTTAAAATAAGGTTTTAAAGTAACTGTATTTGAAGAAAACAAAATTAGGTCATCTACCTGTAAGTCTTTTGCTCTCTTAATGTTATTTCAATTTTCTTCAAAGATAAATACGGCTACCCAAGGGTATGGCTCAAGTAGGACGTACTTAATTACCAAAATCACTTTTGAAATGTGAAGTCGTTGGCATAGTTACTCTGGGACAGCTTGAATGCTTTTTCTATTCTTAATCTTAAAATTAGGCACATTAAAATACACTATGTATATTTTTGTTTAATTTAGGTCACCTGCATGTAGGTCTTTTGCTCTCTTAATGTTACTTTGATTTTCTAGCAAAGATCAAAAGTTCATAATGCGAGGGGGAGTCTCAAGGGTATGACTGAAGCAGGACATGCCTTGTTACATAAAATAAAAATAACGAGCAGAAATGAATGAACCAAAATTGAAATGAATTGCAACTGAAAATGAATATAAAGGGTAATAAGAAATGAATTATTAGATTGAATGCTTAATAATGATAATTTATATCAGGTGTAAAAAGATACAACTTTCCATCTCATAGCAATGCTTACAAACTGTGAATTGTGTATTTAATTATTTTACAAAAAGAATTCAGTCATATGATACAAACTAAAATGAGTTACTGTGCTAGAAAAGAAGACAGTACAAAAATGAACGAGTTCACTAGATAGCCTGAATAGTTAAATAATCACTAAATAATGTAGTCATGGGGGTAAAATATGTATGTATTGGGTTTAAAGGCACATCAGCACAATCCTGTCTATGCAATGACAAGTAAGTTTATGTAATTCCAAAGGGCATATAAAACAAACAAAAAAAGGTAAAAGCCTTAAAATACCAAGTCCAATTTGTGATACAAACCACACTCTTTAAACAATTCAAAGGTATTTACAGCTGGAGGATCATCATGGGACACATCCCAGGGCAAAATGTTGCCTCCATTAGTTGCCTCTGAAAACATGCTGGAAGGTGCATGGGGCCACTTGTACAACCCCAAGCCCACATGGGGCCAGACAGGTGTAAACACAATATATGGGTAAATTGAATTAGTGTAATCAAAACTAAGGTACTGGGCATGATTACAAACTCAGTACCATTTGCCGAAACACAAGTGTGGAGGAACTGACTGGAAATATTTAAAAGATATAATTATGAATTACACACTGATTTTTTACCCTTTCAATGTACTGATTGTTGCATACTGCATTGAATATTGCGCTGATTTTCAGAAAGGTGCTTGCGATGATGCTGTACTAGCATCATTTGGTTACTTGTTTACATCAAGCTGTGATGATCATAATGACTAAGGATGAGATTTCTTAAGATTTTTACCCCCAAAATGTCCAGTCAAGAGTACACCATGTGAGAATGCCAATTATTTTGCCTTAAGTGATTCATTCACCTGAGGTAATCATTGGACAAGTGAAAATCAATTTTAATCAATATTGTTCTTAGTAGTGATAACACTTGCAAGATTTAAAAAATCTACCATGCAAATAAGAGTTTCTAAATGTAAAATAAAATAAAAACTAAAATAATAAAAGTACATATTTCATTCATATAATACAGGTTTAAGAGAGTTACACCTGCAAAAAATCTTTTCTATTATCTGACATGATCAGCTGTGAAGCAGTTGTTTAGAAGGATCATAAATGTGAATATAAGATGAGAATAAAAATTGTTTTTTGCTTGTATTTACGATACAGAGATATTACATTAGTTATTGATATATTCCATTGTCAATTAAGTTTGTATTGCTTTCTCTATTAGATACTTATCAGAGAGAAAACAAAGGAGAGGTGATACTGAAATCTCTTAAGAAGGGGCTTTATTCAGTGTGATAATACTATAGTTGATGACAAATGATCCAATACGGCAATAATTATGTTCATTAGCTATTATTTTAGTAACAAGCAAGTCATACCTGAATAAATCTACTATACAATTGCAAAGTAATAACTTGGAAAAGCTAGCTTTGGTAGGATTACACTATATTTTTGATAGTCTGTGAGAAAAACCATGATGATGGGTTGCATCCATGTTGGATGAATCGATCTGGAGTGTTCCCATTGTAATGTGTGTACTATGACAAGTTCTTGGTCTCGCCACCTACTTAAACAATCCCATGCTTGCAGTCAGAAGTTACTCTCTGAACTGGCCATCATTTTTATGCAGGAATCCATGGAAAATCTTTATAGACCCAAATCATTTCACAAAATGGAGTTATTGTAATTATGGATACGATCTCTTCTAGTGGTCGTTATATTAGAAAATGTTAAAACTGACAGTTTGTACAATTTGTTTCCAAACTGGCATTATGGTTTTTGATAATAATAGTAAAAAAAGCCAATATAAGCTCATGTTGGGTGTACTACAGTTACATATAGCATTTCATGATGATTTGATGGCTGGAAACAGAGGTTTCATGAATTAATAGAAGCCTTCATATGCATCAGTGTAGGATAGGAAAATTCCACTTGAGGGTCAGAATTTTGCATCAGACATGGGGCTTTGCCGAGTGTCTGATGCAAAATGTTGATCCCAAGGGTGGAATTTTCCTATCCAACACTGAAGCATAATGAAGAATTCTTTTTCTCATATTTCTGAATGAAAAATGAGGGTCAAAGTAAAAATGGCATATTGTGAATCTGATGTAACTTTCAAACAGCAAAACATGCATTGAAAATTTCCTAACCTTATGATAAGAGAATGTAAAAAGTAAGGTTCACACTGAAAAATTAAGTGTAAACTTTAAATGTTTTAACACATTTTAGCTTTGAAAGAACAGAGGTTGAAAATGGCTATGGTAATGGCAATACACAGTGTCGGAATTGTGTTCTGCAGATAGCTTGCACAATACCATAATAACAGTAAGTCTTGTCACACAACATTTTTTTTTTTTTTAATTTCATGTCCCATGATTTATATGCATAAAAAATATATAAAATTTTCGGTGTCCCAAAACTTGTAGACACAAAAAAATGTAAAGACAAAATTGGGAAGATTGCCATATGTCACACAGCAATGACCAGCTCATTCAATTACCACGTCAATAAACTGTTATAAATTACTATAATTGTTTTTATGTTATTATTTTGCATGTGCATATTTTCTGATTTCTTCAACATGATTTAAAACAAAGGTAAATAAAGACTTCATAATTCACTGGCCGCTTGAGTTTACATGGAGACCTGTAGTAAAATAATGTACAGTACTTACAGGGTGCAAATCGTGCTTGCCGTCACTTATATCCTTGTTTATTCACAAAAATATTTTATGCAAATTTTGCGTTATTCATCGTTTTTTACCAATTCGCATTCTTCCAGATTACATTTCAGCTAGACTTTCATTGCTGTTTCATTTATTTGGATTCACACGCTCAAGAGTTACTGTTTTGAGTAGTATAAGCAATCCTACAAAGTGATGTAATCTATATGAAAAGGCACACGTTTAATTATAGAAAGCACATAACCAGCATAAATTCACATAACTGTCATATGTTCATGAAAGAATGATCGTAATATATGTTAAAATTCTGAATATAGATCAATTAAGATCATCGATCCATTTTAGTTTTGTGTTTTGGCTTCATAAAATCATAATTTTCCACACATTATTCATTCCACTTTTAATTTTGGCAAGCTGGTTGTTTATAATTGGTGGATTTGTCTTTTGTTTTCCGACAGTGATCCAGGCCAGTTAATTGTTTAAACCCTGAAATCGGCTTGGGTAAAGAGGAAATTTTGTCCGGTGGCAATGCCGGTACTTTGATGTGTAATTGCCTTCTAATCCGTAATATTAACACAATTACCGTAGCTGAGTAAACAGGTACTTATTTAAGGTCACTTGCATCAAAGCAAACTACCTCGGATTTTTATTTTAAAAGAATTATTTCTGAAACTTCTTTATCGTATTTTAGAGATATTATTTAAGTTTAGTGCAGTGGTGCCTATGATTCAAATCCAAGGGATGTACTTTATTCAGCACAAGTAAAATCTTCAATGTACATGTGTTGGCACCATGATGTTAAACATACGCACAATAAATGCAAGAGTTGAAATAAACACTATTTTCGTTGTTGTCATACTGGTGTAACATTTTAATGAGTTAGGTATTTCCATTTTCAGGGCAAAAAACCCACATAATTACAGGTGACTTTCGACAATTTTAATGCAATAATGCATAAACTGACAATAGTAAACTAGAGTACAAAAGGGAGAAGTTACTGTTGAATGGGTATAACATACCGCTAATGCTCAATTCTTGTCATTGTCTGATCAAATTATACATATTTGAATTCAGTAGAAATAATAAGAAAACAAAAATTAAACATCTTTATTGACTTTTCAAACAAATTATAATAATTTATTACATTTCCATGTAATAATTCATAATGCGAGCCCCTTAACAACCATTAAGTCATGTTTTTTTTACATGAGGCTACGATCAATAAAATACGCTGATTGATCAGTAGGAAAAAAAATGTTTTAGGTGTACCAAGACTTATAGTACATGAAAAAATTGCTTTAACTTCATGTCCCAACTTTTAAAGGTCATAACAAAATTAGTTTTGAAAATAATTAAGGGCGTCCCAAGACTTATAGTGTCCCAAGACTTACATTCATTACGGTAGTACAAATGTGAACAGGTAAAAAAATAAAGTCCACTCTTATCCATAAGATTAATAAATACAGACAAAAAATAATGAAAGATTCCTCAATTCAACTTTGATCTAGAACTGATTTACCCCTCAGAAATAATAATGAGAATAAGAATTTCAAAAATTTTCATTTACAACAACAGCTTTTTCAACTCGAAATTGCACTCAAGAAGCCATACATGCATCTAGGTCAAATCAGTGCAAAACAACCTGTTTGTCTGACACTTTAACTTCAACCATTGCTTGCTTCAGTACGTAAATGTGTTGTAATTACTGTTTATCTTGATTATTGTGAAAAAATGCTCAAGTGATGATGGAAATCGGGAAGTGTTTGCTACTTTGTGTGCACTATGCTCACAGTAGACGATCAAAATAGTCCACAAATCAGAATAAAGGTCACGTGTGAGGCAGGATAGAGCTATCATGCACTGGTGTTCCACACTGGAAAACACGATCATACACATACAGGAATGTGAGAATACATTGTCTTAACTAAAAAGTGTGCAATCATGTATGACATTAAACAGATTTAAAACAAAATCTTAAATATTTTGACACCGCTGCCACTGTCACTGGGAAAAAAAATTCTTATGTTTTACTATCTATCTATGTTGGGAAAGCAGAAATAATCCTAGTTACCTGGCAGGATCTGTCTTAAGAATCAGGTGAATCAGGATTCCAGCCAAGACGGACAGTATTGGGTAATAAGTTACACTCTCCATACCTGAAAAACACAATGAAATGGATAAATAATATGTTTCAAGTTCATACTATTATTATTTTATGGCTATATACAAGAGTACCGCAAACTACCATTTAAATTCACAAAAGAAAGGAACAAGATAATATTAATAAGCTGTGTCTTGCCCGGTCTGCCATTAGAAAATTTAAAAAATACCTAACAGTCACTACAACAAGAAAAGTAGGTCACTCTGACCTGCTTCAATTATAAAAATATTAGTTCTGAAAATCAATGCTTTTATCAAATTTCATGATGGTAACAGCAACTGTTTCAAAGATATAAACCCAAATGTGAAAATATAACATAATCAGTGGAGCATAAAAAGATCACAATGACCTACTTTTGTTAATGGTGTATATTGGTCCTCAAGTCAAATGCATTCATTAAATTTATTATAGTACATGCAACAGTTTCAGAGAAAAGGAGCTAAATGCAAAAGCTTAAAGAACTTCAATGATTAGTTTTTAAAGACTATGAAATTGAGTCAAATTACCGTATACAATTGCGTATAAGCCTATTCGTGTATAAGCTGACCCCCCAAACTGATTTTGGTAAAGACATCGTTACTTCAATGGCTCCTTTAAAAAATGCAATTTTTATTCTCCCCTTTTTCACTATTATGTTTAATAGTCCTCAATCATGTTGTCACTAGTAGGGTATGGATGACTTCTGAGATTACTGACTGACGAGGCTCAATGACCTGGACCTTTGATCAAGGTACGAGGTCTTGAACTGAACTTACTGTAGAAACCATTGTTTTCTTATCAGACTTACCATGACTGTGACATCTGACCTTTAGATCATTGAATCTAAAAGTTTCTATATTACCCTAAGAGCAAGCCAGCCACAAAGTTTGGTCAAGAAACTTAATCTAGAACAAATTATTTAGCAAAACCCATTTTTCTAGGCCTCTTCCATACCTTAAGTGCAAGCCCTCCACAAACTTTTGTCAAAGTATGTGGTCTATAACTAAAGTTCTTATGCAAAGACTTTTATGGCAGTCCAAAGTTTATAATAGTGACTACGAGATTTGTTTAGTCACCATTTATATCTTCACACTAACATGATACATCCTGGTATGTATTTAGTTACTACAAATATACCATCTGCACTGAAGTTAAAAGTCCCTTACCAACCCCCACCCTCTCAACACCAACATTTTCATATTTTGTCTTTTAGTATGCAGCAACGTGTTTGTGCTAGAAATGCTCATAAATTACAATTTTATACTACTGCAATACTGTATGTACAATTTTCTTTAAACATCTATTAGCTTGCATCAATATTTTTAATCCTCTAGCTTCATTACTTATGTCAGCCAGATCATCTAGGTAAAGATTATTAGTAACGAGGAGAAAGATCAAAATAAGTTTAAGCTTGTTACTCAAGCCACTGTATCTCTTATTCAGATTTTTATGTACTTTCCATGATGATTCTGTAAATAAATACTGTTCAAACCAATTGTCATTTTTCTTACCCCAAAGTGCAAGCCATCTGCAAAGTTTGGTCCAGGTCTGTTATGAAGAACTAATGTTGTTTGGAAATCATTTTTCTTCTTTCAGTCACAATAACCTTGACCTTTGACCTTTTGACTCCAAATCAATAGGCATTTTTCCTTACACCAAGTGCAAGCTATCCACAAAGATTGGTCCAGGTCTGTGATGAAAAACTAATGTTACTGTGCAGAAACCATTTTTCTTCTTTCAGTCAGTAACCTTGACCTTTGACCTTTTCACCGACAATATTGATAGGCTTCTTTCTTATGTCAAGAAGAACTTACCGGTAAAGTTTGGTGAAGATAGGTGCTGTAGAACGTAAGGTATCATGTGGAAAAGTCAATGGACAGATGGTCAGACAGATGGACAGACAGACAGGGTCATAGCATAATAAGCTCCACCAAAAGGTGGGTGTATATTTCATTGGTTTGCAGTAGTCTTGACCTTCGACCTTCAAATACCACAATGAATAGACTTCTTTGTATTGTCACAGTCAATGTATCTAACAGGTTTGGTTAAGGTGTGTTAAGTAGAATTCAAACTGTTTTGTGGGAACCATTTTACCTTCTCAGGTCACTAACTTGACTTTTTACCTTTTGACCTCAAAATCACTATGCATTATTGGATCCTATATGGCAAGTCACCTGCAAAGTTTGGTGAAGGCATGTGAAGCATAACTTAACATGCAAAAACTTTTGTCCTTTAAGCTGAACAAGGTCTTGAACTTTGATCTTTTTATTCCCCCCCCCCCCCCATTAAAAGGGATCTTTGTGGCTTATTGGGCAATTCACCTGCAAAAATTGGTGAAGGTATATCTGAAGCAGAACTCAAGTTATTGTGTAGAAATAAAAAAATTGGCAACATAGAGACAGATAGAAGGACATAATCATAACATTATTCCCCTTTTCCTGAGATATCAGCCATTACACATTCAATAACCCACAATTACCTGTAATATACAGGGACACCACTGAGTCAAACATGCCTCCCTTCATAGTGATTCTATTCAAGACCTGGCACACCAACTGAAATTGGGAAAGAAAAAGTAAAAGCTATATTGTATCTCTAATTCAGTTACAAAAATAGCATACAAGTTTTGCTAAAGAAACATCTTTATTTTCTGACAGGTACAGGAAAAGAGAAGCGTTCTAGAATAGCTGTATTTGTCGAAAATGACCATCAAATGAGCTCAAATGACCAGCTGCTAACTCTGCATGTCCGACATTTTACATATGGTGTCCATAATTATCCCATGCAATTATTTGATCATTACGTTTTTTTAATTGTTTAAAACACTCTGTTATCTATAGCCACAAAGCATGGGAACTTACTGTGTAAATGCCCAAGATTCATTTGCCCCTAGAAGAAGAGAACACTTGGGATGGACTTCTTGTATTTCAAAACAAGGCTCAAATTCCTTTCAAACTTAGGCAATAGCTTTGTTTATAAACAGGTAAAATGTGGCATTTTTCAGAACCTGTTATACCACCAGAAAAAAAGCAGAAGTTGAATGAGAATAACATCAAAGAAAGAAATAATGCTTATGATAAGGAAAAGTGTAAACAAACATTTGAGCAGACATGGACAAAAGACTGGGAATGGCCGATTCATGCTGAGGAGAACAAGGTTATTCAGTACAACTGGTGTACAGAGTTTGCAAAAACTGATACAGAGAAAAAAATCCAGTTTTGTTGTGGGTTTAAATTTGAATCAGTAATTGCACATGAAAACTGTAAGATTTTGGAAAGTTTATATCAGAATGTGTTTGACCAGCTAGTTAACTTGTTTAGAAATTCCCGAATGACTTTCTAAGTTATAGCTAGTACAAACATCAAGTAGGATTTGTCCTATACTTGTATCCCATATGTTTATATCTATATTCCACTTACTAGACAGTTGTTAGACTTTGAGATGAATCATTTTATTCAGTCATCTTTTTTTTACAGTTAATACAGTAAAATCTGTCTTGAAAGACCACTTCTATGAGAGACCACCTGTCTTGAGAGGCTATAATTTCAATGCACATATTTATTGATAACAGTGTTATGACCTGTCATGAGAAACCATGAATTTTTGGCATACGGGGTAGTCTTTCACGACAGGTTCTACTGTATTTTCAAGCAGCCTTGGTGACTTTCTCAAGCAAGATTTGTACTTCTGTATTATGTATACTGGTGATATTTTAAAATAAAAGTGTTGTCAATCTTGATACGTGTCTGACATTGTTTTGTGGGAAGGACTAGTCGTAATTTAGCAGGACTAGTAAATTTCTCAATCTACTAGTCCTTCTGGCTAAGAAGAAATTTATGTTAAATTCTAGGCCTAAAATCTTACAACTGAACAACAGTCTCAGGGTCTGTCCTATATAGACATTACACCAGTCCCTCACAGATGATTTTTAACTTTAATGTGTCACAGTGCATATCAAGCCTTTACAACAAAATATGTGTAGTCTGGGTTCTAATTACAAAAGAAAAAAAGATACCAGAAACAACAACCAACCTTTATTATCATCCTCCAACACCTGTTTGAGGATGTGATAAAATAAAACTTTACTGCTGGACCTGACCAGAAATACTTAGCAGTTAAGTGTAATGTATTTTTGAGGTAGTAAATCTAGTTACTGACAATAAGGAACTAATTTTTAAAAAACAGTAGAGTGGCACAAAATATTTGTCATGAGTGAAATTCTATAGCATAGTTTTATTAAAGAAAATATCATTTTTATAGATAAATAGTTTGAGATAAAACAAGTGAAGCATGGAATGATAATACTAAAACTGAAGCAACAGCAAATCCTAAACAGAAAATGAAATATTTATGGTACATTTAGTAACTGACTCTATCAATATTTTCTTATACATGACAACCATGTATTAATGTATTTAAATTAAATTATCAAATACCTGGCTGCCATGTTAATTTTCAGAAAAAATGCAAGGTAAAAGCCATAACAATTTTGGGACCTCGCAAATAAGTAAACACACATGATTATCTATTACTTTATTACACACATGTACCTCCCACTGATTACCTCTACAACCATAACACTGACTCACTGCTTAAATACCTTCAGCAGATGAGATTTATGTCTATAGCTCTATTTAGCTGTGTCAATGTAGGCAGCTTGAGTTCCTGAGTTTCAATAATTACTTCCGCACTGATCTGACAGAAGAACCAGTCCAATTCAGGTCAGGAAAATGAAGATTATTCATCAACGTTTACTATTCTCAAGTTTATGTTCATTTGCCAAAATTAGTTTTGTCAAGTCATGGTTGCCATAAGAAGGTTTGACACTATGTAGTGGGATATAATAAGAGGGCAGATATATTATATGAATAAGTTTATGTTAAATATTTAATTACATTATTGGTATAATAAATCTAAAACCATCTATGAAAGGTACTGAACATCCAGTGACAATCCTTTGACAGAAGTTCATACACCAAACTGCTCCAATCTTTCAAATTACTAGACTTTTGAACTTATCTATTCTTTTCAAATTACTACACTTGAACTGCTCATTCTTTTCAAATTACAAGACTTGTACTGCTCACCCAGTACATTAAAATTTTGATAACTTGAACACCAATCACTTGTATACTTTGCATTACTCAAATTACAAGCTCTGTCCAGGCATAAAACCTCTCCTGGCCACTAAACTTGAAAAAATGTTGGGCCTGCAATACTGTGAGCTTTCTTAGTTCCAATGTACTTAAAAGCTCTTCCAGAACAAACTATAAGTCAAGCATGATATAACAAACAAAAGGCCCAAGTGAGTCTGACATTGTTTACCTGGCTCACATCCTAAATGTGGAGTTGGCCATGAAATCTGAGTCAGCATGATGCTTTCTGACTTTAACGTTTTTGTATATTTTTGTTATGGCAGCCTTTTAGTGGCAGAACAGCATCATTTGTGCAAACTGGAAAGGTGTTAAAGCAGGATGCTGTACATGAAATTTGGTTAAACTCTGATGGTTTTTGAAAAGTCACTTAGAGCTTCTTTCAAGTAACAATTGCAATAATCAATAATGGACCAGCATAATTTGTGCAAACTTAAAAAAGATCTTTATGCTAGCAAGCTTATAGTAACATTTGGTTACCGTCTATACTCATGTATAATCCAGGTCCAAATGCAAGCAACATAGACCCTGATCTGCCATTGCATAATGTGCCAGCAGTTCAGGGTCTATGTTGTTTGTTCTACTGATTAGTCCTTACAAACAGCATAGACCCAGATCTGTTGGAGCATTATGCAAAGACAGATCTGGGTCTATGCATTTTGCAGTTGGTATCGGCTTATATACGAGTATATATGGTAAATTCTTTTAAGCAGTTTGTAAGAAAAAGTAATTTTGTTTTTAGTTTTAATAATGCAGTCAAATTTGATGGCAGTTCAGTATACTTTGTATACATATGAAATGTCTTCTTGTCATGGTGGTTTTTGTCAACAATAAATTCTATTCAGAAGTTTGTGAGAAGTTATTTAAAGGCTTTTCTATTTTTTTTTAATACTGGCAATATGTGATAGCTGATCATTGTAATTTAAACAAATTTAAAAGGCCTTCAAGGAAAGATGCTTTCTGCCAAATTTGGTCAAATTCTCTTTAGCAGTTTGTGGGAAGGAGTCATTTAAAGATTTGTCTGTTGTTGGTAATAGTGGTCATTTAATGGCAGATCAGCATCATTTGCAAAAAATCATTGGTAAAATTTATAGGCTTCCATTACTGAATATTTTCTGTCAAATTTAAATCAATTCTGTCCAGTGGATTTGAAAAGCAGTCATTTAAAGGTTTTTATAGTTTTAGTAATGACAGCCATATTTAACAGTGGATTGGCATCATTTATACAAAACCTGAATGGCCTTCATGTCAGGACACTTTCTGTCAAATTTGGTTAAATTCTAATTCTACTCAGCGGTTTTATGGGAAGAAGTTGTTTCAAGATTTTTCTATTTTTGTAATGATGGACATATTTAATGGCATATCAGTATCATCTGTATAAATCTGAAAGGCCTTCATGCCTGTATGTTTTCTGTCAAATTGGGTGAAATTCTGTTGAATAGTAAATTTTGAGAAGAAGTCCTTTAAAAAAGTGTTTCAATTCTTAGTAATGGCAGCTATAATTGATGATGGATCAGAATAATTTATTCAAAGTTGAGAGGGCTTACCACCAGGATGCTCGCTGTCAAATTTGGTCAAGTTCTTTTCAGCAGTTTGTGAGAAGAAGCTGTTTCAAGGTTTCCATGTTGTAGTGTTTTTCCTTTTTTTTTTAGGAATGGCAGCCATATTTGATGGTGAATCAGCATCATTCACACAAATTTTAAAGGACTTCATACCTGGATGTTTTCTGTCAAATTTAGTTGAAATTGGTTTGGTGGTATTTGAGGAGCTGAAACCAGCAATTGTTAATTGATGCACAGCACACAATGGATGAAGCATGATGGACACTGCCATACCACAGGCATACATGGCCTTATGGCCAGGTGAGCTAAAAGCACAACACTTTTCCATTTTGATGTCCACTCTTAAGTTTTAGCTATTATGTAAGTTCCTGCAGGTAAGGACTGTCCTATTGGAAAATGTTAGTAGGGTATGAGTGTGCATTTGCTATTTCATGACATCAGCAAGTATGTACATGGTCATAGGATGGGAATCTTAATTGTTTGCAAGCTATGTCCTTGAGGGGCTAAGTCCTTTGATGGGGGGTGGATAAGGATGGACCTCAAGGTCAATGTCAGCTTCAAGGATAAATTGGTCTTCTCAAGCCCAGCACATGTATACATGGCAAGGGTGGAGATCTCAATAGTTTCCAAGTTATGACCCAGGGACATGGTCCCTGGGAGTAGGCATGTACTCCAGGGTAAGAGACAGCTGGATGTATGAATTTGTTTTTCATGCCCAGTAAGCCAGTAAGTATATATATACATACACAGATATAAAGTGGTAAAGTGGGCATTTCAATAGTTTCCATGACCCAGGGGCTAAGTCCCAAGGGTTAGAATTGGAGCTCTGGGTCAATGTCATTTGCATGTACAAGTTTGTCTTTTCATTCCTAGTAAGTGTATATATAATTACTGGGTGGGGATCTCAATAGTTTTTGTGTTATGACCCAGATCTAAGTTTCTGGGGTAGGGAGAAACCCCAGAGCAACACCCAAGGGTCCCAGTCAGACAGATGTTGACATTAGGACATATGGGTTAATGATCACATATGCCAAATCTCAGACAAGAATGACATACAACTCAGGTACTATTTGAAAGGTATGTAAATCATCCCTACCCTGGTAGCCCCACTTGCGGGGGTGTGATCAAAATTCCAGAAGTGTTTGCACAATCTACACCAATAGCATTATCAATGACCCATGTGTTTCATGTGTATAGCTTTAATGGTGCAGGAGGAGTTCACGGACATTACACATGTATTACCATATGGACAGACAGATGGAAGGACAATATCACAATATCCCTGCACTTCCAAAGCTAAATATGTAAATGCTATCAATTCACAATAAGTGTCAATATCTATCAGGACAGCATGAAGGATGCATCACCATCAAAGCATTTATTATGAACCTCTCAATCCCTTGCCAAATCAAAGTTTTCTAAAATTGCCATTTTAAAAACAAAAAGTTTTTTTTTACACACACACATACACACACACACACATACACAAAACTTTTCCTGAGTCTCAAGTTGGGCTACTTTTAACATGAGCATATTTAGAATTCAAACATCTTTTTACAGGATCTATTCTAAAACTGAAAATTTAGGTGGGGTAAATTTTCCCCCCATTTACAAATATGAGGCCCAAGTGGGCCTGATATTGCTCACCTATTTACATAACAATTGACCATTTCACTAAGCAAGGCTGTTGGAGTACTGTAAGAACACAACCTATGTAAATTATCTCCCAAACTTTATATCAATTCAATTTTACCTATTTTACTACAGTCTTATGAAAATTCTTTCCGAAGATAAAGACACAATTAATACGCATAGTCTCTTGCTCATAATTGGAGTCATCCAAGATATTTAAAAGTTAAGTTGACAAAGTTTGAATTTGTGGTCTAGAGAGTCATGTCATTTGAAACCAGAATTCACAAGCTGTTTATTTTTTATGGGTTTCTTTACTCTTGGTAATTAAATCTGTAACTGTTCCTGGAGAGAAGCATAAAGAGTATTTTTGTTATTAAAAGCTAGAAATACAAAGTATAAATACAAAATGACTTGTGAGTAATGACCTGAACTTATGAAATGTCATAAGATAATGCATGATAGATGTGATAACATATCAATGACAGCTGTTTCAGGCACTTTAATATGGCAACACTAGGAACTGTTAAACTCTATTTCACCAACTGTATAAAATTTGCTTAAACTATTTAAGAATTTCAAATGTGGCAAAGTTTTAGAAATAATTCTTCACCAATAAATTTATAAACTTACATATGGTTTTTACAAGAAATATGTTCTTATCACAGCAAAATCAATATTAGAAAAAAAATTTAATTACTTGAAAACAAACATCTAGAATTGTGTAAAGAAATTCTGATCCTAAATCACAACACTGCACATAGTTTATGCTAGTCTGCAGTTGTACATGTTCTCTAACAATATTCCTATTTTATACGTTTCTTTAGTTATAAATTACAAATTATTCATTGTAAGGTTACTTTCCTTTTACTTGAATTTAGAGAGAGCGGTATTTTAACAGGTATTTTAAAAGCCCCCCCTCGTAACTGTTTAAACTGCATACACTTTGAGAACTATTTCTAACTGTGCTGAATTTCATTAGTATGTGCAGATCTTGCTCATAATAAAACTCACCGGATTTAAGTCTATTTACCAAGTTTACTCAAAATCAGATAAAAATACAGATTCTACAGTGGAAACAATTTTAGCCAACAAGATGCAAGATCATCTCATTAATATTACTGGATCTCACTCATTATCAAACTCATGCAAGATATTGATCATATATGCCTATATTCCAAATGTTTGCAAAATTTGATCAGAAATATTATATGGTCTCCATAGTAGCAACCTCAGCCAATCAGATGCAAGATCAACTCATTAATATGTGATTGAAATCTAATCAGACATATAGCTTCCAAAATGGTAACAAGATCAGTCAACCAGGTGCAAGATCACCTCATTAATATGTGTGTATCTCGCTCATGATTGAACTTTTCAGAGATCTTGATGATATAAGTACATATTCCAAGTTTGATCAAAATCAGATCAGAAATATGGACTCCAGATGGTAACAATATCAGTCAATCAGGTGCAAGATCACCTCATTAATATATATCTTGCTGATTACTGAACTTGTCAGAGATCTTGATTATATAAGCATATATTCCAAGTTTAATCAAAATCAGATCAGAAATATGCCCTCTAGAGTGTTAATAATCTCTGCCAATCAGATGCAAGATTACATCATTAATATGCATAAATAATCTCTGCCAATCAGATGCAAGATAACATCATTAATGTGCATACATAATCTCTGCCAATCAGATGCAAGATTACATCATTAATATGCATAGATCTTGTTCTTATTTGAATTCATCGGAGACATTGATGATACAAAACCTATATTCCAAGTTTGATAAAAAATCAGATAAAAAACATAGTCCACAGAGTGGTAGCAAGGATATCTTGACAACTGGACAACAGACAGACAATGGATAACCAACACATGGCCATACCATAAGCTCACAAGGCCTTATGACCAGGTGAGCTACAAAGGGGAGAATTTTCTGAACGTAGGAGGGATTTAATTAAGAAATAATGGTAGAGCTTGAAAATATGATGCACATTCAGCTGATTTTCAATATCATTTTTTAGAAATTAGCATGAATCCTGCAATCACATGCTCAAGAATAGACATACTTCATTTAAGCAGGAATAGACATACTGTATTTAAGCAGGAATAAGATGAAAAAGAGAAGGAAAAGACAGGAATTGTAAAGAGTTAGGGAACAATCAAAATCACATCTACCACTGAATAATGTATTGTAGATTTTTGTTATACGAAGACCTTTTTCCATTTAAAAAAGTGCTGATCTGTATTTTTGATACATTTTGTATCAATACAGCTCTGTATCTATACTATTATATTCAGCCAAGTGCTACAGACTTAAACATAGCGTGTCAAGTTGTAATTCAAGGTATAGAGGGGGCCAAGTGCTAATGGAATCACTTCATTCTGTACTTCTGTGGCTCACAATAAATCACATCAGTCAAATAGCTATGGTCTGGAAAGCACAGATAAATTTAGGATACAATTTCAAATCAAATAATGCAATGCATTATACTACATGGCGCACCTTACTAATATGCAACATAGTGCAAACATACAGGTGGGAATTACATAAATTAGGAACAACACTGCCAGCAGACAGGAGCAATTCCTATAGAATTTACCTGGATTACACCAACAGGTATAGGGATGATCCAATCAACAATTATTGGCTTAAATAGTATTGTGTTGACTATTTCAGTAAAGTTTGGATTTGATCTGGTATAGCAGAAGCACATGTCTTCCTCTGAAATCATGATGTATGGAATTATATCCAGATCTATGACATCCTTTTTGATTTGATGCAATACATACCAAGAAATTCAAATTAATTGACAAATTCTGTTGTGATTCTTCAAGAGCGATTTTCATGGATTCTTGAGTGAGTGAAAATTGAAATAATATGTATCTGCAAATTAAATGCGACTATTTTTCAAGAATTCATTTGCAAGGAAAGTGTTAATAGTTATGTGGAGGTGCATAAACTTTACTTATTTTACAAAAAAATTAGAAAATTGTAAAAAAATAAAACTGTGTCAAATGGATGCAATCATATTTTCTCTTGAAAGTATTGGAAAGAAGCTGTTCCTCCAGAAATTTGTAGTTTTTAACTTATTTTTCTATATTCTTTTGCATTTTATTGATTCTGAACATAATAACATTTGAAGAAAACTAATTAAAACATAATGAATACTACAGAGCTTATTTGTGTCACATATGAAAGTAAATTTTCATTTTCTGAAACTAATGACAGTGAATCAAACTCTTCTGAATTTGAAAATATCACAAATCTAGTAGCAGCAACAGCAGGCATCACAAGAATACAAGAAATATATGACTTGATAAATGCAGTTATCCTGATCATTGTAGCTCCGGTAATTATGTTTGGAAATGGACTTGTCATCATATCTGTTGCAAAGTTCAAACGGCTGCAAACCAAAATGAACATGTTACTTGTAAGTCTGGCTGTGGCTGACTCTCTTGTAGCTGCTCTAACAGTTCCAGTGTATGTCCTCTTTTACCTGCATAGTAGTCTGGTGGAAAATGCGAAGTATGCCTGTTTGGTCAAGTGTGGATCTGTGCTAATTAGCCTAAGTGGGTCAATCATGAGTCTGACCGCTGTCACAGTGGATCGTTACGTTGCTGTTGTATATCCTTTACACTATACAAGCTGGATGACCAAACTGCGTATTATGAAATTAATCATCATCATAGGGGTCTACAACATCGCCATCAGTTTAATGCCATCTTTTGGGGTCAATGTCTGGAGAGATGGGATAATCTGCGATTTCTTTACCGTCCTTCCAAAGCCATTCACCATTTTCACAGTCCCTATTATTCTCTTCACCTGTCTGTTTGTCTCCAGCTTTATGTACATCCAAATTTTCAGAGAAGCAAGCCGTAACAAAAAGCGTGTGGAAAAACTGAGCCTGAGAGAAAAAGCAACAAGAGAAACAAGAGCTGCAAAAGTGATGTTCCTGATTTTCTTCCTGTTTTTCCTTTTCTGGTTTCCATTCCTGATTTGCAGCTTCCTTAAATACATTCCAACTTCCCGTGTTGTGATAGAGATTATCAAAAACTTTACCCTGACCCTGGCTATGTGCAACTCTGCAGTTAACCCCATCATTTACTGTTGGCTAAGGAGTGATTTCCGTGCTGCCTTTAAGGCAATTGTTCAATGTAAATTGGAGCTGAAATCTCCAACGAATACACAAGAATCTTTCTGAAGGACTAACTAAATCAAAAACTTAGTCTTGTTCTTAAATTCAAACTCAATGGTTTCAGCTTAGTATTATGAAAAATTTTTCAATTTTCTAAAGGAAGGTTACAAAATGTTAGCTTAAGTATTATAGCCTATGGAAAAAAAATTCAATGACAAACTTGCTATTCATTGGTGTATATAAGTTTGAATGTTTTTAAAAGAATTCTTTGAGAACAGAAAAACCAGTCTGTAAAAGGACTCTCAAAGAACCACATAATTTTGTACCTTCTGTACCTGTGTGCTTTATATACACATTAAATATATACCATATATATATACATCTGATCCCACAACATATACCCAGATCTGCCTTTGCATAATGCACTGGCAGATCAGGGTCTATGCTGTCTGTTAGGACTAATTAGTAGAACAAACAAAACAGACCCTGATCTGCTAGTGCACAATGTGATGGTAGCTCAGGTCTCTGTTGTTTGCAGTTTGATCTAACTTATACATAAAAATATATGGTAAGTGAAATTAAGGGAGGTTCATATTGTTCTGTATAAGCAGGTGTCCTTAATATGGAATTGTTAATGTGCTTAGTTATTTTAATTGGCTGTTATATAACTCTTTGTGTTTGAGCATTTGGCTGTTATATAACCTTTATGCTTGAGCATTTGTCTGTTATATAACCTTTGTACTTGAGCATTTGGCTGTTATATAACCTTTATGCTTGAGCATTTGGCTGTTATACAATCTTTGTGCTTGAGCATTTGGCTGTTATATAACCTTTATGCTTGAGCATTTGGCTGTTATATAACCTTTATGCTTGAGCATTTGGCTGTTATACAATCTTTGTGCTTGAGCATTTGGCTGTTATACAATCTTTGTGCTTGAGCATTTGGCTGTTATATAACCTTTATGCTTGAGCATTTGGCTGTTATATAACCTTTATGCTTGAGCATTTGGCTGTTATATAACCTTTATGCTTGAGCATTTGGCTGTTATAAAACCTTTGTGCTTGAGCATTTTTCTAACACAAAGTTCTTGGTTTACAGTCATTAGCAGAAACTTCAAGCTCTGAAAATGCTACTGTATTGTACAATATCAATAAAAAAAAATTGGTATCGTTGTACATTCCAGACAGTTTCAGCTGGTTCTAAGTGCATCAAACTTTTTGCTTTCATCCATTTTCAAGTTTTAGAATTCCATGTGCCACCTGAATGCACTTACCAAAAATATACTTCCCCATGTGTGTGTGTGTGTGTGTGTAAGGCAACCTGCTTGTAAGATCACCCACTTGTTTGGATATGTAAAATGTAATTTTTCTATGACTCTTTTAAACAAGGACTGCTTAATGACCCTGGTGCATACTGAAATATAGTTGCTATATTCTTCCTTATTATATATACTTTAAAGCAAGTCCCATTCATTACACATTTAAGTAGCTATATAATATTTTCCCATAGTGAATACTGATATGGCCATATTGTAGCTTAACCATGTTACATAGGACTACATTTGGCAGTGAACTCAAAATCACAATATTTTAGATTTTCGAAGAATTTTCAATGGGATGTCAATGTGGATGGCAGTGGCCAATATGGATAAGAGAGAGGACAGTGGTTATTGACCAATGTGATGTCAATGTGGATGGCAGTGACCAATATGGATAAGAGAGAGGACAGTGGTTATTGACCAATGTGGATGGCAGTGACCAATACAGATAAGAGAGAGGACAGTGGTTATTGACCAATGTGATGTCAATGTGGATGGCAGTGACCAATATGGATAAGAGAGAGGACAGTGGTTATTGACCAATGTGGATGTCAGTGACCAATACAGATAAGAGAGAGGACAGTGGTTATTGACCAATGTGATGTCAATGTGGATGGCAGTGGCCAATATGGCTAAGAGAGAGGACAGTGGTTATTGACCAATGTGATGTCAATGTGGATGGCAGTGACCAATACGGATAAGAGAGAGGACAGTGGTTGTTGACCAATGTGATGTCAATGTGGATGGCAGTGACCAATACGGATAAGAGAGAGGACAGTGGTAATTGACCAATGTGATGTCAATGTGGATGGCAGTGACCAATACGGATAAGAGAGAGGACAGTGGTTATTGACCAATGTGATGTCAATGTGGATGGCAGTGACCAATACGGATAAGAGAGAGGACAGTGGTTATTGACCAATGTGATGTCAATGTGGATGGCAGTGACCAATACGGATAAGAGAGAGAGGACAGTGGTTATTGACCAAGTGAAAATCTTGGTTTCAATCTTTCTGACAAGAAAATGAAATCACTAAAGTCAGTGTAACTGTCACTTGAAAGGACAGAGAGACATATTTTACACAATCACGAGATGCTTGTGTATCAAAAACACAAAAACAGATTTCCTATTTTTTGTGAAAACCAAAGAATATGTCCAAATAATGGCAATGCATGATTAATTACAGAAATGTGAACGTGTCATCAACAAAATGAGAGAGAGTACTAGCATTTTTGCCACCATGAAAACTTTCTGGCAATGCAACATAACAGTTCCATTTATATCACAGCTATTATGTGCTGTCACAAAGTAAGCATGAATGGGATTCATTCATTGAGTATTTATAATTAACAAGGTCTTTTAAGTCATTCACATGAAGATGAAAACTGAATTTTTAAGTTTTACATGAGGGTCTTTATTTCAATGTTGGTGTACAAAATAATGTTATGTCTTTATTTCATTTAAAGATTATAATACATAGGTTATTGAATCTGTACTGAAAAATATTTATGTGGATTCACTTGTTTTCATTGGATGACTCACAACTCATCATAACTCACAACTCATTGTTTTGGTGAACCAATATGAAAGCTTGTTGTACGAAAACAATTTGATCGAATTATTATGGATTCACTATTATCTGTTGGTGAAAACACACATAATTCAATTATACATGGCAATCATTTGCCGATTTTCATGTGCATGCATGTATCAATATGTGGTTCTCTGCAGAACATTAAATATTAAACAGGTTATCACTGTGTTTTCACTGTTTCTCATTTAATATACATCATTTTAAGTTGGTAACTGTGCCACTGAAGCATGTAGTTTTGCAACCACCCCCAACCCCTGTCTTGTACATTCTAGGGAATAAACATGAAACATTTTCTTCAGTTAAGTGACTTGTCTCGATAATGCACTTTATGTTACATATCATAACGGCACTCTGTGAACCATGAACTTAAATAGTAAGTATTTTGGGGCTGGAAAAATCCCTAGTACAGCAGACTTGGACATATTAAAAGTTTGCTGGTCAAGAAAATTTTCATGTCACTTGACTAGACTTTTACAAAACATAAAAATAAAAATTTTAATTTAATGCAAACTCTCAAACATTTCCATTCCAGGCAAGTGAATTTTTTTTTTTACTGTCTATACTCACTTATATATCAGATCCAACTGCAAACAGATCCAATTTGTTAGGACTAATCAGTAGAACAAACAACACAGACCCTGATCTGCCAGCACTTTATGTGACAGCAGATCAGGGTCTATGTTATTTGCGGTTGGAACCAACTTATAAACATGTATATACGGCACATCCATCTGAGCCATTCCAAGCATAAAGGTCCTTATTGATGAAAATATACATTTTTATTTTCTGTTCATTATAATGTACAAAACAAAGTATGAGGTAGCGTGTCTATAAAGGACAGTCAAGGAACATTAAAAATTTATCTTTTTATAGACAGGTGTATTTTATATGAAGGAAGTTTTAGATGCACTTTGACTTCTGTTCATATTTTAGTGTCTCTGACAAATCTCTGTAAACTTGTATCTTAAGAGTTAATGATGTAATAATTTATTAACATCATTTAAATCCCTAAACTAAATTTATGTCCACAATGAAATTGTCTCTATTACATACTTAATTCTGAAATACAGAAAATTATTGGCTTTTTTCATTCCTACATTTCCACATGTTAAAATATATCCTTATATTGTCACATGTGAAAATACAAGATTTTCCGACATGCCATGCTATGCTTGATTATGTGCTGACAAAAGTTACACTTGCAGGAACAAAAAACAAGTATTTTGTTAACTTAAGCAATGAACAGAAACTCTATTACCTTGCAGGGATTAAGCATTTTTTTTCCCAAAACATGCTACTGTTCACTTCTCTATGAAGTTATATCCCACTGATATTTTTATGATCAGCCTATGAATACGATTGAAACTGATGTGAACACATGAAAGGGGGGGGGGGGTTTGAAAACTTAGTTTAATCTCCTAAGCTTCAATTCAGGAGCTAGATTGGCATATAATAAAAAAAATTTTCATTTCCTGTGTAAATACTGGATATATTTCATCTTGTGCAATAAAACAAATGACTTTGCCACTCAGTAAAACCGATGTACATGGCTAAATGGCTGCACATGTCATAAATTGCAAAATCATCATCAGTTCAGTAAAACATCACATTTTTTTTGGAACCAAATGATTAAATAAATCTGGTAGGAAAAGAAAACATCCTGTATATATTTGATATTTTACAGATTGTATTTTGTGACAACGTCTTTAATACACAGTAACACAAATTACATTTTAAACAAATATATGTGTCCTATGTCCATGTTAGACAGGTATCCTTTATATACACAGGTCACCTATATAAGGATTTTTCATGGGGGATTCCAGAAAATGTCCAACATGGACAGGTGTCCTTTATATACAGGTGTCATTTAATGCAGATTTCACTGTATTTGCTGTTTATAATTTTTCAAAGCAATTTTCTTATTTTCTATTCTTTGTTTTTCAAATCTGACAACTGTAACCCATGAAAATAAATTGATTCACAAAATGTAGTATGGTGATTCATTATCTGTATCTTGTATTTGGTCAAGGTACGAAAAATAAAACATATCCAACCCTAACAAATATTAAGTCAGACATACCCTAGTTCTCAAAGTCAAGCAAAATTCACTCAAAAACAGGCACATCAACGCATTTCCCTTTCATACACATGTGAACACATTAGAACAGCGTATCCAAATAAAAACTAAAGAAAAATATAGAACTTCAACCCTGGCAAAAAGTTTATTCAACTGACTTCCATTAAATCCTTTACAAACTATTACTCCCAGATCAAATGTAAATATTATGCAATTTCAAGCAACTCTTCAAACAGCCCCTATAATGAAACTACCGAAAGTACAAGTCATGCAGGTCATGTAGGTGTTCAGTACCTATTATTTCAGCAATGGGTGTCATTTTTGAGAATTTGATTAGACCCATTAAATGACAATTATTCAGTTTATTTAATTCCTCATCAATCAATATTACTTGGAAGATCATAACATGAATGTGCTGAAAAATGCATACGGCAAAATCAATGTTCAAGTACATTGACATTTTTTAACACGGTCAAGCAAGAGGTATGTTCCAGTATAAACCGGATTGATGTCACAATGAAAGTGCTGCATGTTGGAAAACATTTGTAATATCCTGCATTGTCAACTTTGAGACCAGACATCCTCTTGTCTTCATCCACTTTAGTACCTGGCCGCCATTGTAAAAGTCCATAGCAATCAATAATTTTCATCTAGAAGTTTTGTGAGGACAACTAACGTGCAGATCATTCAAGAATCAGGCATGAACTGATTTTGGTTAAACTATATTAGTATTAAATTTTAGAACAACAATTAATATTTTATTTAAGATCCATAAATGCACCTACATTACTACACTGACATACACTTTAGTATCATATATACTCACTTATAAATCCAGTCCAACTGCAAACAACACAGACCCTGATCTGCCGTGTTACATAATGCACCAGCAGATCTGGGTCTATGTCTTTTGCTCTTCTGATTAGTCCTAACAAACTGCAAAGACCCTGATCTGCTGGTGCATTATGCAATGGCAGATCTGGGTCTGTGCAATTTGCAGTTGGACTCGACTTATAAGCATACAGTAGCTAAGAATTCTAACACAGTTTTCTATCATTTTTTACTCTTTTTGTGAAAAAGTTTTCAAAGATATATTAGAATGGGGATATAAAGTCTTGTATTTGAGGATTTGAATGTTTTAATTATTGTTTTACTATTGTAAATTTCCACTTTACCATCTCCAATGACATGACACTGGTAACAACCAGGGGTGAAACGATTAATCGATATATCGATACTTTTTCTATATCAATACCCATATCGATACAAGAGGGGAAGAATCGATACAAAATGATACTTACTCTGTGCAAGTTACTTTAATCTTTAGCAATAGTGAATAATTATTAGTCATTTGCCTTTTCATTCTTTAAATTGAGAATTCATCTGAGACAGCCGTAGCAAATACATGCATTTCTGTCAGTAAAAATAAAAGCAATTGACAACACCCACTCGCCTTCTACAAATTAACACAAGGTGACTAACTCATATGGTTCGAAATCTGCCCCCTTCTCCTGCCTCAATTCCATGCTAATTAGTTTATCTCGTCTGCATCTTCAGCCACTGATAACATATATCAACGGAAAGAAGACATTGCAGATTTCTTCCCTATGTATGATTTAAGTACTTTACTGATCATTTAATAACCACTTTTACGCGAAATTTATCTGTTGCATCGCATCTTGTCTACTTGGATTGAATTGAAGGCTACACATCCGGTGTGTCACGCAGTGTTACATGCAATTCTGATTAGTGGTTATTGTTTGTTCAAGTCCAGGGTAAAACAAAAACCACCAATCATAATTAACTGTAGTGTGTTCACTGCATGACATACCGGAAATATTGGCATCCAAACTCTATCCAAATAGATACAAAGCAACATAGAAACTTCACACAAAAGTGACTATTAAATGATATGTGTAAAGTACTTAAATCGTATATGGGGAATAAGTTTGGAATATCTCCTTTCACGCTGATATATGTAATCAGCGACAGAGCCTGCCGATGGGATAAAAAAAAAAACAACACAGAATCGGCAAGGGGGAAGATTCCAAATTGCACGAGTTACAGAAACCTCGTCAATTTGTAGAAAGGGAGTGGGTGTGGTCAATAATTTCCTTTTTCACTGACAGAAACAAATGTATGTGGCCACGGCAGTTGATTTGCATCTGCAGGAAGTACAATGTGAAGGATTTGGCTATTAGTCATCTCTGCTCTCACACTCCGATTTGTTCTAGATAAGAATTTCCTTGCACAAGGAAATTGCACTGTTTCTTCTGTTTTGAAGATAACACCGTAATCTCTTAAAAATTTAAGTGAAGACATGAAACTGGCAATAAGATATTTAAAAAACATGCATTCAATGTAAAACAAATGGCATGGTAACCAGGATGAGTCATGCATATGATCGAATGGAGCAGCCTGAAATGTCCTAAAAGGGTGAATAAAAATCACTAACAGTTAGTCTGTTTAGAAGTATTTTGTTTTTTAAATCTTGCCAAGGATGAGAATGGCAAATGAACAGATGATAAATCTATGTTTTTTTGTAATCTGCATACTGGAAATACACCCAATTTGTCAACACAAAAAAAATGGCACCACCCTACCATTGACAGACATTCTAAAGATGAAAAGACCATCAAGTTGATATGTGTATTGATAATGTATCATATCGTAGGCTGTGTATCGAGAATCATATCGATGCGTGGCAGAGGTGTATCGTTTCACCCCTAGTAACAACTCATATATATCATCTATAATTTCCACTTTACCAGCTCCACTGACATGACACTGGTAACAATGCATATATGTCATCTATAATTTCCACTTTACCAGCTCCATTGACATGACACTGGTTTCAACTCATAAATATTATCTATCATTTCCAATTTACCAGCTCCACTGACATGACACTGGTAACAACTCGCATATGTCATCTATAATTTTGTATGATTTTAATTGGAATTCAGCACTATCAGAATACACCGAGAATATTTTCTTTTATTATGTCTTCAAAAATACTGTGTATATTCAAATGGAACAGCCCTATTTATCTTCCAATCATGTGTTAGCAAAATATTTACTGGAGCTGCTGCACCTGCTTCATATGAGCTCTAATACTTAAATGAAATCGACTTGAAAGAAACAAGACAGTAATCTATACCCCTTGCCCCACCCATATAAAACAAAAATGTTGACATACAAAAATCTGTAATAGAAAAGGCACCTCTTCACCATAAGTTTAGTAAGTGTAGAAAGTTTCATAATCATATCTCAAATGGTTTTTGAGTTGTGCTCTGGAAAAGATACAATCTGTCAAATTTGCCACTTGTTTTGAAGGTAATGTCAGAGAATTTAACTGTAAAAAAAAAATTCTGTTGCAAAAAGTACCACAAGACCACTTATCTGATATGTGTACCAAGTTTTATAAGTATATCACAAATGGTTTTTGAGTTATACTCTACTGAAAAAAATTGCTTGCAAAAGGAACATCTAGATCACTAGTTTGATAAGTGTACTATGTTTAATTGAGGTATTTTGAACAGTTTTTTTATTTATGCTTTGGAAACAAAAGTGTAATGAACAGACAGACAGATGAACATACAAATGGAATGAAGAAGTGACAGACAGATCCTGTTTTTTGATCATCAAACAAATTTGGTGGAGGATAATTATACTTCTTAATTATCTTTAAATTAGAATCAACATGGATGAAAGCTGAAAGCATTGATCTAGAATTCCCCAGTTTTGCTAAGTGTGCAAGCACAGTGTGCAGCTTCAAGCATCATATGGTCTGTGAGAAGAAGAACAAGAGTCCCTAGAAGGGACCGTTGCTCTACTGGGCAAAAAGAATTTCTAGATGTCTACCATTCTGAATGATGAAAACACGTTATTTCACATAATTTCATTCATGCTGCAAGATGGTGACCAGGTAAACAATTGCTTATAAGTACTTTGTCAAAATCAGTGAATATCATATGATTATTCATTCATCTTGTATCTTTGTAATCATGGATATTGTTCATCTAAGTACTAAATTGCTTTAGGTAAATCCTCATTGTGGCTGATGCTTTTAAAAATTGTATTATTTGTTGAAAATACTTACCAGAGTTCTGCATACAAATAAAATGGTGGTAAATCAAACAACGTCAATACTGTAAAAAATGTTCAATGGATCCAGTCTATTTGAGTTCTCTGGATTCACCCAAGATGATATTAATGATGAGGATGTAAATTCATACAGAAAGGTAATCCCAGATTGTATCCACATCAAAGAAAATCAAGACAGTATCCCATGTCAGGAACAACTCAACACTGAAGCAGATGAATGAACCTAGGACTACTTTCCAGCTCTACAAATACTCAAAGCATGTGTCAAAATTCACTACTTCACATGAAAATAAAGTTAAATGTAATGTATTCCCATCAACAAATACCATTTTATTTCAGAGTAGTGGATGCTTGGCTTTGACTTATAATGGATTTCTTGATTTTGTTAAGATATAAACAATAGATCTAACACCAGCACTGTGTCACCAGAGCCATCCTCAACTTGGCCCATAACCTCCACTCTTATCTGTGCCTGTCAAGCAAAGCCATAAAAACAAACTCCCTTGCTCATGTAGACACAAGCTACACAGGCCTAATTACTTATCTTCCTTAGCCCTGGTAGACCCAGATACACTTCATCAAAATGTAGAAGACAATGCCACTAATCAAGATACTGAAAATCAGGCAGGCACAAGCCACATAGTGCCTAAATATATAACACCTCTTCTCTTAAAGCCCAGGCAGGCCCAGATATACTTCATCAAAGTGTAGAAGACAATGAAACTAATCATGATGAGACTTCTTTCAAACACAATGCAGATCACAGTCCACAGTGCCATGGAAAAGTATGTTCTAAGTGACTTGATCGTTATGATAAGGAACTTAATCTATATGTGCATGTGTATGTATGTATATGTGTGTGTGTGTATATATATATATATATATATATATATATATATATATATATATATATATATATATATATATATATATATATATATATATATATGTATATATATATATATATATATATATATATATATATATATATATATATATATATATATATATATATATATATATATATATAGTTTCAAGGCAATCCTGATAATAGTTTAGGAGTAGTGACAACAAACTTGTGCTAATGGACGGATGGACATCAGACAACAGATCAGCACCATTTTCAATTAGGACTAAGCAGACATAATAAGGAGTCTTTAATGAAAACCCGATGTTGATATATCTATCCATTCAGGAGGAGTAGCTATAACGAGATTTTCAAGGATGGCTGCCATGGTGGCCATATTGGACATCAGATCCATCCCATTCTCATTTAGGACCAACTAAACATCATAAGAAGTCTTTTAGTGAAAATCCCATGTCAATATAACTTTCTGTTCAGGAGGAGTAGTGATGATAAGATTTTCAAGATGGCTGTCATGGTGGCCATTTTGGACCCCAGATCAGCACCATTTTCATTTAGGACTAACCAGACATCATAAGAAAGTTTTCAGTGAAAACCCCATGTTGATATGACCATCCATTCAGGAGTAGTAGCGATAGCAAGATTTTCAAGATGGTGTAATGGCAGCCATATTGGATGTCATACAGGCACCATTTTCATTTAGGACCAAGCTGACATCATACGAGGTCTTTTAGTAAAAACCCCATGTTCTTATGACCATCCATTCTGGAGAAGTAGCGATAACAAGATTTTCAAGATGGCTGCCATGGTGGCCGTATTGGATATAAGATATGTACCATTTTCATTTAGGACCAACATAAGAAGACTTTTACTAAAAAACCCATGTTGATATGATCATCTATGTAGGAGGAGTAGCGATAACAAGATTTTCAAGATGGCTGCCGTGGTGGCCATATTGGACTTCAGATTGGCACCATTTTCTGGCGGGACTAAGTATACATCACAAGAAGTCTTTCAGTGAAAACCCCATGCTGATATGACCATCCATTCAAGAGGAGTAGCAATAACAAGATTTTCAAGATGGCTGCCATGGTGGCCATATTGGTATACCTGCCAACCCCTACAGAGGTATAAGCGTAACCTAAGTGGCAAAAAAGCGTAATCTGAGCATAAAAAGTGTAATCTATATATAACATGACATAATTACAATAAACTGTATGAAAAATGTACGTTTAGATTTGCTACTAACCTGGATCTGCAGCTGGTTGAAGTTCTCGTCACAAACAGGCAAAATCCATGTGGATTAGTACCAGAATACAAACCACAAAACATATTGACAAATTATATATACACAACACTCACTTTAACTAGTCTACATATCTAACTTTCGCTGAGTGATCGTAAAGTCAACTCCACAAATTCTGCAACGATCATTACCATGTGCTCAACCTGAGTGCTGTATTACCCCTCTCATGTTCTTCTTTCTAAATTTGTAAAGTACTACTGATTCAAATTTTTTCTGATCCAACATGTTTTAAAGTTTAAAAAGATCCCTCTTCTCTAACATTTTTCAGTCATATAACATCTGAGAGTCACATTGATAAAGCCTGTTTCACTAAACTTCTGCCGCCATTTTTTTAAGTATAGACTGATCCGCTAACAAATTCTGTGTATTAATATAATGACTCTGTGAGACAAGTTTTCAAATTGAAGAAACCCATCTGTATTCTTTGAAATGTGTCATATACAGCTGCTATAAATAGAAAATATGGAAAGTACATGGAGGTCTATGACAAATGCACTCTTACACTATTCTTATGCAGCAGTCTTCTCTTTTAGAATATTCTCAGATTTATGTGTGGGATTAAAGAGATGATAATAAAAATGACAAACACAACTTTTTATTGCCTAATTTATATTTATTTTTAATGTACCAAAAAAGGGTAATACATATACTGGCGAGCGTAAGACATAATGAGGTGAAAAAAAAGTGGAATGATTACGCCAAAAGCATAATGGTTGGCAGGTATGTATTGGATGTCAGATCTGCACCATTTTCATTTAGGACCAACTAGGCATCATAAGAAGTCTTTTAGTGAAAACCCAATGTTGATATGACCATCCATTCAGGAGGAGTACCGATAACAAGATTTTCAAGATGCCCACTGTGGTGAGTAAATTTTCATTTAGGACAAAAACAAATTCATACCTGGGCTTCACATATTTTGTTCTAAAGGTCCAATGTTTTGACACACCATGACACAATATAATTCAAAAACACAGGGTGTGAGGAGCTGATGTAATGTCTATAGCAGAGACCCCTAAGGCAATCGTTCAATTACAGGATTTGTATAAGTCCAGGAGATAAGCTTGCATACCTCTTTTGACTTGTGCTTTGTGGCTATAGAGGGTTTAAATAATTGGGAAAACATAAACAAAACAAATGCATGGAATAATTATGGGCACCTTATGTCGAATGTCTGACAGGCCAAATTAGCAAACAGTCATTTGACAGTTTGAGCTCATGTGCCGGACATGTCTGGTAAATAAGATGATTTTAGGATCTCTGATACACACACATATACACAGTAAAGGAGGCAGCACTATTGCTTGTATATTGCAGCTGCAGCTGGAGCTAACCTCCTTGAAGTAACAGACCTAGGACAAATATAGAAAGTGTCAACACAATGACTGACAGGTATCCCTAGTTCAATGACTTGTGATGCCTTTCAAGTTGTTTATACTGGGAAACAATGTGCATGCTTTCAGATGTGTGCATGAGTTTTAGTCCACAGTTTTATGTTCTGTCATCATTTGGCATAGCATTTACTAAAAGTCTGAACCCAGTGAATATCTTAAATGGCATAGTGATTATTGTGTCAGTCCAACATCTCTTGAATTAAAATCACTAGCTAAAGGATTTGATCATCTGTGGAAAACTGTAAATACTGTAATGTCAATTAAATTGGATATATAATGAAAAGCAAGTATGTACCATTAAGACTATCTGCACAGTATCTATTTGTTTTACTCCATCCAGAAACCACATTGCATACATGCATACAGATTTTGCAGACTTTTCCATACTTTCATAAAGTTTAAGGATTTTTTCCTTTTATTTTCTTTACTTTACACTAATTATGATGTTCCTATCCAATGAGAATTAGCAGTATTTGAAAACTGAATTGCTTTATTCACATTATAAACAGTATGTAGTAATATCTCACCACAATTTTGATTCCCAACTAAATTATTAAGCGTTAAACACTGATTATAAATATGAAATTGAACTAAATTGAGAACTAAAACAAAGTGTCAGAGCATGGGTTGGGGTGCATGGGTATGAAAGGGTAGAGCTTCCTGATTCAATAGTCCAAGTATGACAGTTATCCCTCCCTGGGTTTGGGCCTTATGACCATACAGAAAAAGGTAACCCAAAAACTGACCAAGGATTTTCAAATTACCCTGACTTTTCCAAGGGGGTCAGATTGAGGGTAGAGGTGCATGGAACTTAAAAGCAGGGCTTCCCGATTCTACAGTCCAAGTATGATAGCTATCACTACCAGGATTTGAGTCTTGTAACCATACAGAAAACTTTAAACAAGTAAAACATGCATCCCCACACTTTCCTGTTTTGACCTTTACCCTGAAGTCTGAGTCTCTTGGGTAAAACCTGTTCCAAGAGCTAATGTCAGTTGGGTGTGCGTATTTGTCATCCTCATGCCCATAACTATGTAGATAGTTATGTGGTGGAATCTCAATAGTTTCCAAGCTATGACCCAGGGTCTTAGTCCCTTGGGAGGTATGGATGGATCTCAGAGCCAATGTAAGTTGTATGTATAAATCCATCTTTTCATGCCCAGTAAGCATAAATAAGGTTATATACATGGGGATCTCAATACTATCTGAGTTATGACAAGGGTGTAAGTCCCTGGAATAGGGATGGACTCTGAGGTCAACACCAGCTACATGTATAAATTTGTTTTTTTCATGCCCAGTAAGTGTCTATAGCAATATAGGGTTGGGATCTTAATAGTTTAAAAGTTATGACCCAGGGGATAAGACTCTGGATGTAGAGATGGACCCTGTGATCAATATCAGTTGCATGTTTAAATTTGTCTTTTCATGTTCAGTAAGTGTATATGAGGTTATGGGTTGGGGATCTTGATAGCTGATATGTTATGTCCGTGAGGCTAAATCCCTGAAAGGTAGGGAAAGATAGTGGGGCATGACAAAGAGGCCACAGTCTGACATGTTGTAAATGTTGGTCATTGATCACACCAGCTAATTATCAGACATGTAAGACAAACAACTCTGGAGTTATTTGAAATCTATGTACAAGAGGACCAACTGGGCACGTTATTGCTCACCTGGCTTACATAACTTAACAGCTGACCATTTTCCAACTAAACTACTGTGGCTCCCCCAGAAGAAATAAAGTAACCCATCTCATTATGAAACTGCTGAACGACCTTGGAAGGTAGGCTGTTGTGCTGCTGATATAGGTTCCTCCGGGTCAGGCTGAGCATTTCTGGATGAAAGCTCTCTGAGTTAAATGCTAGAGAACATCAGAACCTAAACTGAAATACCATCCTTTCCATCTCTGAGTCAAAAGAGCAAGCTAGATCTCCCTCTTCTGATAAGCTCAGTTCACTTTAGGGTGCTACTTCAGAGCCCTTAAAGGGTCCTGAAAATACTCTTGGGTTGAAAGGTCCAAGGAAGACTGGGGATTTGAGACAAAGGACTGATTCCCATTGAGTGGGAGCCTGCTCTTGGAAATGAAAACAGGGGCCATCATGAGTGAAACTGAGCCACCTTGGCAGAAACGCAGATAGTTTGGATCAACCAACAAGGCATGTATCTCACTTATCCTGCCTGCTGACTAGGAAGCAGGTTTTGTATGACAGGTGAGATAAGGATGCTCTATATAGTGGTTTGAAACGAAGTCTTATTTAATCACATCAGTATGCATGGAATATTATATTTTGGACAAAAGGCCACAACTTTTGGTAGAGACATGTCAAATTTCACGAAGTCAGCGAGATCTTTGTTCTGGTCTATATCCCTCATTCCATGATGTCTAAACATGTCTGAAATTGTGGAATTGTAGCCCTTGAATGTGAGAGGAGCTAATTACTTCTCGATGAGCCAAAGGAGAAAGTTAGTTAACTGAACTGTGCTACTGTGGCTTTTAAGGGAGAGATGTATTTTTGTTCACACCATTGGGAAAACAAATTCTCCATCTCCCCTGATACACTTTCAAAGTGGTGGGCTTTCTTACCTGAGCAATTCTGTCCACCACTTATTCTGAGAACCATTTCTTTTTGATCACCTGCTTGATATGAACCAGGCATGCAGGTTCAGTATCCCTCCATTCAGATGGAAAACCGCATCTGCAGTTGTTTGAGCAAGTGGGGAGAATTTTCCTAGGAATCTCTGATGCTAGATTAAACAGATCAATAATCCATGATTTTTTCCACCTGAGGAAGAAATCTGCTTTTTAGGAATCAGAAGAACTGGGGGAAAAGTGTATTAATCGAGACCATTCCAGTTCAGGGAAAGAGTGTCAACTGCTCAGACTTTTGGATCTGGGAGCTTTGCATTCCACCTTGTTGCAAACAGTCCATGAGGTATTGGCGTAGATTTAACTGAAGACTATGTGGTGAATCGACCATTCAGTGTGAATATGCTCATTCTGTCAGGATGGTAAGTCTGCTAGGACATTAAGCCTGCCTGGGATTTGGCAGATATTGATGTGGATTTGTCTATGAGGGCACCACCTGAGAAAATTCCTAACCAGAAGGCTGAGGTCTGGGAACTTGGATCCGCCCTACCTTCTGATGTAATTGACAACAGCTGAGACATAATCTCCTTCTATGGCTGATAGGCATTCACTTTGGCCTTCATCCAAAGGAGACTGATATGTAATGAACACTCCTAAAGGGGTCAAATCCTGCAAACATCTTGAAAGGAGGACACGAAGTCAGCACCAAAGCCTGCCATGCTGGAATTTGTGCAGATCATAATTACTTATGATTTTGCAATGAGAGAAACAATGGGGCTGGTACTGTATGAGAAGCTTGTGATGACCTGGATTGCCAAATCTTCTCTTGAGTGGGTGAGCTTTCTACCTTCAGGGATTCAGCTAAGAGGACATTGTCAACAAAGGCAGCATTGGTGGCAATACTTATGGCATCTGCTCCCTTGATTGTTTGCTTCTGAGCTCTCTCATTTGCCTAAGTTAGTTGTTTGGTAGAGGTGGTCACCCATATACCCTCAGACCTGCATGAGCACATGTTGTAAATATGGACTGAAATGCACCCCATACAATTTATACATGTAGAGTGATTGTCTTCTGCCAGCTTGAATCATTTGCACCCCATGCACTTAATACTGCTCACTGTGCTGACACCTGTATCACTGTGCTGACACCTGTAAATAGCAAGAACAAAACAATCGCATACATAGGTGAAATCACTCAAGCACTGTGCTAAACTTACTGTGAAGTGGGCATAACTATTAAAAAAAATGACATCTGAAATTGCATGAATGACCTCACAATTCAACATGGTCTTCTAATTACTTGATACAATTCATAAACAAAGCTGAATACTGAGTTGAACTGAAGTACTACAGACCATAAAGAGGCAATTTAAGATGGTGCCAACACACGTACAGTACAGCTCACGTGATTTTTCGGAACTCTGCACATTGCGGTGGGGGTGGAGAGTGAGTGGAGTGGATTAAGAAAAACCCCTCCACCATCACTCCACACGTCCTGACGGAGTTGTCGCGGTGTCTCGTGGAGAATAGCCCTGTACACCACGCTTTCTCGCGGAGTCGCATCCGATCACCACCGCGGAGTGAACATGGTCTCGATAATATGGGCGTGGTTTACTGTTTATTACCCATGCAAGCAGAGGTTGAGAGAGAGAGAGGGGGAGTGGCACCGATTTATCTACATCGTTATCCCTCTGGGGAGCAATTTGCTAACTTTTTTATACTGAAAAAAACGTAGTAATTCAGTTAATTATAAATATTTCCTTGTTCTAACGAAGATAATGTATGATACATAGTGCCAAATCATATTTAAGATGATGATAACATAATGACAATGCCTTGTAAACTGTATTAATACTACATTTTGCGCAATTAATCTACTTTCTTTTTCTTCAATACTATGTTATCGGAATCTAAACATGCATTCATATCCTTATTTCTTTTTCAGTAAACGCAATACAAAATTGTAATGATCATATGGAAGTCAGTGATATTGTACTACCTGCAATGAAAAGAACGATAAACATCGAACAAATTAATAACAAAGCTGCAGTCATACCTGACTGAAGTGAAACAAAATCGCACAAGTTCCGATGGTTACTCCATGCATGAGTACTCATTCACATATTGTACGTTTTTTTCTGACATCCAATCGCTTAAATAAAGCATTATTAAGATTTCACATTGTTATTTTATTTTAAACTGTACTATTTTGCATTAATTACCAAAGTAGCGGGGTTTTTTTTAAATCACAAATGATCGCAAAAGGTCATCCTAGATACATGTAGTTGACACGTGCAAGTAACCCAGCACAATAGAAGCCATCAGCACTGCGTGCTTTCTTTGATATTGATGTGTTAATTTCATGTGCTAACTGTTAACCTAAAAGTACAACAGCAACGCTTCTTCGGGTTTGTTTTCTTTGCCATTTATTTGACAAACTTGTGCATCAGATGAAATTAATGTTTAACTTTTTCTTTTCTGTTCGTTTTCCTATTGCATAATACAGAAAAATAAGATGAATAATTTTAGATCATTAACTCTTCTTAGTAAAGTCCCACCCCCTCACTCTCTCTCTCTCTCTCTCTCTCTCTCTCATAAAATATGGAATCCAAATCACTACTGCACAAGTTATCGTAAACTGAAATCTGGAAAAGTTTGCAAGTGGTAAAAAACAGAAACACGCTCAATAACCAAAGGTTCTAACAGTCACAAACAGGAAACTGCATTCTTTAATATCTGTGTAAAAATAATTAAAAAAGTATATTTTATTTTTATATTTTCGCCATAGGAAAATGAGCAAATTATAGGATACACGTGGAGACAATACATCATGCAAAATGCTCTAAACTTGTTGGAAATGAAAATCTCTGAACATCTCAGATTTTAGAATTTTCCATCTTATTTTTCATTTCGGTAATAAGCCGAGTTCAGATTAATTACTAACAATTATCAAACTTCCGTTGTTAATGGCGGGATCATAATTGCGGCTGTAAAGTACAACACGCCAAGTCAGGTGGCTTCGTGTGATAAAAACACACTGTTCCCAAGCTGAAACTTACATCATCCTTTGATGCAAACCCTTGTTAATATTTTACAACAGTGTTCACAATGATCACTGCTTTGATTTCTGTAGAACATCCGCTGAAGTCAAGTCTTTATTAGGTAGAGACAATTGAATTTTCCAACCGGGGGGGGGGGGGGGCTAAATGCAGACGTTAATCTGTTCCATATTTCACTTAAAATAAATAAATACTGTGAAGAAAGAACAAAAATATCCCGGTCAAAAAAAACAAAACAACATATAAACCCCGTATATTAAATGGTCAGTCCCTTACAGTACACATGCAGTCATAATATTCAGCCTCGTGACTCTCTGCTATTACTGCTTAAAGACTAAGCACACGGTTTGCATTTCAGTGTAAATTCAGTGTTTTAAGTTTGTTGTTGGGGGGGGGGGGGTAAGTAGAGGCGGATGTCAATTTGGATTTTAATTGTCCATATCTCAGAGAATTACTTTCCTTTGGAACAAAATTATAAATTTATCCTGCTTAAGAGGCTCAGCAATGTGTGCTTCTCGTCAAGTCAGTGCATAAGTTTGTTCATATTTCTTTGAAATAAATTAAAATCATAAACTTATTGCAAAAGAAGTCGATCAACCTTTTATAAACAGTAATGTGTACTGAATATACAAGACATTTGAAATTATTTTTTTATTATCCAAATATATGATCGAACTAAAAACGACTGATTCTTCAAATGGTATCCGGTTGTAAATCACTCTTGACGTCTCAGTCTTTCCATAGGTGGTTTTCATTCATTGGCTGTTCAGATGTCAATCAGTAATGTCGACTAGCCCCTCCAGGGTGGAGTTTACATCGGCGTGCCTGCCGAAACGCGGTGGTGATTTGTAGGTATTTATGCCAATTTATGCCTCCACCACGGAGTGCTATCACGGAGCTAAAGTGGAGGGGATTAAGTACCCCACCGCAATGCGCGGAGTTCTGAAAAATCACGTGAGCTGTACTGTATTGTATGACATAGATAAATGAAGTGTAAAATACTCATTTATGATGAAGAAAGAGCAAGAAATAGACATAAATATAGCTGGAGTATACTTCCCTTGTGCGAGAAATAGAAATATAGCTGAAGTATGCATCTCTGATATGAGACATAGACATAAATAAAGCTGAAGTATACTTCCCTGGTGTGAGAAATAAACATAAATATAGCTGAAGTATACTTCTCTGGTGTGATAAATGGACATAAATATAGCTGGAGCATACTTCCCTGGTGTGAGAAATGGACATAAATATAGCTTGATTATACTTCCCCGGTGTGAGAAATAGGCATAAATACAGCTGGAGTATACTTCCCTGGTGTGAGAAATAAACATAAATACAGCTGGAGTATACTTCCCTGGTGTGAGAAATAAACATAAATATAGCTGGAGTATACTTCTCTGTTGCAAGAAAACTCCAAAAGAATTGCTCAATTGATTAAATAGCACGAGAAATTAGTGTTATCCAAGGGAAGACCACTCTCACCTGACTTCCTCCTTGGCAAGCATATGATTTTTTTAGTACTTCTGTTGCTAAAACAAGCCAAAGGATGTGGCAAATTTCTTTTCCTTAGCTTGGGAGAGCTGGATTTGTGAGGTAGTGAATGTATTCCTAATATATTATTATCGAGTAACACTTTTAAAAAAATATGATCACTCCCAACCATTCTGTAATGTGAAACATGAGAACTGTTTAAAATCTGTATTGCAAATAAAAGCAGCTACATTTGTACCTGAACAAGTCTGGAAAGCAGTAAATCAGATGAAGGTTTGGCTGGGTCCAAGAACAGGTCAGGAGCAATGTTGACAACCATTTCAAGGACACGAAAGAGGCACACAGATATTTCAAAACATGTACTGCAAATTTTCAGCTGTCTGGTCTCCAAAAGTCTTGGCTCTGTCCGTGAGAGAACCTGTTGTATCTACAAATACATAGATAATACAGAGGAACTGCTAGAAGTAATATATGGACACATCAGACGGTTGTGGTTTCTTTTATAGACACATGCTGGGCTTGAAGGAAATTCATAAAGAAAAAAGGAAACAAATAGAAGTTATTCCATTGCTCTGAAAGTCATTGGGTGGGTTTGCCTGTCCATGATAGTGATTCAAGTAAGAGCTTTCTGTGGTGAGAGTCCCTGCTTTCAGAACTGCTTGTTTCTTGTCCTGGACTCTCAAATATAACAATGATTCTGTAGTTTCTATATGCTGGACTCCTATGCTCTTTTTAACTTCTATTACATAAAGCATTCCATGAGATATGCAAAAATGACAAATATGGCTGACAAAAGTGGCCTCATGTTCATTAAACATGTTTTGTTTCCTATGCATCACTTTCACTATGAAAGAGCAAAAAATAAAAGAAATTTGCATAATAAGAAATGACTATGGTGGCGCTCTACAGTGTCGTATTTTCGTATTTTGCATAGATTTTTTTAAAGAAAAAGAATTTCCCAGGTTTTCCTCATTGGTTATCCTGGCTATTTAAAAAAGACCTTCTACATCTTAGGTATTATTAAAAGAACTTTTAATTCTCTTTATTTTGGTGTATGATTGATGAGTACAATTTGGGTTATAGAGTATACAGCATGGTCTTACTTCAGATGTGCACCTATCAAAAAACTGTTAGCTCCGCTTGGTCATTTTCACTTCCTGGACTTCAAAGATAAATTGTAGAAAAAAGAGCCAAAAACTTTTTTTACTTTTTATTTATTTTGTAATTCATTCATGGTACTTTCTGAAGCTGGTATTGCCTACTCTGGCAAGATTAGTTTTCCCTATTTTTTAATAACTGCTAAAAATAGTGTACTTTGGACTAATTCAGGCTGATTTTTCGAGCACATGGGAGAGGTCATTTTTGTCAGCTGTGTGCTTAGATCATGTACAATTCCCACAAGTACAATATGTAAAGAAATTTCAGCCACAGTACATGAAAATAGCACAGAGGTATGCCAACATTTTCTTCATTCTGCATGTTGCAAATTCAAACAATTTAACCTTACACCTGTCACTCTCTCAGAAGCACATAATATCTGTTGAGCGCCTCCTATACAAGACATTTATGTACATAATTAAAAGCTATGTTAAATTTTATATGTGAATTTGTTTATGAAGTTACTTCATGGGAAACTGGCTCAGGTAATGAGGCCAAGGTGCATATTCTTTTTTATTGTAAGGGACATAACTCCATAAAGACTAGAGGCTAAAGTGGGCCTGATATTGCTCACCTGTCATACATTGGTCTAAAAGGCAAATGTAGTAAAAAGGCAGGTGCCTTGGGTTGAAAGACACCCATCTCAGAATAATTTCAGCAGCTATTTGGTACAAATTAATATTATTCAACATTTTGCTTAACTGTACTCCTACTATGAGTAACTTCAGCTGGTCTAGATGGCGCATTGGCATCTTTTGTATGAATGTGAAAGGTGTTCATGCTAGGACTCTACCTATCACATCTGATCTTATATGGTCAGGCAGTTTGGGAATGAAAATTGTTCTGTGATAGCTTTTATATATATATTACTAACAACTAGCCATACTTGATGGGAGATATGTATTATCTGTAGGTTTTCCACCCAGTTGCTTTGGAAGCCACACAACTGCTATGGAAGCCACCCTGTAGAGAACTTTTATAATGCATGTCTTAGAAATATTCCTACCAAATTTGAACAAAATTGGCTAGGCCATTCTGAGGAAGAAGTTGAAAATAGGTTCTCCATCTTTGCTATAGAATCATACCATTGCTAAGGGGAGCCATGTCAGACATAATTTTAAGAGAGCATGTCCTAAGAAACACTTTTATCAAGTATGATCAAAATTAGCTGAGTCGTTCCAGAAAAAAAGTTGAAAATAGGTTTTCCACCTGGGTGCTAAGGAAGCAACACTATTACTACAGGAATCATCATTAACATAATTTTGATATAGCATGTCTTAAGAAACATCTCTACCTAGTTTAATCAAATTGGCTTGGCCATTCAGCAGAAGAAGTTGAAAATAGGTTTTCTACCCAGTTGCTAAGGAAGTCACGCCATTTCCACGGGAGCACCCCTGGACAAGATTTCTATACAGTCTGTCCTAACAAACATTCCTAATAAGTTTAATTGAAAATGGTTCAACTTTTCTGGAGAAGAAGTTGAAAATAGGTTTTCATTATGGCTGCTATGAGAGCCACACCATTGCTAGGAATGTCACACAATTGCTAGGGGTGCCACCCTGGGCACAATTTTGATAGAGTATGTCCTAAAAACAGTTCTACCAAGTTTTATCAAAATTGGCAAAGCCATTCTGAATAAGTCAAAACTAGGTGTTTTATTTTGGTTGCTATGGAAACTACACCACTGCTTGGGGGAGCCACCCTGAATACAATTTTTGGTAAAGCATGTCTACAAAGTGTGATTAAAATTTGCCCAGCAGTTTTCTAGAAGCTGAATATAGCAACACTGATAAACAACACATGTATGCAGGGACAGATGAGATAAAAACATACAAAAATCTGTTATATCAACTTTGTCGATCCTTGAAAAATTTAACTTTACAGTGTTAGGTCTTTTTCTAGTCATTTATATACTTACACTGACAAATTTTCAGGGTGTACAGATAAACATATATTGAAAATGGACTGAAAAACAGACAGGATGGAAGCAAATAGCCCCTACTGTTCTTGTTGAGGCATAGGAAAGCCAAGAAATACAATCTAAATGCCCAGTATTGATTTTTTTACAATTTCCTGGCGTGTGTAGTTTTGTACAATTCCCTTGCATGGGTAGTTTACTTATATTTAATTTATCACTTAACACCACCGATATGATTTTCATTACCCTGTCTCATATTTTAAATATTAAACACATGAAATACATTATGTCACACTTGGTAAAAACATCCTGTTCAGGACAAAAAAAGTGTACTTCAAAGTCAAAATGCTTGACTATTTTTATGATATAAAATAATTTTATGACTATTTTTATGATATAAAATAATTTTACAACATTTTGTAATAAGTAGAACCTTGGATTTGTGCTACAATTTTTAAATGTTATGAAAACTCAGCTGATTTACAAAACCCATAAAATAATTTCTAGGTTTTGCTTCAAAAAATACTATTAAAAAAAATTATTCAACTTGTTTCATGAATTTCATAAGAAACGAGCATTCATGTAAGATGCTCCATTTTCCTTACCTCTTGCATCATCCCAATGAACTCTGAAAAGGACCAGTTTAGCTGACTCAGCAGTGTGTCCAGGAAACGAGTAGCTACTTCTGATTCAGTGTGAAGAATATCTTTCATAAAGTTCTGGAACACTTTAGATGGACAGGGGGCTGGAAAAGAGTAGAAATTAATCACTGGGTAAATTAAATATTGCCTAAAAGGAGAACAATGAAATTAAATTCCAAGGCAAAGAGTTCTCCCCAGCCTATTAGCGGCTGAAATAGTTGCAGCATTTCCTGGCACTCACAGTAGACACAGCATAAGTGTCCTTAATGGGGAGACAGTCCATCCTAGGTTAACTTCTGTTCAAGTTGTGTTGGTATACATTTTATAGTTGAGTCAACAAGAGCAAACTGTCCAAGTGCACTGTTGAGGGACTCAGTAATAATGAACACAGCTATACCCAAACCCATGAACTTCCAATTCAGAGTCTGATTGTGACTCAACCCATGAGCCTACAATCCTGATTGGTATTAACTAGCCCTGGGTCAAACTGATACTAAACCAAAATTACCTGTGCTAAATACATTGTTTCTGCCGTTATGCTTGTGGTTTGCATAAATAACAAATGCAAAATTCTGCTTTCAGAGGCACTTCACCTATTTCTTTGTCATTTTCAGAAGAGGACAAAACCACAAGCAAACTACTAGGGCTGGATCAGTATACCTATAAATGTGTACGGACTGATATTACAAACTGAGATGATAACTGATAACCAATAATCAACTACATTGGTTCCATAAGAAATTTTAAAATTACAACTAACACTTGACTTATCATCAAAAAATTTGATTAATAAATGGAATAAATCAATAAAACATCTGTTTTCTGTGAAAATCACACATTACAGTAAATAAACAAAATCAACTATGTAGCACTAAATATGCTAGTTTCACTTCTGTCTGCAGAACTAATCATACAGCTAGTGCATTTCCATGGTAAATGGAACAGATCAGTGTACTATGGCTCAAGTTAGGCAAACACAACAACAATTTACAGGTACACATGCTAAAATAGCATTATATGTGTATCACCAATACATACCGTATTTGCCGGCCTATAAGTCGATACTTTTTTACCTGGAAGTCTGGGCTTCGTCTTATACTCCGAATCAACTTATATATGGATTATGTCATTGAAATTGCTTTACAGTATGTTAATGTAATTTTTCGTACGTGAAAATCGTTGCATACAATGTACCAATAAATAATACCTATAAATAATACATGTACAGACCATCTTAATCATTTTCCCAATTAATCTGGAATAGCATAGTGATACCATTAATATTCATGAAACCGGAAGTTACTAGCGAAAGTGACGAAGCCAAGGTGTTGATCTGGCTTCGTCTTATACTCCGCATCGACTTATATATGGACGAAGGATTGAAAATTGACGAAATTAGCTAATTCGACTTATACTCCGCATCGACTTATAGGCCGGCAAATACGGTACTTGTATATTGGTCATTGTCTATTGTGATATGTATTGTATTGGAGTGAGCTACCAATACCTAGCCCTAAAATCTACACCCAATTCTGGGCTTAGACTGTGTCTGGTTTGAGCTTTGATCAATAACTGATGAAGGATGAACAATTAAAAAAAGGCAACTGAGAAGAAACAAAACGTTAGTACACCTTACTGTCCCCCCCCCCCCATTCACCTACTTATGTAAGGACTACTGCTGAAAGTACCCTATGATCCAGCACACTACACTTATATGTGTATGTTTGGTACAGCACTCTAAATACTACTTTTGCCGTACTTTGTTTCCATGGTAACATAAAAAATATTGTACATAGAAATTTTAAGTATCAAAAGACACCTATATGCAATGTGCATAACAATTATACCAAGTTTGGTTGAATATATAAAATGGTTTGAGAGTTGTGCTCAAGAAATGAAAATGTATATGAACAGATGGATGCAGTGATAATGATATTCCCCTGTATTACATATGGGAGGGGGGGGGGGGGAATATAAACAAGAGTCTTATGAAGGGACTGATACTCTACTGTCGGAAAAGAATTTACAGGAATTCAAGATAACACCATTTCCTCTTTTAAACTGCTGAATATTAAAATCATCTCTTATATTCTTGAGCAATATGATTTTCAAATTAGCCACTGTGGAAGCCATATTGGATGTAAGATTGGCACCATTTTCATTTAGAACAAACTAGATATCATCAGAAGACTTTTGGTGGAAACCATATGCAAATATGACCATCCATTCAGAAAAATAGCAATAACAACACTTTTCAAGATGACTATCATGGCAGCCATATTTGAAAAAAAGATTGGCACCATCTGCACCGAGGACCAACTAGATATCATAAGAAGTCTTTTGGTGAAAACCCTATGTCAATACAACCATCAATTCTGGATAAGTGATAAAAAGATTTTCAAGATGGCTACCATGGTAGCCATAGGGAATTTCAGATAGGCATCATTTTCATTCAGGACCAACCAGACATCATTATAAGTTTTCCGGTGAAAACCCCATGTCAATATGCCTTTCCATTTAGAATGAGTAGCAATGACAAGATTTTCAAGATGGCTGCTATATTTGAGAATCAGACTGGCACCATTTTCATTTAGGACCAACCAGATATCATAAGATGGCAGTTTTCATTTAGGACCAACTGGATATCATACGAAATTCTCTGGTGAAAACCAAATGTTGATATAAATTTCCATCTAGGAGAAATAGCAATAACAAGATTTTCAAGAGGGCAGCTGTGGCAAGCATATTGAATGTCAAATAGGCACAATTTTCATTTAAGACCAACTAGACACCATAAGAAGTCTTCCAATGAAAACATCATGTTGAGGAGCAGCAATAAAAAGATTTTGAAGATGGTTTCTGCAGTGGCCATAATGGATGTCAGATCAGCACCATTATTATTTCGGACCAACCATAAAATCATAGGAAGTCTTTAAGTGAAAACCCTACAATGATAAGACGATCTACTTTAGGAAGAGTTGCAATAACACTATACTGGATATCCAAGTGGCACTATTTTTATTCAGAACCAACTAGACATCATAAAAAGTCTTCTATGTTAATGACTTTCCACTCAGAATGAGTTGTGATAAAAAAAATTAAAGATGGCTGCTGTTGTGGTCATATTGGATGTCAGATAAGCATCATGTTCATTTAGGACCCACTAGACATCACAAGAAGTCTTTTAATGAAAACCCCACATTGATATGACCTTCCATTCCGAAGGAGTAGTGATAACAAGATTTTCAAGATGGCCACAGTGGTGGCCATATAGGATGTACACCAGCACCATTTTGATATGACCTTCCATTCCGAAGGAGTAGTGGTCATATTGGATGTCAGGAGTAGCAATATCAAAATTTTCAAGATGGCTGCCATGATGTCCATATGGGACATCAGATTGGCACCATTTTCATTTAGGACCAACTAGAAATCAAGTAAAGTATTTCCGTGAAAACCCAATGTTGATAATGACCATCCATTAAGGACAAGCAGCAATAAAAAGATTTTCAACAGGGCCACTGTGGCAGCTATTTTGGATGCTCGAGCAGCATCAATTTCATTTAGGACCAACTGAATGTGTGTGCAAAGCTTTCATTGTATTCCTCCAAGTGGTTTAGGATGAGTAGTGATACCAAACTTGTGCTGACAGACAGACAGACAATGGATGATGGACAACAGGCCATCCCAATAAAGACCTTCTGGTCTATGACCAGTAAGAGCTAAAAAAAAGTAAAAAAAGTCATCTATATCCCCTGCCCCAACAAAATGTCTGCAAGGAGACACCATGATTTGTTGAATATTTTATATATAGGAAGTTTAACATGTAAAAAGTATACAGGAGAATGATAGGCATCAGGAGTTTTGTTCCAGAAATGAAAAAGTGATTGATATGTTGATGATGAATAGACAAAAGGACAAAAAAGTTAAAAATATTTAAACTGAAGAATTGTGAATAGCAAAAGAATTATCTACATCACTAGGTTAATATGTGTGACAAAAATTCATAGAGAGATATCTTACATGATTTTTGGAGTTTTGCACCGGAAACAAAAGTATGGATAATTAATAAATGGATGGACAAATGGACAATACATTAGAAATATCTTGAATGGTCTGGATATTAAAGTGTGAATGACGATGGATGAATGAACTGACAAATGGATGAAAATAATACAAGTAATTCAAATGAAGAATTGTGAATAGTAAAAGGCACATCTACATCATTAGTCCAATAAGTGTACCAATAGGCACATCTACATCATTAGTCTAATAAGTGTACCAATAGGCACATCTACACCATTAGTCAAATATGTGTACCAATAGGCACATCTACACCATTAGTCCAATAAGTGTACCTATAGGCACATCTACACCATTAGTCCAATATGTGTACCAATAGGCACATCTACATCATTAGACCAATAAGTGTACCAATAGGCACATCTACATCATTAGTCCAATAAGTGTACCAATAGGCACATCTACATCATTAGTCCAATAAGTGTACCTATAGGTACATCTACACCATTAGTCCAATATGTGTACCAATAGGCACATCTACACCATTAGTCCAATATGTGTACCAATAGGCACATCTACACCATTAGTCAAATATGTGTACCAATAGGCACATCTACATCATTAGTCCAATAAGTGTACCAATAGGCACATCTACACCATTAGTCCAATATGTGTACCACCAATAGGCACATCTACACCATTGGTCCAATATGTGTACCAATAGGCACATCTACACCATTAGTCCAATATGTGTACCAATAGGCACATCTACATCATTAGTCCAATAAGTGTACCAATAGGCACATCTACACCATTAGTCCAATATGTGTACCAATAGGCACATCTACACCATTAGTCCAATATGTGTACCAATAGGCACATCTACACCATTAGTCCAATATGTGTACCAATAGGCACATCTACACCATTAGTCCAATATGTGTACCAATAGGCACATCTACACCATTAGTCCAATATGTGTACCAATAGGCACATCTACACCATTAGTCCAATAAGTGTACCACCAATAGGCACATCTACACCATTAGTCCAATATGTGTACCAATAGGCACATCTACACCATTAGACCAATATGTGTACCAATAGGCACATCTACACCATTAGTCTAATATATGTACCAATAGGCACATCTACACCATTAGTCCAATATGTGTACCAATAGGCACATCTACACCATTAGTCCAATATGTGTACCAATAGGCACATCTACACCATTAGTCCAATATGTGTACCAATAGGCACATCTACACCATTAGTCCAATATGTGTACCAACAGGCACATCTACACCATTAGTCCAATATGTGTACCAATAGGCACATCTACACCATTAGTCCAATATGTGTACCAATAGGCACATCTACACCATTAGTCCAATATGTGTACCAATAGGCACATCTACAACATTAGTCCAATAAGTGTATAAAATTTGATAGAGGGATCTTAAATGTTTTTAGATTTTGTTCTGGAAACTAAAGTGTGGTTAATGGATGAATGGAGAAACAAAATGATGAAAACATTAAAAATATTTAAACTGAAGAATTATGCATAGCAAAAGGCACATTTGCACCACAAGTCTAATAGGTGTACCAAATTTCATTGAGATATCTTAAATGGTTTTGGAGTTTTGACACAGAAATGAAAGTGTGGATTATCAATGGATGGACAGACAGACAGAAAAAAAACATTACAAATATCAAAACTGAAGAAATGTGAATAGCAAAAGGCACATCTGGGCTAATAGTCTAATATCTGTACCAAGTTTCATAGAGATATCTAACATGGTTTTGGGGTTTTTCCCTGGAAATGAAAGTGTGGATAATGAATGGATGGATGAACACTGAAACTGACAAAAACAAAAAATACAGAAACTGAACAATGAATAGCAAAAGGCACATCTAGACCACTAGTCTAATACATGTACCAAGTTTTATAGAGATACCCTGAATGCTCCGAGAGTTATGCTCCAGAAAGGAAAGTGCAGAAAATGGATGGCTGAATGACCACAAAAATGGATAAAAACAAAAAATATCGAAACTGAAAAACTGTGAATAGCAAAAGGCACACCTGGACCACTAGTCCAATATGTGTACCAAGTTTCACAAAAATACCTTCAACGGTTTAAAAGCTAAGCTCTGGAAGATGTTTACAAACAGACAGACATAGTGATATAATAAAACACAATTTGGTCTACTGAATAAACTGCCTAGTTCAAATCAGTTCACTTCAATGAACTGTGTATATATGATTCATTAGTTTTAAACTTACGCTGAAGGCTGGCTGTTCCAAATTCAGTCAGCTGGACTTTGGAGGGCACAAGGTGAGGTAGGTGACTGTATCTAAATCCAAACCCACTACCCTGAAAACAACATCATTTTCATTTACTGATCTTCTGAGAGTAAAATATAATATTCAAGTGTCATCAAATTTATGCAAATTCAGTAAACTCAGCATACATATGACACAGATTTTGGATATGCTTCTTGGCAATATATATACTACCCTCTATACTCGCGTATAAGCCGGGCCCAAATGCAAACAACATAGACACTGATCAGGGTCTATGTTGTTTATTCTACTGATTAGTCCTTACAAACTGCATAGACCCAGATCTGCTAGTGCATTATGCGATGGCAGATCTGGGCCTATGCAATTTGCCAATGGTATCTGCTTATACTTGAGTATATACGGTATATTGCTGTGTGAATGTATAAAAAATTTATTTGTCTATCATTAAATTTGTCAAAATTGTATGCTAATGATATCTGCGTTATTTACTATCCTGTCTTGCCATATTTAATCAGTTAAGAATAGCTTAAATACCCCCTCTACCACTCTCTCCCCCCCCCCATGAGATACAGTAAATGCTCTGCTAAATTCTACATTCATTTCTATTGTAGCCAAAACCAATACAATTTATTTGTACAAGAATAAAAAAAATTAAAATTGTTTATAAGAATGTCTTGAGTTAATTAAATTCAAATATGAAAATCAAGAGTGATATCTGTGGGCTGTTTCGATAAACTTTTAAACTTGGTTAGCCACCAATAGATGCAAATTTTGTATTTTACATCATTTTCTTTTGGGAACAGGATGATTAAAATTACCTGTCCTGTTTATTTTTTTGTCTTCCCCAGGTAACATTTAGGACCAAATGAAACAATACCAAAATAAACAAGTACCAAGATTATATGTATGCAAGAATGTGTTGTTGTTTGCATGTTTATACAAATGTATACAGAATAAACCTTTTAAGCTTATTCCTACCTTCCATATTCTAACAAGAATCCAGTTGGTCTGAGCCCAGGATCTGTTCTCATATGGAGCTATCAAAGACAACATCATGGCTTTTTGGCTGCAAAAAAGATTGCAAGATTTGACACATTGTGCTGGATAGGAAGGTTTCTATATCAAATACAGAAGAACTTCACTGATCAAAATTTGTTCATTGAACCTAATGTATGTTTCCAATATTAACTAAAATGTCTGTCATGTCCCAAAATAGTACAGATCCAGTGTTCTCCCCTGGAACATTTACCACTGAGGTCCCGATACGCTATCAGTTTAGCCCACAATGCTTGTGAACCCGCCAATATACCATGCACCAGTGTTGATATGCTTTTAATTTTCCTGCTAACCTTTAAAAATTATTCTGTTAAATAAACATTTTGTCACTTATTTCCAAACCCTATCGCTCTAATGACACCTTTCTTAATGCCTTTTGGGTATGTAATTAAGATAATCCAGGATAATTACCCACCTGTTTAGTCATTCTGTTTTGAACTTGGTTTGGCCCGATTGCTGGTGTGCAAACTTTGATGCAGGTTCAGTCTATGCATTGAAATAGTCAGGTGATTGGCCTGCGCTTATGGAGTCTCCTGATAATGTTTGTTATATTTCAGTCATTTCCACTACCAGTTCAATAGGTGTGACACATTTATTTATTTTCTATTGGCAATATCATGTTGAGGAAATGGGAACTAGTGTCTTTCCCAAGGACGCAATGAGGTAGTCAACCCGGGCTGGCCTGGTTGGGTACTGAACCCATGACCCTTGGATTACAAGTCAGACACTCTACAAACGGAGCTACCATGGCTCCCTTATATTGCTTTTCAAGTTAGTAAAATCCTTAGTGCTCATTTTGTAAAATGGACATACCACCATAAAAAGAACTGTAAAATTACCCATCATCTGGCTAGTATTGACCTGGCTAGTATTGACCTGGCTAGTAATGACCTAGCTAGTATTGACCTGGCTAGTAATGACCTGGCTAGTATTGACCTGGCCTGTATTGACCTGGCTAGTAATGACCTGGATAGTATTGACCTGGCTAGTAATGACCTGGCTAGTATTGACCTGGATAGTAATTACCTGGCCTGTATTGACCTGGATAGTAATGACCTGGATAGTATTGACCTGGCTAGTATTGACCTGAATAATAATGACCTGGCCTGTATTGACCTGGATAGTAATGACCTGGATAGTACTGACCTGGCTAGTAATGACCTGGCTTGATGAGCACAAGTTAGTGACAAAATGGTAAGATAGACTTTTTGGCTTTACTTAGATGTTGGGTTTTTTCACTTTGATAATTAGTGGCTATTAGTACTGACAATAATTATCAAGATTACAAAAGCTAACAACTATGAAGTGCCATACTGTTCAGCACAAATCAACGTGACATAAAAATACTTTGATAGCCTTTTTGGTTTGGGTACCAGACTATGACCAGACAATCATGTGACTAGATAACTTCCATTATAAACATAGAGCATTTTGTTAAAAAGCTAACAATTAGTTTTGACAGTGGTGTAGTTGGAAACGAAGGTATAAGCATATGCAAAAAGCACAACATTTCAAGGAAAGAAATATTCTCAACTTGGAAGAAAAAGTGAAAGTAATTCGACTTGACAAAAAGGGAGAGAGTTTGAACATCCTTGCCAAGAAATTTAATATTGGAAGACTAAGATAAACAACATCATAAAAGATAAGTAAAAGATTCTGCAGAAGTGGGAAAATGTAATGGATGGAGAAAGAAAGATTGTTACAGCCAGATGTTTGTACCCCGATTTGAATGACAAGGTTTTTGAATGGTTTTGCACTGCACATGTCAAGAACATTCCTCTTACAGGTTGAATGATTCAGAAAAAAACAATGATTTAGCAGTTGAAATGGGATATGATGACTTTACCACAAGTAATGGGTAGTTACACAGAATTTCAAGTATATTACTATATCAAGTGTTCTGACCTTAGTGGAAGTTAATAATGAAGTTGTTGATGATTGGAGCAAAATACTGAATGATATATGCAGGGGATATAATACACAGGATATCTTTAGTTGTGATGAGACTAGGTTCTTTTTTAGAATGTTACCAACATGATTGCTGGTAAAAAAAGCAGACACATTTAAAGCTGGAAAACAAAAACAAAGGAGAGATTCACAGTTTTGCTTTGTGCAAGTTCTTCTGGTGAGAAACTGAGGTCATTGGTGACTGGAAAATCACAAAACCCAAAACCCAAGTAGCTTTAAGGGACATAGCAAAACAAATTTGAGAGTGACATATGAGACAAACAGAAAAGCATGGATGACAGGAAAAATGTTTGAGTTGTGGATAAAATAACTTAATCAGCATATAAAAGTGCAGAACAGAAAGATTTCGCTTTTCCTCAATAAGTGTTCTGTGCACTCGAAACTGGATTTGTCAAAAGTAAAACTTTCTTACTTCCCCCTGAATACAACTTAAAAATTTCAGCCCATTTAATCCAAACAGCTAAAGTTATGTACAGGAAAAAGCTGCTGAGACATGTGTTGTTCCTGATGGATGAGGTATCAACTGCATCAGAAATAGCATGCCATCCAATGGCTGACTGCTGCATGGGATGTGGTGGCAGCTGAGATTGCTTTCAGAAGTGTGGTTTCTTCCAAGAGATTTCAGGTATAACTGAGGAAGACTGGTATAAAGAGGACATGCTTCCCCTTCTGCCACCTGGGACAACCTTCAAGGATTATGTACAGTGTGATGACATCTTAACCACAGAGAGCACAATCAGAGATGAGACATTACTGTTGCATAGTGTTAGGAATTCCAATGAAGCATGCTTGATTGATGAAAGTGACAATGAGAGGGACACAACTTCTGATGATGAACAACCAGCTAAACAGTGCATTACATTACAATCTGCATGGTTACATTCCAATGAATTAATGAATTATGGCCTTGCTATAAATAATGTTGAACTTGTGGACATAATTACAAAAACACAAGACATTCTCAAAAAAGAAAAAAGAAAAGCTGTGGAATGCATGTGACAAACAAAACTGGATAAATATTTAATGCTTAAAGATTCTTAAGAACTATTGTACTGTGTTAAAAGTGTTTACTGGTGACAGATGATGTGATTTGTAATATTATTATTAAGACAACTGTGAGAACATATTAATGATTATTCATAATTTTTTAAATGACATTAATAAATGTTTGTATCACTCTGATTCCACAACATCAATGTAATTTTTAAATGAAAATATTAAATGTTTCAGAATTTGTTACAACTCTGTAATTACTGATCTCATATGTATATTCCCATTCTAGAAAGGACACCCCTCTTTTAAGACCACTTTCCTGCTTCAGAAGGGTGGCCTAATGAGGGGGACTACTTTATTTACATAGTATATGCGATAGCAAGAAAATAAACAGTTTGGTCAACAACAACAAAATCTAAACTAAAGTGGGTGCTGCCTTAGGGATTTCTTTTATATGTCTATCCAAGTAAAATATAGCAATTTGTATCTTCAGATTTTACCAGTTTTGAAAACATGTACAGAAAAAGTGTTTGAAATATTTTTTAAAATAATAAACAACCAGTCCTAACTGTATGTACAGCAAACAGATAAAACACTTTAAACTGATGAACAATATTTTAGCTCTCTGACATTGAATGAATTAAACCATAACAAACATACTGATATATTGTTCATAATGGAAAGGAGTATGTGTTATATTGGTTATTCTGTTATTATTATTTAAAAACACATCACTGTCTTGACTCTTGGAGAATTTGTCCTTGGTTGTTCACTTAATTAGAAATCAGGTAGTTTTGTATCTTTTACATCCATTATTAAACTTTCTGTTCCATCTGTTCCAGACTGTTAAACTGTCAAAGGTCTATTTAAAACATGAACAAAATCAAGAGTGTGTTGAGGAACAGGCTGTCACAGAAGGTGCTTAGTTACCTTGTAACCATCAGCACAGTAGGACTTTGCCTAAAGGACTTTGACTTAAATGTGGCAGTAAAGAGATAAGGAGAAGTGAAGAAAAGAGATATATCTGTTATTTAAATTCAAAGATTGTAATGAGATTTGGCATGAAAATATGCTATAACTTGGGAAATAAAGAATACAATACAAATATTTATACTTTCTTTTATATTTTCATTGATTTTTTTTCTCTCACATTTTGATGATAATATGCAATTTTGAAAACATTTCTTGATGCTACCGCATGATTAAATTGATGTTATCAAAAATTCCTGGGGACAACACTGAGATCCATAAGGTCATACAGTATTTTCTTCTTCAAATTTAACTTCAACTTTGTTTTAAAAAAAACTCTAACAACTTAATCAAGGTATTGAGATTACTGATGTATTGGAGGGTTGAAGTGATACTACTTTATATATGATCAGCTGGAAGAACATAACTCCAGATATATTGCTATTAAAATCATTATAATATTTTTCTACATTTTCTTTTCTTTATTTATCATAAAGAATACTTATGAACACTTGAAATATTTTTTGAGAAATTACTGTGATTTCCCTTTACAAGTATGTTGGTTTTTTTTACAAATGTTTCAAGTATTACCATCAGTAGAACAATACCATAGGGAGATAACTACAAACAGGTCCAATAATTTACCTAAATCTGATTCAACTTGCCTTCCTTTAGATATAAAACTGATGCAGAAGTCCAATGGCTCTACATTTTGTTACTAATTTAAAAAGATATTAAAGTTTGTTACTATTTTTAGAAACTATATTGAGTAAAACAGAATGGACACTATGCCATAAGCATGGAGGGAATGAAATCCCCCCCACCCCCCAAGTCAAACCTATTGAAGAAACAGGTGCTGATTTTTACTATGACTCAAGGAAAAGGAAATTCAGAAAATTATCAACTACAGATGAAAAACAAATAAGTTTGGTATCTCACAGTATGAAGAATTAAATCTGGAAACTAATTAGTGCAAAGCAACTGATTCACAATTAAACAATTACTGTCTAATTATAGCTTGCTTGCAAATAATATTATGCTAATAAAATTGTAAAAAAAAAATTAAAGGAATTGTGTGCAATAAACTATCTATGCTGAGGTTACTATTGTATTCATTACTTCTGCCTTTTTACCTTGTATAGTGATATGAACAACTTTCTTTACAGTATGGCACAATTTTAAAGCTAAATTACATGGCAGGAATACTGCTATGACTCCACAAGATAAAAATGGGAAAAATAGTTTGAGTATATAAATACTTGTATGTTAGCAAATAAGAATTTGTTAATCTAGATTTAAATATTCTGATTGATAATTTAAGAATAATGTTTCATCATTATCCCCTCTCTTTAGTGTTGGGATATTGTGATACTCTCCATCTGTATGTAACCACTACTCCTCCTAAACTGCTTTAAGTGTAAATTCACCAAACTGGGTACATACCACGACCATCTGCAAGAATGGTATGATTTTTTAGGTCCCTCTCCTGTCCATGGAGGAGGGTAAAAGGTCAGATATACAAAAATTTAAATTATACTGACATTTTAAAATATTTTTTTACCAAACTCTGTACATGCATTTGTATCATGACACATAATATATGTTATGGATTTTGGGTTATGACCCCTTGGTCTGAGGTACTGTCGGGGGGTGGGGGTGGGGAGAGGGTTGGTGTGGGTGGGGAGATGTAATAAATAAATAATCTATTAATTTGCTCACATGATGTCTTTCCAAAACCTGGGTTATTTTCTAATACACACAAGTGTGACACAGCAGGAGTGGTGCAGAACTAGATTTTGATCGAAATCAATCACCAAAACTGTAAATGATCAATTGGTCATTTCAATGAAAGCGAACACTGCTCATTTAATTCAATTAATTGGAAAAGCACAAGCTACATGGCATCCAACCACTGCTTTTCATAGAAGAAGTATACTTACTTTTCTACTGGCAGGGTCTCCAGTACTTTGAGGGACTTCTCGTAGCAAGTAAAACATGCAAAGGCTTGAATGATGTTATCTCTGGCATCTGAGTAATATGAAAAGCATGAAAATGAAAGCTGATGTAAAAAAAACCTGTGTAAGATCTTGTAAATAAATTGCAGTATCACTTAAAAACTGAATTCCATCATTATCTGATGAAGAACAATGTGGTAAAAAGGTAAAATAAATCAATAAATTATGTACTATAAAAATTGTAGGATTGTTTAAATAAATACAGGTATATACATGTACAATTAAATATTCCTTTGGTAATGGACAATATCAAAAATTTGCACAGCATCATAGGTACAAAAATTGTGATGGTTGGTTTGGTGTTTTACGGCACAGCAACACATTGAAGGTCATACCATGATGAAGCAATCAGAGTAAAGTGCCTCGTCCAATGACTCACCATATTAGCCCATCTGGGTTGATCTGATGGTGGGAACTGAACCCAAACCCTTCTGGTCACAAACCCAACATCTTCACCACTGAACCAGACAAAATGAGACCATTTTTGTTTTACTCTAATACACATAGTGATATACTTTACATTTTGAATTCTCAATCATTAGGCCAACATCTGTGTTTATATGGGCTAATGACAAGCCCCTTTCAGAAATAAGAAATGTTATCAAACTGTAAATAAAAGTAATTTCAAACAAGAAAGAAATTATGCCGATCAATTATGTCAAAATGAGGATCAAGTACTGATTATTGATCCTGGTCCAGTCCAATCCATTTTGATTAATCCCACTGCATTTGCAATAAGAAATATGTAAAAGTATTTTCATATATGTGTGTGTTTGTCCATGTGTTTGTTGTTTGTGAATTGCAAGAGTGTAAGAGAGATATTTGCTGGGTCACAAACTCAATCCACTTGACTGAACTTACTGGTATGCCCAAAATTAAATGGCTGATCCATGCTAAGCCTTCTACATTTTAACTTATCCATTCTAATATCTAATTTCTTTAGACAAGTGAGAGTTGAAAACATTAAATTCCTTCAAGAACAATACTGACTCTGCCAGTATCCCAATTTGATTACAACAGCCCCTGTGCTTTAAAACGTGTGTGGGTGTGGGGGTGGGGTCAAATAAACCATTAACTCTTACAATCATGTTATAAACTTTGTATTACCCTAGGATTGGTTAAACTTCAGTTTCAATTAATAATTTTTCTAATTTCTTACCAAAATTCCAAAATTCTCCTATATGCCTCATGAGTGATCACAACTGAATCCCCTAAACATAATGTTGCTGTACTGAGAAGCACTGGAGAAAGCTGGAATTGATCAACCAATTGTGACCTTGAAACAAATTCAAACATTTTAGCAAGCTTTGGGTGAGCAGTGTGGAATCTCTCATTTCTCCTCTTAGTAAGCTCATTTCACCATATAATCTGTCAAACTTGATATCTGAGCATCAATCATTACTGGAAAACAAATTATTGTATGTTTTGTCCCTTTTTGATGAATTTAACAAATCGTATTTTCAATTTTTTTAAAAACCCAACAAAAGATCAATTATTGTAAGGTTTAAATTGCTGATCATTCATCTATCCATCTGGTTCATATAAACAAATATGGCATAAATTTGTCTTCTAACTTATTTTACCCATGATGCTTTGTGAATTTCTGACAAAGTCCATAAGTACTGCAAGGCTTGAAACAAATTCACATTATTTTTGTAAACAAATTCATTCTGAGAACAATCCACTCAAGCAAATATGTGATACAGCTCCTTATAGAAATTTTATGAACAAAATGGATGTCCGATGGATTAAGGATGAACATTACCCAACAGTGTCAGAACAATGCTTTTCATTGCAAGAAATTTATGAATAGCTATGCAAAGAGGGTTATTAATTGAAACTATTAGTGATGGGTGAGTCACAAGGGCCCCACTAACTACAGTTTGCTTGGAAGGGCCATGAACAGAGGAACTTGTGTTGGAAGCAAATGTTATGAGAATTGACATTCAGGGGCAATTGCTCCTCCAAATGGTGACCTGGAATGCCAGAAATCAACTCATACTAGGTCTCATAAATAAAAAGCTACATCCAAAATCTGATGAAATCCAACAATCCTTGTAAAATAATGCTGCAGAACCAAAGTCAGGAAGACAGGCAATCAGTGTCATAACCCTTGCAAATGGTAATGTAGAACACTGGAAATCAAACTAATTTTCAGTCTCATCAGCACAAAGCCACATGTCACATTTGGTTGAAATTTAATAATCCTTGGTAAAGTAATACTGTGGAAACCATAATCAGAAGGACTGACAAGCAGGGAGAACTCCTGTGCATGATGTCGTGGAATGACAGAAGTCAAACTAATTCAAGGTCTTGACCATATAAAGGTGCATGCTAAATTTGGTTGAAGTTAAAAGGTCTGTACTAAAGTTATGCTGCAGAAACCAAAGTTAGAAGCATGGAAAATCAAGGGCCACAACTCCTCTAAATGATGATATGGAACATTGTAAATCAAAGTAATTCAAGTTCTCAACAATATCAAGTTACATGCCACATTTTGTCGAAATAAGCAAATTCAGTGAATTTGTGTCCACAGCCTACCATGGTGAGGTGTTCATCCCTTAATCTCAAAAGGCTATCAAGTTACAGAGTGGAAGGGAAAGTAAGGTGGAAAAACTTAAAAAATTAAGCTATGATAATTACATATACCAAATTTCATCCCTTAATCTTAAACAGCTTTAAAGTTATAAAGCAAAAGGGAAAGGGTGATGCAAAACTTAAAATACTGAGCAATGACCTTGACCTTAAAGATAGGACACCCAATGTAGTACATGAAACACCTTCTAATGACAATGTATAAGTATACCAAGTTTCATTTCTTAATCTCAAGTGGCTTTAAAGTTGAGGAGTGGAAAGCAAAGTGTGATGGATAGATGGACAGATGGATGTACATATGAAAACACTGATACTTTGTCTCCCACTTTTCTTCAAAAAGGTTGGGGACAATAAAACAATATTTGTTGAACTTATTCTGGTGAAACCAAAGTCAGGAGAATGGCAATCAGGTGATAAAACTCCTGTAAATGATATTGTAGAATCCTGAAAATCACATTAATTCAAGGTCTGACCAACATATAGGCACAAACCAAATTTGGTTGAAATTCAACAGTCCTTAAAAAAGTTATTGTTGTTGAAACCAAAGTCAGGGGTTATGCCATGGGGGGTGGGGGTGGGGGCAATATTTTTGCAAGTGATGTTGTGGGAAACTGGAAATCAAATTCACTCAAGGTCTGATGACTATTGAAATCCAACAAACCTTGGTAAAGTTATCTGCAGAAAACTAAGTCAGGAGGATGGGCAAACAGGGGGCATAATTCCTTTAAACAATGTCATGAAACAGTGGCAATTTAACTTGTTCAAGGTCTCATCATTATACAGCTGCATACCAAATATGGTTGAAATCCATCAATCCTTGGTAAAGTTATGCTGCAGAAATGACAATCAGGGGCTATAACTCCAGTAAGGATATAGAAGGCTGGAAATCAAACACTTTGATGTCCCATCAATATAAAGCTGCATACCAAATTTGGTTAAAATGTAATAACTTCCAGTAAAGATATCTTGCAAAAACCAAATTTTACATGGACAGACAGACAGTTGGATGGATGGGGAGATGTGATTACTATAGGTCTCTGCTGACTTCATTGAGTAGGGCACTAATAAAGTCCCATATAGTTTGATACTGATTATAAGAATGACTGAAAATAAATACGAGTAACTTCTGCAAAGAATTGTACTATATATACTTGCTTATAAGTCTCGTCCAACTGCAAACTGCAAAGACCCAGATCTGCCATCGCATAATGCTAGCAGATCTGGGTCTATGTTGTTTGTCAGGAGTAATCAATAAAACAAACAACACAGACCCTGATCTGCTAGCACATTATGTGATGGCAGATCAGGGTCCATGTTGTTTGCAGTAGGACTCAACTTATAAGTGAGTATATATGGTAATACATATTGGTAATACATAAAAACAGGCATATGAAGGGTTTCTTTTTACCTATCAAAAGCCTGTTCCCATTGACAAATTATTCTAAAATCATATAGAACTCTTAATCCTAATGAGTTACTCCTACAAATTTTGTTCCCTCTCCCCTGAATTTCACAACATTCTTTCCTGAAAGATAAGGACTGGCCCCTATTGTAAAGATCTTAGAAAAGCCCTTAAATCAAAACAACTGAAACATCAGGATATCTTTAATGACACTGACATCACAGTTTACTTCATGCAAGGTTCAGTTTTTGCATAAACATTTAATGACAAAGTGTTTTAGGTGCCATCCTAGGATTTGCTTACAAATTACAATTATAGAACAATTTGTAAAATACTTATCTACTGAGATGTACTTGTCTACTGAGATACCAGAGATGTACTTGTCTACTGAGATATCAGAGATGTACTTGTCTACTGAGATATCTGAGATGTACTTGTTTACTGAGATACCAGATATGTACTTGTCTACTGAGATACCAGAGATGTACTTGTCTACTGAGATATCTGAGATGTACTTGTCTACTGAGATATCTGAGATGTACTTGTCTACTGAGATACCAGAGATGTACTTGTCTACTGAGATACCAGAGATGTACTTGTCTACTGAGATATCAGAGATGTACTTGTCTACTGAGATACCAGAGATGTACTTGTCTACTGAGATACCAGAGATGTCCTTGTCTACTGAGATACCAGAGATGTACTTGTCTACTGAGATATCTGAGATGTACTTGTCTACTGAGATACCAGAGATGTACTTGTCTACTGAGATACCAGAGATGTACTTGGCTACTGAGATATCTGAGATGTACTTGTCTACTGAGATATCTGAGATGTACTTGTCTACTGAGATACCTGAGATGTACTTGTCTACTGAAATACCTGAGATAACTATTCTGTTGTTGGCAAAGTTGGTGATCAAAAACATGGCATATTTTCTATTTAACTCATCAATACCTACAAAGATAAAAATGCAGAAAATGTCAAATTCAACATTTGGAACAAAAGTTAACAGGTAAACAAATTATAATACCATCTCAATTTTGTATTATAGAAAACATATGGGTTAAAGGATTTAGAAATCGTTTGTGTGTGTGTGGAAGAAAACATTTGGGCTAGAAGATTTGCACAAGTTTGCTAAACTCTGTGTGTGTGTGTGCATGTGTGTGCACAGACTGATTTTCAATTAGGTGATAATAATGTGGCTACTTTTGTGCATTAAATCAAATCCCATTGCACTTGACTGAGCATAAGTACTTTTATATTAATGGGAAAATCCAGGCTAAGATATATGTACTCAACTGACAGTTCATTTTATTTATTACATCTGTACAATTTAAACTCAACTGGCCAACCAGTTAAGGAGTAATAAATTTTTGAAGTAAAATATGTTTCTTCGATAATACTTACCTGATCATAATACAATAGGAGCATGACCATTACCTCACAAATCCAGCCCTCCAAAGTGGATGTTTAGCAATAAAAGTGCCTTTAGGGAGCCATAGTAGCTCAGTTGGTACAGTGTTGGACTTGTAATCCAAGCATCATGGGTTCAGTACCCACCCAGGTCAGCCCGAGTTGGCTGCCTCAATGTGCCCCTGGGAAAGGTGCTTAGCTCCCCTTCCCTATGCATGATATCATCAATAATGTGTTAAAGTGCTATTAAAACCAACAAAAACAAAACAAAAACGTTGTCTGCCCACCTAGGTGGGAGTCAGAAAAGAGTGATCTCCCCTAGAATTGGCACTAAATCCCATCCATACTTCAGTTACTATTGGAGCGGATAAGCATGCTCTGCCATGATTTAAAATGTAACTGCAGTAGGACTGAACAGGTGTGCCTGTACTATGATCAGGTAAGTATTATCAAAGAAACATATTTTACTCCAAAAATTGATTTCTTCTTCATATATATTACCAGATCATAATACATTAAGAAAATAGGAAAGAGGTGGAGAGAGTTAGATTTCTTTTACCCCAGAGATGGCCCAGTCTCTTGTCCCCTATTATACATGAAGCAGCTTCAAACCTCATGAGAGAAATTGCCCCCCCCCCACAAATCCAGTGTAAGTTGATAGGCCACATTATTATGAAGCTTCTGAACTAACCAATAAGGTAACCTGTTGTGCTGCTGCAGGAGGTCCCACCAAGTCAAACTAAGTCCATTTGGATGAAAGGTCTCAGAGGTACAAGTTACCGAAAGTCATCTCTGACCTCCATTACACAGCTTGAATAAAGTCAGTAAGGAAACAGTTGTGCTTAAATGCTATGCTAGTGGCTACAGCCCTAGCCTCACAGGCTGATATGCATAAGAAACTCATTTGGTTTGGGGCTAGTTCTTTATACACCGAGCGAATAACCCATCATATCCAGTATAATACAGCTGAACTGAGATACTGTCTTTTCCTTCTTTCAAAGGTAGAAATAACTGAGATTTCCCTCTTTGCAATGGCTTGGTTCACTTCAGGTACCAATTCAAAGCCCTAATGGAGTCCTGTTGACTACCCTGGAGTGAAGGGTTGAATAAAGAAAGAGGTTTCACAACCAAGGACTGATTTCCCATGAGGGGGAGCTTGTTCTTAGCAATGAAAGCAGGAGCTGTCATAAGTGAAATTGAACTATTGTGACAGAACTATAGATAGTTTGGATTGACCAATAAAGTGTGTAGCTCATTGATTCTGCCTGCTGTAGTTAGAATGACTACAAAGCAGGTTTTATAAGAGAGGCGAGTCAAAAAGGCTCTAGACAAAGGTTCAAAAGTGATTTATTCAGTCGTATCATAACCCACAGCATATTTGCCAGAAGGTCAGAGAGGTCATAGTTCTAGCCTATATATTTCCTTCTATCTTGTCAGAAATTGTGAACAGTATGCTTTTAAAGTTGTGGACCTTCGTGCCTGAGCAATCCTGTCCACCATTTGTTCTTATAACTGTTTTTCCTGATAACTTGTTTAATATGAGTCAGGTGTGTTCAACAATTCTGGATTCAGATAAACACCTGGATTCATAATTGCTTCAGCTGGTGAGGAAAGACTAAGATTTTCCTGGGAGTTCCCTGTGTCAAGTTTACTAGATCACTTATCCATGATTTTTCCCACTTGACGGGAGCAATCAGAAGCAAGTGACACTCTGATTCCCTAGCTTGCTGCAAGTTGGGGATCAGAGGAGTTGATGGGAATGCATATCCATCCAGACTGTTCTCAAAACCCTAACAGGGTCCAGTTGACTAACCTGGAATGAAGGGTTCAATGAAGAAAGAGGTTTCACAACCAAGGACTGATTTCCCATGAGAAGGAGGCTATTCTTAGCAATGAAAACAGGAACCATCATAAGTGAAACTGAACTATTGTGACAGAACTGTAGATAGTTTGGATTGACTGATAAGGCATGTATCTCACTGATTCTGTCTGCTGTAGTTAGAACCACTATGAAGCAGGTCTTAGAGTTAAGGTGAATCAACAAGGCTCTAGACATAGGTTCGAAAGTGATTTATTCAGCAATACCATAGCCCACAGCAAATTCCATTTTGAACACAGAGCCAAACCTTCAGCCAGGAGAAATAAAAATTCACCAGAAGGTCAGAGAGGTCATTGTTCTGGCCTATATGAGATCTGTTGCCACATTGAGGAGATCCAAGAAGCAAAGAAATTCCTGGGCTGAGATGTGATTCTGTGAAAGAACAGAAGACACTGATGAGACAATGTTCTTGAGGAAGACAGACCCTATTCACAAAATGGAGCAGAAATGAAAAAAAGGATTTCATGCCTTGACTTAGAATGTAACTCACCTGGTGCTTTTGCATGATGTCATCCAGGTAGTCAGATGTCATGGACGTGGAGGTGACTTTAAAGTGCGACTTGACTCTGTCCATAATTCCATAATTTTCATGAAGACCAAACAGGAGTACCCTAAGTTGGCATACCATTTCCCTGAAAGCAAACCTCAGGAATTTCCTAGAAGACTTGCGAATTGGAAGATGGTGGTATGCATCCTGAAGGTCTAAACTGACTGTAAAGTCTCCCTTGTGAATGGCAGTATCGTTGTCTCCATTTTAAACCATGGTGCCTGAATAAAAATTTGAGAGAGCTCAGATCTATGATGGGGCGAAGGGTGCCATTGGTTTCTGGCACCAAGAACAGTCTTGAATAAAACACTGGTGAATTTATGTTCTTAACAATTTCTACTGTCCTTTTTATGAGTAGGCTGTCTTTCTCTTGCTGCAGAACATCAACTCTGACTGGTCTCTCAGGACATCTGTAGCAAAGGCAGCCCTTGACAATGGAGCACTGAACATGATCTGGAGGCTGTCTGAGACGATTTGCAAGACCCATGGATTGTTGAGGCAAATTCCTTCCAAGTCCTTCTTGAAGTGTTTTAGTCTTTCCCATTTCAGGATGTGGAAAAAGGGCAGCATGAGCATGGTGTCTTTTTCTATGAGATGGAGGCTGATATGGGGAGAGAAACTGGAATCCTTATCTATCCTTGCTTACAAACCTCCTCAACATGACCATAAAAGAGCAGATTAAACAATAATGATCATGCTCTAAGTGCAGCCTTATGGCATCTCTCTCTACCAGTTGTAAATTCACTGCTGCAGTTATGGAATTAACCAGCATGTGTTGTGCTGCTCTACTACAAACATGTGCCTTCATTGAAACTGACTCGCAAGTATAAGCAGCAGGGTTATTGATGGGCAAAGCTGTGTTTAGATTGCCAATATATAGCCATGGATACCAAATCAAGCATGGATCCTATTGCCATGACACTTTGGACCAGCTGTTTTCTGTTGAGGAATGACTTCCAGTCCATGTCAATCGATAAGATTTTTGGCACTCCCAGGCTTACAATATCTGTCAATGGCTGGGACTTCTCTTTTATAGACTGGCAAGTGCACCCTATAAAACGTCTTGTTAAAGTTAGCTTGGAGTCTTCATTGTGAGAAGAAAGGTTTGTTGATGCTTGGGTCTTAAAGCTGCCTCTCTAAACTGTGCATTACTGGCCTATGATCCAGGCATAGTACTGGGAATCCAAGACTGACTGTCACTGTAGCTAGTGACAGGTTGTGACATAACCAGGACTGGTGATGGAGTCATCAGGCATGGGTCTCTATTGGCACCAGGAGACGACTACTAGATAGAAGCTGTTCTATTATTGATGCCAGTGCCAATTATCTGATGCCAGGATGGGGTATGATGGGATATTTGATCACTGTACCAGATCCCTTCTGGCATGAGTTGAAGCCATACTTGAGCTGGTTCTGACTGCAACCGATGCACCTCTGATGGCAAAGTCCAGTCCTGATGGGTAAAGGCTGAGGCTGTGTCAGAGCCAGTATTGACCAATGCTGATCAACCTCAGATGTCGCTGCTGGTCCAGACAGGCTGCTGAATGAAGCTGGAACTAATCCTATAAGTATCACAGAGAAAGTCTGTTCTGATCATGGAGGCAGGGGGAGGGCTGGAGCTGTATGTGATGTCCATGATGATATGGCCAGCTTAAGCTGAGGCACAATCATGGATTTTCTTGCTATTGTTGCCCACACTTTTTCTGTCCATCATGTACAAATGTTACATGTATTGCCCAAATTTCAGCCCCATACAAGTCAGACAGGTAGAATGGTTATCTTTTACCAGCTTAAAACATTGGAAGCCCATGCACTTAGTCCTATTTATTTTGTTGACACATGTAATTTCACAGAGCAAAATGATAGCATATACAAGTGAAGAGTCGCTAATAACTAGCAGAAATGTCCAAAAAAATTACAGCATGCAACACAAGACAATTACCTAGTAAAATTCATATACAGATTGAGTGCTATGATTGAAATGACATACTCTAGACTGTTGGGCAGGTTATATAAATGGCGCCAACATGTATTTCACAAGATGAAGTTAGACCAATGAATTGTGTGTGAGAAAACTCTTTAGAATCACTCCAAATGTCAAAACAGTTTCACAAGGTCTCCAAAGCAGCATGCTTCCTAGCATGAGCAAAGTAGGAATTGATGTATCAGTGGGATTTAGTGCCAATCCCTATCACTCTTGTCTGACTTCCACCTTTGTGGGCAGATACATTTTAGCATGTTTACTGCCAAATATCAGCTTGGGAGGGCTGGATTTGTGAGCTAGTGGTCATACCCCTAATGTATTATAATCATATAACGTACTTGAAGAAGAAATCCACCTTTAATTTGTCAATTTTTCTGACACAGGAGGTTCACCATTTTTTTTATAGAGGGTACTGCATTAGTAATGTATAACAGGCACTTCTAGTTAATGTTGTCAGGCCTATTGAGCTTGTTGATCGGATTGTCATGTGTGTGTATGCATGAGATGGAGAGAGAGAAAACATATTGCAAGTGCAACTAAGTAAGCTCGCTGCATTTTCAGTCACAAATTATTGGATACATGGTTCGATAACATATCAAACAGAATGTAAAGAGCAACTGCTAACCACCAATTTCATATAATACATAATGATTCTGATCATTAAGAAAACAAAGTCTGTAACATGCTGTGAAGGATGTATGATGACACAAATTAACCATGTAAAATGACAAAGTGTATCCTTGAACAATCTGTTGACCAGGTTCATGAAATGCAATTCAACATGTTAGGCCATAGGCCTACCCACATTAATTAATAAAACAAATAGAAGAAACACAGCGTTGATAGTATTTATATATTTTTCATATATGCTTAAACTAATCTATTTCTTTTTTTCATCAATTACCAGCATTTACAGAATTTTTATTGAGAAAAGAAAATATCTTGTATGGATTCTGCATAACTTATGTGTGAAGAAAAACGGATTTTCCATGTATAAAAATACAAATTCTTATGTATGCAATTGTTTTTTTTTTTATATCAATCTTAATAAATAGTGTGCAAAAATTTAGCAAATACAAAAATACAGAAGCAGCCAGAGGAATGTAGACTCTCATAAAAAAATGTACACATCCCAACCATTATTACCAGATAAATATGTCACCAGAAAGAGAGTTCATCTTGGAGTACCTGGATAGAGCCAACACGGCATGGCCCTGTGATAATTAACTTTCATCCAATACCTTGATTATATGATTAACCTCAACTTTGAAAATTGGTATAACAGTTTAGAATTTAATGAGGATTAATACAGTAATGACAAGTTTGTAGGCTGGATTTTCCATTTAATATTTTGAATCTTGAACTTCTCTTTCTCTACAGAATAACCCGAGTCACATCAACTTATTATGGAGGAAACCATATTGGTCAGCTTGTATACAAGATACAGTATCATGAAGATACCTGTGCCAAGGCAATGCTTGACTGTGGACTACTTTCCCCTGAACATACCATATATACTTGCTTACAAGTCAGGTCCAACTGCAAACATCATAGACCCTGATCTGCCATCGCATAATGTGTCAGCAGATCAGGGTCTATGTTGCTTGTTCTATTGGTTACTCCTAACAAACTGCATAGACCCCGATTTGCCAGCACATTATGCAGTTTGCAGTTGGATATGACTTACAAGTTAGTTTATACAATAATACAGAAAAGGAAATACACCATAATTATAAATGTTGAGGAAATTCAAGCATGCAAGAAAAATCCTTATTTAGCAATAGGAGCTCTATTTCATCTTTTCTTTTTTCCTGTGCCTTTCTTTTCTTGCACTATGTAAATTTTTTGGCCAATTCATTATATTTACATTTTTTTAACTTTATATTTAATCAGCACCATACAGCCATTATTGTGCTCATGTGCTGTTAAACCCTAATATGTATTTCTTGTTCAACAAATAACAACAACAATAATAATAACAATAATAATATTGTAAAACTTATAACTCAAACATCGATCGCACAGATACTAGGCATCACTCAAATGACTTGCTCTATCTGGGTGAGGAAGATTCTCTGGTCTATGACTATGGAAAACTAGAAACATTGGAAATTCAAGCCAAAATTCTGGTCCTGCAACTGTTTGAGGTTTCAAAGTTCCACTTTAATAATAATAATAATAATAATAATAATAACATCAATGTAACGATGTGAAATCTATTTACAAAAGAAAAGATGAGTGTATGTACTTTGTTCTTATCTATTCCTTCTTAGAATGTCTCAAAGAACTTACTTGGTATTTGTTCCATGGAGCTGGTTGGGTGGAAGTAGTTTTTGAGAGCATTGTAGGCATTGATGACAATCTCAATATAGAACTCTGGCATGTACTGGAAGAGCTGCTTGTACCTAGTGGCCTTCTCCACTGTTCTCATGGCCACACCTAGCAGCCAGGCTACATCCTCCTGCTTGGACTGAAATTAAAGAGATGACATTAAGCTATACCACTGTCTACAAAATAAATAAGGTTAAAATTCATTTTATTTGCTTTTACTGCATGAAGTTCTCCCTAACTTGTTTGTATTAATGTTTTTTATGCTTACTATGGAGACACCTGGCAATCATCATCTCTTATATTATCAAAGCAAAAAGATAATTACATCATACCCCAACTAATGCTGCCAACTTGAAAGACATGTATAGCTTTCTATACAGAGCTATATAATAATTGGGATACAAAGGAAAATATATGCAGTTGTTTTTCAACTGAATATGTATGTACACTAAAGCTAGTAGTGATGGGTATATCACAACTGGAACTATTCTCTACAATTTGCACAGCTGGGATTTAAATGAACTTCAGCTGGAAACCAAAGTTTGGAGATTGGCAAATCAGGGGCTATAACTTTTGTAAATGATGACAGGCATGCTGGAAATCCAACTCATTCAATATCTCATCAACAGATAGGTGCACAATAACTTTGGCTGAAATGCAATATTCCATAGTAAAGTTATTCTGCTGAAGCAAAGTTAGGAGAATGGGCAATTAGAGGCCATAACTCTTTTAAATGATAAAGTGGAACAGTTGAAATTAAACTAACTCAAGGTCTCATCAATATAAAGTTGCATGCCAAATTTAGTTGAAATGCAAGAAAGCTTAGTAAAATTATGCTGCAGAAATCAAAGTCAGAAGGATGGCAATCAGGGGCCATAACTCCTGTAAATGATGTCATGGAATGCTGGAAACCAAATTCACTTAAGGTCTCATCAGTCTGAAGCCACATGCCAAATGTGGTTAAAATTCAAAAAAGTTTGGTGAAGTTACCTTGTATAAACCAAAGTCAGGAGGATGAGTAATGAGGGAGTCATTATTCTTCTAAACCCAATTAACTTCCATATAAGGCACATGCAGTAAATGAGGCAATGTTCACACCAAATTGAATCAGAATATATCGAATGGTTTCTGAACTACGCTGGGTACAAACATCATTCCTAGCCTGGGTACAGTCGTCGATATATGTTTGCTTTGCCAATATATTTTCTTTTTATTCCCTCTCTGATAATCCGTTGAAAATAGATTACCATTAATTAATGGCACCCTATTGAAATTGTGGTGATATTGACACCTGGGGACATGCGAGGTGTTTTCCGTGATGATTAATCCTATTACCAGCCAACTTACACATGACATTGACCTTATCCAAAACGAGACAAGCATGCTGCTGTATACGCCGTTTTATGAAATCTGATTACACGGTTCAATTACAGTGAGATAATTTTGCACTTCTGTCATGTTTCAACTGAATTTATTCTGACATTTTGATAACAAAAACGTGAACATGTTGCTTCTATAGAATGTGGATATAACATTAAAATGGTCTATTTCGGGAAAACTTGATCAGAGTTATCAAACGTGAAATTAGCTCATTGAATCTGAGGGGTAAAGCAGAGGGCGCTGTGCTCAATTTTCACAGGTCCTCAGGCAATCATTCTCAAGCAAACATAAAACAAAAACTTTAATCTCATACTGATCACAATAAATTGTAAATCAAAATAAGTAAAACTTTTATTTAACTAACAAAAAAGGGCCAGATAATGCTTATAAATACCAAGAAGTGAAATTAAAATTCACAGTTCCTGCATAAGCATATAATCAAAACCTTAAACACCAACTTTAACCAGGAGCTGTAGTAGCTCAGTTGGTAGAGCATCAGACTTGTAAGGGTTGTGGGTTCAATACCCTCCCAAGCCAGCTCAGGTCAACTGCCTTAGTGTGTTCTAGAGAAAGGCACTTAGCTCCCATTTCCACAGCATTATATAGCCAATAATGTGTAAAAAGTGCCATTAAAACCAACAAAAACAAACAAAAAACAAAAAGCAACATGAACCTGCCACGTACATATAACAAACCTTAAATGCAAACTTTAACCTCAAACTTTCCCAAAAATTTGCAAAAATAAAAATCTGTAAAATTGGGTAAAAAAAATGTATGAAATATGGTGCAGCACATGCTTTTTAACAAACAGAAGTGAAACTGAAATGCATAGTTCCTTCCTAAAAGCAAAAAGCAAAACTTTAAACACAAACTTTAACCTATAACTATTCCCCATAAATTGCAAAAAAATTACATAAAATTGGGTAAAAGTGTATTGAATAAGGTCAGATGCATCTTATTTAATACAAAGAAGTAAAACTCAAATGCATAGTTTCTTCCAACAAGAGGAGCCCCGGGTGGCCGAGTGGTCTAAGGTGCTCACCTTTACAGATCACTGAAATCTCATCTGTGTCCACATGGGTTTGAGTCTCAGCTCAGCCAACATGGGTATGTGAGAAAGCTTGCCAGTAGCATCCCGTGGGTCGGTGGTTCTTACCAGGATTTTCCTGGGTCATTCCTCCACCAAATATACTGGCCACAATGTATAGCCTATCGTGTGCTGAAATATGGCATTAAATCCACAAAACTAAACCTTCATACAAGCATATAAATAGAACCTTAAGCACAAACTTTAACTTGCTACAGAGAGCAAATCTTAAATGCAAACTTTAACCTCAAACCCTTCCCCAAAATAAAGTTACAAGAGAAAACACACAAATGGCACATCTATGTCTTGAGACAATGTACACACCAAACTGCATCATAAAACATCAATTCCTCATTTTAACATAGCAGGATAACTCATGAACCCGCTTATAATGTTGTGCCAGATGTGGATCCAATTTCTTTTCTTTAGAAAATACCCCATAATAATCCCCTATCTGCTGAACGAGAATAAGATTGTGATCAAAATTGGTAAATCAAAGCTCAATGCATAACTCATTTTATTGTCAAAAACGGCAGTTAGTGTGCAGAAATTTGGAATCAACTTTGCGAAATTCCCAACTTATAATAAGAAATTGTATATTTTGTTAGATTACCTTATTAAAAATATTTTCTCAATACACTTTAACAATATGTGAGGTAATACAGATGAATGAAATGTTGGTAAATGCCTACTGGCAACACTGTAAGAAACAAATAACAAATAAAGACGATATGTCAAGTGAAATGCATGTTTTAATTAAATGTGTTAATTTTGTTTCAGTATAATCGTCATAAATGTGATATGCCTTCTATTCAAACATTAAAAGTGTCAATAAAATGTCACAGCATTGTCACAAGCACTTCCATGAAAATCTAATTAAGGTGCAAAATGTTTTGATCTGTGGCTTGTAGAAGTGTTTGTTGCATTGTTACAACGGACTAAAACAGACCTGCTTTCTTTTATCATTTAAGTCTTTTGTATCCAATTAAGTAAAGAAGGTAGAATAACAAAATTCAAAGGCATGAAAATACTACCTGCATAAGAGTTAGTTGTCATGTTCGTGTTTAAAATTAACTCATTTCAACTGACTAATCAATCAATCTTTTAAATATTATTATTGACATCATTAAAGTAAAAAATAGTAAACTCATTTCAACTGACTAATCAAACAATCTTTTAAATATTATTATTGACATCATTAAAGTAAAAAATATTAATCAGACACTTATCCTAATCATTCACAAATGTGATCAAAGATAGCAAGGGAATAAAATGAAAGGCATACTTGGTGCATGAAAAGCTTAATATAATAGATAGGGTCATAATGGAGAAGTGAGATCCAAAGTTTGTTGTGAACTTACAATTCCCAAGTTGACACTCAAATGTTGGGTCAAGGATGAACAGAATTTTTGATATTACTTGCGTGAAGTTGATTTTAATGATGGGCTTCAAGAAAAACAGGCATAGACTGCTAATAATATGGAATTTGATGATGATGTTAACACCTGGTTCACACAGCAATGAAAACAATGTATTTCAATTTCTGGAACAATCCTCAAGGCCCAGGCAGAGAAACCAATTATTGGAACAAAATATGTTTCTTCGATAATACTTACCCAGTCATAATATTATAGGAGTATGACCACTAGCTCACAAATCCAGCCTCCCAAGTTAAATTTTAGCTATAAAAAAGCTAAAAGTTGTCTGCCCACCTAGGTGGGAGTCAGTCACAAGTGATCTCCCTTGGATAGAGGGATTGGTGCCAAATTTCGTCCACACCTCAGTTACTACTGGAGCGGAATGCATGCTCTGCCAGCAGGATGTAACTGTTGGGAGGCTGGGAGGGTGTATCTGTATTATGATTGGGTAAATATTATTGAAGAAACATTTTACTCCAAAACTTGGTTTATTCTTCAAATATGTTAACCTGGTCATAATACCTTAGGAGAATAGATTAAAGGTGGAGGGAGTTATATCCCCTTACCCCGGAGAAGGCCCATCTCTGGTCCCCTAAGGTATGTGAGATATAACTAGGCTGGTGTAGTGACTCCATATGCCTTGACACAGCTGACAAGGAAATATGTTTTGCCCGCAAATACAACGTACGTTGCATAGCTGCATCACTAAGAAGCTGGGAACACTTTTGTATTGCTGCTATAGGTCCCACCAGGTCAAACTGAGCCCTTTGGGATGAAAGATCTCAGAGGTAAAGCTAGAGAAAGTCTCTCTGACCTCCATTCCACTGCTTGTATAATATCCATTAGGGAACAGCTGCACTTGAATGCAATACTAACCTCATGAGCTGAAATGCGTAATAATTTCATTTGATCTTGGGTTAATTCTCTGCATGCAGAGTGAATAGCCCATCTTATCCAGGATGATACAGCCTGAGTTGAGATATCAACCCTTCCCTCTTTCAAAGGTAATAATAGACAAGATCTCCCACTTTGTACCTGCTTAGTTCGTTTTAGGTACCACTTCATAAGCCCTCACCAGGTCCTGTCAATGGCTCTGAGGTGGAGGGTCCAACATGGAAAGAGGTTTCACCCCAAAAGACTGAATGCCCATGAGCAGGAGCCTGTTCCTAGCAATGAAAGTGGGGACCATCATGAGTAATACTGAAAGTGGGGACCATCATGAGTAATACTGAAAGTGGGGACCATCATGAGTAATACTGAAAGTGGGGACCATCATGAGTGAAATCCAACCATCCCAATGGAACTATTGATAGTTTGGGTCGACTGACAAAAAGGCATGTATTTTGCTGATCCTGCCTGCTGTAGCTAGGACTAGGAAGATGAACCAATGACGCTCATGACAGCATGTCAAATGGTGCCTTATTCTACCATGTCAGAACCCATGGTAGATTCCCTTTTGGGCACAGGGCCAAAGCCTTTGATTGTGACATATCAAAATTCACCAGAAGGTCAGAGAGTTCTTTGCTTTGTCCTATATTTTCTCTTCTGTGGTGATGCAACATGTCTGAGATTGTGCAACAGTAACCTTTTACTGTGACGGGTGCTAACTTCTTCACCTCAAAAAAACTTTTAAAAAGTTGGCTATTTGGGATAATGATGCTTAAAGCAGAGGAATGTGTCTTTGCTCACACCACTGTGAGAAAATTCACAACTTCCCCTCATATGCTTTCAATATGGTGGGCCTTCTCGCCTGAGTGATTCTACCCTCCACTTGTTCTGAGAACTGTTTGCCCCTAAGGGCTTGTTTGATATGATCAAGACTTGCAGGTTCAACAGATCTGGGTCTGGATGAAACTCCTGCTGTTAAGGTTGTTTGAGCAGGTGAGGAATAGCCATGATTTCCTTGGATTTCTCACTGCCCAATTTAACAAGTCATTTATCCATGATTATTCCCACTCGAGGACAGCAATCACGACAAGATGGCACTCGGATTCCCTCACTTTTTGCAAGATCTTTTTGGGATCAGAGGTGTTGGAGGATAAGCATAGGCATCCATACCATACCAATCTATGGAAAGAGCATCGACTGCCCAGGCCTTAGGATCTAGAACTGGATTGACAAAGGTTGGGAGTTTACGCTCCACCTTGTTGCAAATAGATCCACCAGTGGTGGATCCCAGCTGGTACGGATTCGACTGAATACCAAGGGGTGAAGTGACCATTTGGTTTGGATTCGCTGATTCCTTCCGGACGAGTATGCTAATACTTTTAGCCTGCTCAGAATGTGATGGACAACATGGATTTGTTGTTGATGACTCCACCTTAAAAAATCCCAAATCAGGAGACAGAGGTCTGGGGATTTGGTCCCCCCTTGCCTTCTGAGATAATTCACAGTGGAGTTATCGGATAGAATGAGTATACTCTTTCCATATAGCGTTTCCTGCCACCAATGAAATGCTTTCACTATGGCCTTCATCTCTAGGATATTGATGTGCAGTAGTCAATCCTGACGAGGCCACAATCCACTGGCTTCTGGAAACAATGACAGAAGGATGGCATCCCAGTTTGCCATGCTGTCATCTGTATAAAACATGATTCCCGGGTGATGGACATGAAAGAGAACACCTGCCGCAAGCCAAATGGGGTTCTCCCATTTACTGAGAGCTAACCTCATATAATCGGAAAATAGTACTGTTTGTTCCCATGGGCAAAGATTAGGTCACCAATGGGACAACAGAATCATTTGCAAAGGTCTCATAAACCAGCGACCCAAGATAATAAGATCCTGTCACATTGAGACCCAACAGTTGAAGGACTTCTTGGGTTGAGATGTCACTTTCAAGAGGAATGAAGATGTCATATGAGATGATTTCAGGGCATGTTCTTGAGGGAAAAAGTCCCTATTCACATGCATTTTGAACTATATACCCAATGGGGGCAAAACCTTGATCTATAACGGATTTATCCTTGTTAGCAAGGAATCCAAGGAGAAGCAGATGTGAAACAAGAGCGCATCTTGATCTAGAATATAACATACCTGGTGCTTTTTGTAGAATGTTGACAAGGAAGATGGAAATCACTAACATGGAGGCGGCTGTGAAGAGCTACACAATTCTGTCCATAATACACATTAAAACCCAGGGACTGATGTTCAAACCAAAGAGAACTGCCCTGAACTGGTATACAGAATCCCTGAATGTGATTAGTCTCCCTTGTGAATGGTGTTGACAACCCATCTGGGCATTTTCCACTCTGCACCATAGTGCCTGAATGAGCAGGTTGAATGCTGGATCTATAATCAGCTAATGAGTGCCATTAACCTTTGGTAGCCAGAGCCATCTGAAGTAACCGCAGGTTGTTTACTTACTTCAAGCCTCTTGGGATGCCTGTAATGAAGGCTAACATATAAGGGGCACAGGATGTGGTCTGGAGGCCCTGTGAAATACCATGTATCACCCGATGTAATGATCCCATTAAGTTGGAAAAGTTGAATTCCTCCAAACGGGATGTTAGAAGAGAAGCGTTAATGTGGCCTTATATCTGATTGAATCAACAGAAAGGGAAGGAATGTCACCCATCTTGCTTGCCTTAGGGGGTCCTCCTTGTTCCTTATCTCCTCCAAGATAAAAAGAAAAAGGGCATGACTCTAGGTTTATAGGCCCATGAAGTTTGCCTCTTGGGTGGCCTATTGCGATCAAAGAAACGTTACATCATTACTGCACAGATAGCAGATGTAGAAAGAAATGCATTTCTTCTACGACAAGAATAATGGATGCAGCTATAGCATCAGTTAAGTGATTATTGAGCTGCTTTGTTATTGCGTGAGTGATATGACATATTGACTCTACAGCATGTGTGCCTGCAGGGTTATCAGTGAAAGTAGTTTACTAGGCTAGTTGTTTAGATGACTGAGAAAAGATAGCCATCTAATAAGTCTGCAACTCAAGCACACTCTGATTAGTCCCCTGTTGTCACTGGATTGGGAATAATGATCAAGCTTGCGAGTTTGAGTTGTCATATACTGGTATCGTACAGGGCATTCGCGACTGTAACATCACTGTAGCCGGTACTGTACTGGTAAGTAGCGACAGGATATGAAGCCATACGACCTTAGTCCATGATGGCCAGGGCCTAGACACATGCATAAAAACCATGGACCACCCAACAGGTTATGGATTGCATTGGTTCCATAATGGTACCTGGGTGCTGTGGCATAAAACTACCCATGGACCGACATAGGTCTGTCTTGACACTTGGGACTGTGGTGGCACTTGGATACTGTGGCAATATACTGGCCATGGGTCTGTCATAGTACCTAGGCACAGTTGCACTATATTGGCAATATACCGACATGGGTCCTATACTGGGTAGAGACCATGTGATCTGAGATGCTGAAGCCAGTGTTATGGAGCCAGGGTGGGATATGTGATATTGGATCAGTCACCCTTCCCCTCAGGTATAAGAAAAGGATGTAACATTATCTGTGCTAACTGTACACAATCCATATTGAATGGCAAAGTCCAGTCTTGATGGAACAGACCCATCATTTCCTCCTTTTAGTGCCAAGGTCATAATACCTATCAGTGACTGTATTGTTCATGGTCCAGGCATCTGGAACTGACTCAGCACAGTAGCTAGTACCGGCAATAAGTCGTGATGGGTCGTCCTGGGGTCATTCAACATTGGTCGGTGATGCCATTGGACTGAGATGGATATGTAAGGTACCAGACCTACTAGGATCCATAATAGGTATGGACCGTTTCATGGCTATAGACTGCCCTGGGTCTGTAATAGCAACTTGGCACAATGGCACTAAACTGGCCAAATAGTGATATGGGACCATCATGACACTATGTTGGATGTCTCTTCCCTATGCCTGTGGATCGGTAATAGCAGCTAGGTATAATGACACTAAACTGGCCATAGAGTGACATGGGATCATTATGGCACTAAACTGGATGTCTATTCCCTGTGAGTGCCTGTGTTCTGAAGCAGGGACGGGATACATTATATTAGATCATTGTAAGCAGTCCGCTCAGGCATATCTGTAGACTAAGTCAGATTGATCTATATTTGATGGCAGAATCTGGTCTTGACAAAACAGGGCTATAATTTCCTTCCTTTTGGTGCCAGGTCCATAATGCTGGGAAGGGTTGGGATATTGGATTCCTGTAACCGGTCCCTCCCTGCATTAGGTGAGGCCATGTCTGAACTGGTGTTGACCACTGTTGATCTGCCTTGAAGTTATAGGAAGTACAGATGGGCTGTCGTACCTATCCAGAATTAGTCCTAACAGTAGTGCCAAAAATGTCTGTTCTGGTTGAGGTTCATGATGCCAGGACAGTTTTGGGAATATTGGACCCCTGTAACTGGTCCCTGCCTGCATCAGGTGAGGCCATGTCTGAGCTGGTGTTGACCGCTGTCGATCTGCATCAAATGTCATAGGACCAACTAGATATCATAATTAGTCTTCTGGTGAAAACCCCATGCTGATATGACTTTACATTTAGAAGGAGTAGCAATAACAAAATTTTCAAGATAGCACTGGATGTCAGATCAGCACCCTTTTCATTTCATACCAACTATACATCATAACAAGTCTTCTGGTGAAAAACAAATGTTGCTATGACTTTCCATCTTTTAGAAGCAGCAATAAGATTTTCAAGATGGCCACTGTAGCTGCCATATTGGATATCAGATTGGCACAATTTTTATCTAAGACCAACTAGATAGCATAAGAAGTCTTCTGGTGAAAACCTCATGCTGATATGACTTTCCATTCAGAAGGAGTAGCAATAACAACATTTTCAACATGGATGCTGTGGTGGCCATATTGGATGTCCGAATGGCACCATTTTCATTTAGGACCAACTAGACACTGTAAGAAGACTTTTAGTAAAAAAAAACATGTTGATACATGACCATCAATTATGGTGGAGTAACAATAACAAGATTTTCAAGATGGCAGCTGTGGTTGCCATAATGGATGTCCAGGCAGAACCAATTTAATTCAGGACCAACTAGACATCATAAGAAGTATTCTGGTGAAAACCCCATGTCAATATGACTTTCTGTTCAGCAGGAGAAGCAATAACAAGATTTTTTCAAGATGGCTGTCATGGTGGCCATATTGGATGCCTGAGCAGCATTATTTTCATTTAGGACCAAAAAGACCATGGGTGAAAGTGTGTGTAACCTGTACATCAGATTGGCACAATTTTTATCTAAGACCAACTAGATACCATAAGAAGTCTTCTGGTGAAAACCCCATTCTAATATGACTTCCCATTCAGAAGGAGTAGCAATAACAAGATTTTCAAGATGGCCACTGTGATGGCCATATTAGATGCTGAAGCAGAACTATTTTCATTTAGGACTCACTAGACATCATAAGAAGTCTTCTGGTGAAAACCGTAGTTCAATATGACTTTCCATTCAGGAGTAGCAATAACAAGATTTTCAAGATGGCTGCCAAGGTGGCCATATTAGATGTCACATCGGCACCATTTTCAATTAGAAACAACATGACATCATAAGAAGTCTTCTATTGAAAACCCCATGCTCATATGACCATCCATTCAGGAGGAGAAGCAATAACAAGATTTTCAAGATGGATGCTGTGGTGGTCATATTGGATGCCTGAGCAGCATCATTTTCATTTAGGACCAACAAGACCATGGGATGAATGTGTATGTAAAGTTTCATGGCAATCCTCCGATTAGTTTTGGAGGAGTAGTGATAAAAAATTTGTGCTAATGGACAGATGGACATCAGATGATGGACAATAGACGACAGATACAGACAACAGGCCATACCATAAGCTGTTCTGGTCTATGACCAGTAAAGCTAAAAATTGGATCTGAAATGACAAAGCCTTCAAAAGGCATATCTATATGTAATAGGCAATTCACCTACCAAATGGCATCCTATTATACGTAAGAGTCGCAGAGCTATGCTAGTTACAAGCAATATTCCATATGAAAATATGAAGGTAATTGTCAAGGGCCATAACTCTCTCCAAAATGGAGCTGATGAGACAAAACTCATAAAATGCACTTCAAGGTCTATGAGGCAATATACACACTAAATTGCATCTGACTATGTTGTATAGTTCCCGAGTAATGCAGGTTACAAGGATCTGCTGTTGTGGAGATGTAATATTGATGGAAAAAAGGAGTAACTTTGTCAAACTTGGACCTAAAAAGAAGAAACCTTTAAAAGGTACTTCTACGTGTAATAAGCAATTCACCTACAAAATGGCGTCCAATTATGTGTCAGGGTTGCAGAGCTATGCTAGATACAAGAAGTGTGAATGACTGGAGAGACAAACAGATGGAAGAGGTGATTACTATAGGGCATACACATCTCAAAGTGGGGCACTAACAATGCAGAATTGGATTCCAATTATACCCTTGTTCAGAATACAAGTATATGTAGCAACACATAAAACTTGTTACCTAAAAAAGAATTTTGTAATCAAGGTGCTCTCCAAGCAAACATACGAATAAAGCATTGTATATCTGACATATCTGCATGTGTTTATTCAGAGATTTATTATCTGCTATGAAAAGTGACTTTCCAGAGTCAAAATATGTATAAATATAAAAAGTCAGTAATTAAGTTTGTCATGAGAATGAAGTTAGCATTTAAGTTTATCATGAGAATGAAGTTAGCAATTAAGTTTATCATCAGAATGAAGTTAGGAATTAAGTTTATCATGAGAATGAAGTTAGGAATTAAGTTTACCATGAGAATGAGTTTTTAGCAATTTTTATTACTTGTGCTTTGTTTCTATTCCTTCGTCTATATGCTTAAAATTGAAAATGCACTGCCCATATGAATAATAATGATTTTTGTATGACTCAGAAAATTACACTTAGTTTAAGCTTTACATTTCTGAATGCACAAAATTCTTTATGACAATGACAACAATTAGGGAATTTCACCTCAAAATTGCTTAATAAATCAACCACGTCATTAATAAACAATGATTAAATCTTCGATGAGATACATAATTGCTGTACCTTAGAATAAATGACTGCAATGACCCAGGACATCTGGCGTGCCTGCTCTGTGATTTTCTCCAGGAACACTGCCCTTGCTCTCTCCAACTCCATCTTTACCTCACTCAGCTGTAAAATATACAGGTGGAATATATTTATCATAATAAAAACAACAGATTTCCATTTTGCCAAGCCTTCCTTGTATTTAACTAGAAAAGTAAAAAAATTTACATTGAGCTTAATCTAAATAACTTTAACACTGACTTTTATATGGTGAGGACGGATAGACGTATGGACACATTGTCATGCAAATGGATACCAAAGTGATCGCTATGTCCAGCTTCCACCAAAACTTGATAAATGGCATTGAAAAAAAGTTACATAATAAAGTTGCAATAGTGCTAGATTGGGTTATAACATAAATGAAAAAATTTCATTGCCTTTTTACACTTCTGTAGAGCAAGACTTATTGTTAAAAAAGTCTCAAAACTTTTCTGTATCACATTTTGTAAATTTTCAAATTGAATCAAATTCATAAGGGATTTCAAAATTTTTAGAAAAATCAATTTTATATATAGATTGTAATATCTAATCATCTCAAAATGGTGTACATGTAGTTTTGCTGTTTATAAATGTATCAACTTACAGTTGTTTTATGCAATGTGACAGAGCCAACGAGCATTTGGGTTGTCCATTTTTAAGTGGTTGTGTCTGCAGATAGGCTTTCGTTAAAGTTTTTCAAGCACATGTAGCTCAAAAACCCTCAATCCTATTTACTCACTTCATATTTGGAATATAATATTATTGCATACCTTAGTTCAGTACCACTCCTGTGCCTGAGTTCTGCCCTTAAGTGGGGCATTGGGGTCAAGAAATATAATGGGGACATTTTGGTTTAAAAAAATTTTCACTTATATTTCAATAACCCCTTTATTAACTCACTTCATGTTTGGAATATAGCATCATCACATACACCCCTTCTCTCAGTATCACTCCTGCCCCTGGGTGGGACCATGGGATCATGAGTAATATTGGGTGCACATTTTGATTCAAGTTTGTTTCATAGCTAATATTTCCATAATCCCTCACCCATTTCACTGTATATTTGAAATATGCTATCGTCACAAACTTCCCTTCTCTCAGTACCACTCCTGCCCATGTTCTGCCATTAGGTGGGACCATGGGGTCAAAAATGGAACATTTTGGTTTAAAAAAAATTGACTTGTATTTCCATAACCCCTTTAGCAATTCACTTCATATCTGGAATATAGCATTATCAAGTATACCTCTTCTCTCAGTACCACTCCTTCCCCTGGGATCTGCCCCTGGTTGGGTCAACAAGGTCAAGAGTTATATCAGCGGTACATTTTGGTTAAAGTATTTTTCATTGCTAATATTCTGATGACCCCTTGCCTGATTCACTTCATATTTGGAATATAATAACATCACATATATCACTTCACTCAGAACCACTCCCGCTCCTGGGTGGGCCATGGGATCAAGAATTATAATGGGACCACATTTTGGTTAAAGCTTTGGGTTAAAGTTTTATTTATCACTTTTATTTCCATTTAACCTCTTTAGCAATTCACTTAATGTTTGGAATATACCATCATCACATACACCTCTTCTCTCAATACCACTCCACCCCCAAGGTTCTACCCCTAGGTGGGGTCAACAGGTTAGGAATTATAATGAGGACAAATTTTGGTCAAAGTTTTCGGTAACATTTTTCTCGACACATTTTTCTGTATCTATAAACAAACTCATTTTAGTCTAGTATTCATTCCATAATGATGTTCATACTGAGACGGTCTTGGACTTTTTAACAGAGTCAGGATTGTATCAAAACTTTGTGTTTGTATTTTAATTATTTTACCCTTTTTTGCCTTTGTTTTGTATACCTTTTTGGGGATGCCTAAACTTACTTGGCATTATATAGCCTGAGCTGTACTGATGTGCCATTAAACCCTATACATACAGATCCTTACCGGATTTACTTCATATATGGAACATAATATCAAAACATACTCCCCTTCAATCAGTACTACTCATAACCCATGGTAGAGCCATGAGGTCGAGAATTATAATGGATACACATTTAGGTAAAAGTTTTTGGCATAAGTTATTTCTTCACTTATATTTCCATAATCACTTCATGTTTAGAATATAATATCATCACACACTGACCTCACAAATTTTACTACTGCTCCTACCCCTGGATCAAGTCCCTGGGTGGGGTCATGTGGTTAGTATGTAGGACACCTTTTGATTACAATTTTGATTCCATCTCTTATGTTTTAATTAACTTTTTATCCAATTCACTACAAATTTGGAATATTATACGATCCCAAATTCTGTGTTCTCCCTATACTGTGTTTCCCTCTGAGTTACATCCATGGAAGGGTCCATGGGGTCAAGAAGCAAGCCCTTTTGGTTAATTTTTTATTCTATTGGAATTTTATATGATCCCATACTTACCCTTTTTCCCCATACTAATGTTGCTATGGGATTATGTCCTTCGGTGTAGTCATGGGGTCAAGAAGGACACTTTTTGATGATGATGATGATGATGATGATGATTATTATTATTATTAATATTATTACTAATATTATTTAACAATACCTTATCCAATTTAATGTATATTCTGAATATGACATCATAATATGCTTACCTATTATCCTGCATCATTCCCGCTCTTGGATTATATCCTTTGATGGGGACATTGGGTCACAAAGTATGATTATTTGGTTATAGACTTTTACATCCTATTTGGAATATATAACAACAGCATATACTTCCCTTCCTTCCTGTGGCATTCCTACCCGTGGGTCATGCGCCTGCTTGGGGCTATGGGGTCATTCGAGATGTCGACAGCTTGTTTCATGGAGCACAGCATGTGTTTCTTAAAACATAATTCTTTTTCTTATCCAGACTTGGATTAGCACGTGAGACTAATAAAATACAGTGGTTTCCTCATTTACGGCCACCCTGTCTGCAGTAACTAGAGCTGTCAAAAGACAGCATAGCTTACCTGTACACCAAATCCAGCATTTGATGAAGACCACATTGTTATACTTCCTAAGGAAATTCTAGCTTGCAGGGCATTTACATTTTTGTAATTTTTTTAAGAATAAAGATTTCACATCATAAAGCCCTGCCAACAGCACAGCAATTTGTATTTCAATTTTAGCAAATAGCAGAAGCAGGTGAATGAGTAATACAAACACAGTATTCTCTAAATGTGATTTAATTACCTGATAACTACTCACCATGATCAATAAACTGGCACACACATGCACCTGTACAGTCAACACTGCACAAAACATTGAATTTAAACAAAATATTTGAGAAAAGTCAATTAAGCATGAAATATAGGTCACAGTTACCTACTTCTGGAATGATGGCATCACACGTACCACAAATTATCCACGTCAAGGTACTTAACCCTACCAGTAAGACTACTTGAGAAATTGACCTCAAAGCATAGCTCAAATCATGGATGCATGAAATGTAGAACACAGTAACCTACTTTAGATGTGATGTTCAAGTACTTTGTATAATTAATCCACAGACAAAACAACATGACTGTGCATGCAAAATTGTATGACCTACTGACTATATGCCCAAGGTATAACAAGACAATGAAGTGTGAATGTAGCTCACAGCAAAAGTACTTTTGTCATGACAGTATAGTTCTCTCCAAGCTGGATCCACACACTAAACTACAAGACCCTATAAGTGACAGTGCCTGAAAATTTCACCTAAAGTAATGCAAACTAAATCAAAGAAGGATGGAGAGAAGAAACAGACAGATGGACAGCTGGCTAGCTAGATGAGATTAACAGTTATTGCCCCTTTCTCATTTATTGTGGATCATGCAAAAATGGTTTTTGTCTTCTGAAAGCAACACAAAAGTTGGCATTAAGATAACATGAAAGAGGATTTTCAAAACTTTGACCAGATAGAGCAAACATAAAACAAAAACTTTAATCTCATACTGATCACAATAAATTGTAAATCAAAATAAGTAAAACTTTTATTTAACTAATAAAAAAGGGCCAGATAATGCTTATAAATACCAAGAAGTGAAATTAAAATTCACAGTTCCTGCATAAGCATATAATCAAAACCTTAAACACCAACTTTAACCAGGAGCTGTAGTAGCTCAGTTGGTAGAGCATCAGACTTGTAAGGGTTGTGGGTTCAATACCCTCCCAGGCCAGCTCAGGTCAACTGCCTTAGTGTGTTCTAGAGAAAGGCACTTAGCTCCCATTTCCACAGCATTATATAGCCAATAATGTGTAAAAAGTGCCATTAAAACCAACAAAAACAAACAAAAAACAAAAAGCAACATGAACCTGCCACGTACATATAACAAACCTTAAATGCAAACTTTAACCTCAAACTTTCCCAAAAATTTGCAAAAATAAAAATCTGTAAAATTGGGTAAAAAAAATGTATGAAATATGGTGCAGCACATGCTTTTTAACAAACAGAAGTGAAACTGAAATGCATAGTTCCTTCCTAAAAGCAAAAAGCAAAACTTTAAACACAAACTTTAACCTATAACTATTCCTCATAAATTGCAAAAAAATTACATAAAATTGGGTAAAAGTGTATTGAATAAGGTCAGATGCATCTTATTTAATACAAAGAAGTAAAACTCAAAAGCATAGTTTCTTCCAACAAGAGGACCCCCGGGTGGCCGAGTGGTCTAAGGTGCTCACCTTTACAGATCACTGACATCTCATCTGTGTCCACATGGGTTTGAGTCTCAGCTCAGCCAACATGGGTATGTGAGAAAGCTTGCCAGTAGCATCCCGTGGGTCGGTGGTTCTTACCAGGATTTTCCTGGGTCATTCCTCCACCAAATATACTGGCCACAATGTATAGCCTATCGTGTGCTGAAATATGGCATTAAATCCACAAAACTAAACCTTCATACAAGCATATAAATAGAACCTTAAGCACAAACTTTAACTTGCTACAGAGAGCAAATCTTAAATGCAAACTTTAACCTCAAACCCTTCCCCATAAAATGCAACACAAATAATCAGTAAAAATGGGTCAAAAAAGTATTGAATAAGGCCAGGCACATGATATTTAATATACACAAGTGAAACTGAAATGCATAGATCCTTCCTACAAGCAATAACAAAGTTAGCAACTGCATGTTGAACCCACAATCAAAGCATCGCTGTAAAATGTGATCTTGACTGCAATGTGGAAAATTTAAGCGAGCATGTCACCGAATGAATCGTCCTAGCTTCATAATGATTCATACAATGTATGAATAAAATCCGTCATGGAGTTTTGGAAATATAAGCAAATAAAAAAAACTTTAACCGAAAGTTTAACATAAATTTTCTATAACTGTGACCTTGACTCAAAGATCAAAGGGATGAGAATGCATGTCAGAGAATAAGTTGTCTCAGTTTCATAATGATTCATCCCCAGTGTGAAGAAAATCTATTTAGGGGTTTATGAAATATAAGCAAATGAAAAAACTTTAACCAAAACCTTAGCACAAATTCTCTATGACTAGAATGAATTGTCTAAGCTTCATAATGATTAATGCCAAGTATGATAAGAATCTATCAAGGGATTTTGGCAATATTAGCAAATTAAAAAACTTTAACGAAAATCTGAATGCAAATTTTCTACAACAGTGACCTTACCCAAAAGGTAAAAGAGGCCAGCAAACATGTTGTAGAATGAATTGTCCTAGCTTCATAATGAATCATGCCAAGTAAGATGAGAATCTATCAAGGAGTTTAGGAAATATATCCAAATGAAATTTTTTAAGCCAAACCTTAATAAAGTGTTGATGCCACCGCTGCCAGTGAAAAAGTGACTGCTATGTCTCATTTTATTTTCCCACTAACATGGGCTTGACAACAAATCTTAAACACAAACTTTAACTTAAAACGTTTTCTCATAAATTGCCACAAAATTTTAACATTGGGTAAAAAAAGTATTGTATAAGGTCAAACACATGTTATTTAACATACAATAGTGAAATTCAAATACACAGTTCCTTCCTACAAGCACATGTTATTTAACATAGAATAGTGAAATTCAAATACACAGTTCCTTCTTACAAGCACAATCTGATGCAAGATCACCTCAATAATATGCAATGATAATGTGTATGGATGTTGCTCATAATTGAACTCACCCAAGATCTTGAAGATACAAGATTACATATTAAATCTGGTTAAAATCTGATCAGACACATGGCCCATAGAGTGTTTACAAACTCAGCCAATCAGATCCAAAATCACCTCATTAATATGCATGGATGTTGCTCATAATCAAACTTGTCTAAGATCTTGATGATATAAGCTTACAAACCAAATCTAATCAGAAATATGAACTCAAAAGTGTTCATAAGCTCAGCCAATTATATGGATGATGACCTCATTAATATGCATCGATGTCACTCATAATCGAACTCATCCAAGACACTAGTGATATAAGCTTACACACCAAATCAGATCAAAATATGTCCTCTAGAGTGTTCACAAGCTCAGCTAATCAGATGCAAGATCACTTCATTAATATGCATGGATATTGCTCATAATCAAACTCATCCAAGGTCTTGATGAAATATGCTTACATACCAAATCTGATCAGAAATATGGCATCTAGACTGTTCACAAGTTCAAATAATCTGATGCAAGATCACCTCATTAATATGTATGGATGTTGCTCATAATTTAACTCACCCAAGATCTTGATATAATCCTACAAACCGAATCTGATCAAAACCTGATCAGAAACACGGCCTCTTGAGTTCACACAAGCTCAGGTAATCAGACACAAGATCACCTCACTAATATGCATGGATGTCACTCATAACTGAACTCATCTGAGATCTTGACAATATAAGCTTACACATCAAATCTAATCAAAATCTCATCAGAAATATGGAATGTAGAGTGTTCACAAGCTCAGTAAATCAGATGCAAGATCACCTCATTAATATGTGTGGATGTTGCTCATAAATGAACTCATCCAAGAGTTTGATGATATAAGCTTACATACCAAATCTGACCAAAATCTGATAAGAAATGAAGCCTCTAGAGTATTCACACACGATTGTTGACAGACAGCTGGATGTTGGACAGCACACGATGGACAAAACGTCATTCCATAAGCTCACTTGCCTTCTGCCAGGTAAGATCAAATTCTGTGAAATTGGGTCAATGTATTAAGGCCACACATATGCTAATGAACACACAGCAGTGACATTTATATGTATAGTTCCTTTATATGAGTGTTAATTAAGACCTTAAATACAAACTTTAACCTGCTGTCTACATATGCTGATGCTGATGCCTGTGATGCTGGGATCAGAGCATAAGTTCCATACAGGTGAGCTGAAAATGTGGCCTTAGGAAAGAAGTAACCTCTCAAGACGGGGATAAAATGATTAAAATATACTATTTTGGTGTAGAGCAAGATGGCCTTATAAAAGGGGAGACCTCTCTTAAAAGGGGCCTCTCAAGGACAACTGTATTGTAGACTGCCTACAAACAAATTTTTTAATGTATATTAAGTACAACTGCATTAAACAGACATGAGATCTGCATGTATACTTTGAGGTAGCTAAACATTTGTTCTCTTAATATGTCAATTCAGAAGGAGTGAAAAGGAGTTTATATAATATAAAGCAAACATGTGTGCTTGTACCATTAGGTCTGCTTTACAGAATATTGTTCCTGTAGAGGATAAAAGCATATTCCTTAACCTGCCTGAAATCTGATGCAGGATTCATTTAATATAAATTATTTTTATAAAATATACCTCAGCGGCACATATCCTTAGTTTCTTCTCTGTGTCCTCTAAAGACAATACATACTCCATCAGATTGTCCCTTAAAGTACTCATCTGGAACATAAGAAATGATGAAAAAAATTATAATTGTTACAATGCAAGTTGAATTACATTTGACAAAATTGCTAGTCATTGCAATGATTTCTAGTTGATTTCGTATAAATAATTCTTAATCCAATAATCTGCAGAAAAATGAACTATCTTCATAAATTTTTCACAAGGCAGAACAATATTTTATTACAATAAACACAGTGATGCTTAAAAATTCACATCATGACATATTCCTCTAGTAGAGTCATTGCTGTTTCATAGAATATTGGGCACGATAATGATATCTGTATACGGTTAATGGGCACATAAGCACAAATCATGGCTATATAACACACAGTAAGTTTAGGTATTCCAAAAAACAAGACACACAAAACAAAGATTTCTGGTTTGGTTTTGTGTGGTTTAATGTCATTTTTTAGCACATGATAGACTATACATGGTGGCCAGTATATTTGGTGGAGGAAGAACCCGGCAAGACACCGCGAAGAACCACCAACCCACAGGAAGCTGCTGGCAAGCTTTCTCACATATCCCCATTAGTCAAGCTGAGACTCGAACTCATGCAGACAGAGGTGAAATGTGAGTGAGCTGTAAAGGCGAGTGCCTTAGACCACTCGACCACCCGGAACACCCACAAAACAAAGATACAGCCAAAAAAGGCAAAATTTCTTCAAACACAAAGTCCAAATTTTTAATATAAACTGCACTAATTCAAACATTCCAAGACCTTTTCAGCTTGAACACCATCATGAGACATATCCCACTGCAAAAAATGTTGTCTTCATCAGTAGCCTCTTAGTATCAGCTAAACCAAACCTACCGTATATAATCATGTTAAATCCAGGTCCAAATGCAAACAACATTGACCCTGATCTGCCGTCGCATAATGCGCTGGCATATCAGGGTCTATTTTGTTTGTTCTACTGATTAGTCCTTACAAATTGCATAGACCCAGATCTGCCAGCTCATTATGTGATGGCAGATCTGGGTCTATGCAGTTTACAGTTGGTATCGCCTTATATGCGAGTATTTATGGTATAATATTCAAGTTACTAAATGACATACTAATACAAAACTTTGGTGAAAGGTTCAATCTAACATGGCTCTAAATAACATCCTAAATATTACATGAAAATATGTGAACTGCATGTCATTCAAAGGTACTTCATTCCTCAGAACTGTTTTACAGTACCTTGCCCAGCTGTTTGTGAGATGCAATGTGATAGAGAAGAGCCACTCCATCCAGAAGTTCCATCAGTGAATTTCCACTTGGCATCTCAGTCTCAGGGTATTCCAGTATTTCTGATATTTAAAAAAATGTAAATAATAGTACTAATAATTAGAGGAATGGTGAGAAATTTGCTCAGGTAAATATACATTTACCTCTCCATCATCTCACCCCTAACCCCATTATGGAGATGAGTCTACTGTACAAAAATGTGCTTAACTCTTCTGAAGATAGTGTGAGTACAGTGATCGGTCAACATGCATATCTTCTGATGATGACCACAATATGTACTGAAAATTGCAAGAGTATTCACAAAATTCTGCCATATATTGCATCGAGCTGCAAGTCAAAAATGGCAACAACTTTTACTAAATTGCAGAACAAAGATTTGTCAATATGTATATCTTTAGATGATATGAACCAAGTTTTGCAGTGATCCATAAAAAAACTAAGTTGCATTCACATGATTCTGTCTTACACCACATTCAGCTAAAGAACAAAAAGAGTAATAACTATAACAAAATTTGTGAGAACACAGATGATGAATATAATATGCACAACACTTTATGGTGATCCACTTAAAACAGTGAGACTAATTGTGTTCACAATATTCTATCATACACTACATACAGCTCCAAGTCAAACAAGAGTCCCTCGAAGTGACTGATGCTCTACTGACTGAAAAGAATTACCAGGAATTCATAATAAGACCATTTCTTCATTTTAACCACTGAGTGTTTAAACCTTCTTTAATATTCTTCAGTGATAACAAGATTTCAAATTAGATGCTGTGGACATACTGGCTGTAAGTTTGGCACTATTTCTAATTTAGTACCAACTAGACATCATAAGAAGCTGTTTAGTAAAAACCCCATGTTGATATGACTATCCATTCAGGAGGAGTAATGATAACAATATTTTCAAGATGGCCACTGTGATGGCCATATTGGACATGTCCACATCATTTTCATTTTGGATCAACTATACATTATAAGAGGTCTTCTAGTGAAAACCCTATGGCAATATTTCTTTTCATTCAGGAGAATCAGCAATAACAAGATTTTCAAGATGGTCACTGTGGTGGCTATATTTAGGACCAACTAGACATCATAAGAAGTCTTCTGGTAAAAAGCCCATGGCAATATTACTTTTCATTCAGGAGTAGCTTTAGTAAGATTTTCAAGATGGCCACTGTAGTGGTCATTTTGGACATCAGATTGGCACCATTTTCTATTTAGGACCAACCAGACAGCATGAGAAGTATTTTAGTGAAAACCTCATGTTGATATGACCATCCATTCAGGAGAAGCAGCAATAAGAAGATTTTCAAGATGGCCACTGTGGTGGCCATATTAGCCATCAGGTCTACACCATTTTCATTTAAGACTAACAAGAGATCATAAGAAGTCTTCTGGTGAAAACCCCATGGCAATATGACTTTCCATTAAAGAGAAGTAGCAATAACAAGATTTTCAAGATGGCTGCTGTGGAGGCCATATCGGACACAGATCGGCACCATTTTCATTTAGGACCAACTAGACACCATAATAAGTCTTTCAGTGAAAACCCCATGTTGATATGACCATCCATTCAGGAGGAGTAGCAATAACAAGATTTTCAAGATGGCCACTGTGGCAGCCTTACGGGACATCAGATTGGCACAATTGTTTAGGACCAACTAGACATCATAAAAAGTCATCGGATGAAAACCCCATGTCAATATGACTTTCTGTTCAGGAGGAGAAGTGATAGCAAGATTTACATGATGGCTACTGTGGTGGCCATATTGGCCATCAGGTCAGCACCATTTTCATTTAGGACTAAGAAAACATCATAAAAAGTCTTCTGGTGAAAACCCCATGTCAGTATGACTTTCCATGGAGGAGTAGCAATAACAAGATTTTCAAGATGGCCACAGTGGTGGCCATATTGGACATCAGTTCAGCAGCCTTTTTCATGTAAGACCAACGAGACATCATAAGAAGTATTTTAGTGAAACCCCATAGTAATATGACCATCCATTCAGGAGGAGTAGCGATAACAAGATTTTCAATCCATTAAAATGTGCAGGATTTGTTACGTTCACAAGATTATGTAACGGATGGAAGGATATATATAGATGGACAGACAGATGAACACAAGGATCCTTTTATAGCCCCAACTGTATAGAAGTGGGGGTATAATAATAGTAATATAATAATAATAATAATAATAATAAATGTATAGTATTATTATCATTATCATCATCATTATTATTATTATTATTATTATTATCACAGAAAGGAAAACAAATCACTAGAAAATCATACTCAGTCAAGCCAGTAAAAAAAAAAAAAAAATGTTCTGATAGATCATGATGGCCTCTAAAGACATGTGGGTGCTTGTCACACATTCATATAGATCATGATGGCCTCTAAAGACATGTGGGTGCTTGTCACAGATTCATATAGATCATGATGGCTTCTAAAGACATGTCAGTGCTTGTCACAGATTCATATAGATCATGATGGCCTCTAAAGACACGTGGGTGCTTGTCACAGATTCATATATACCCAAAGCTGGTTTTCAGCATTTAAGGTGCCTGCTGTAAGCAGGATATTAAATAAATCCAACCCATCTTGTAGGTTTGCCTGTACACACATGCCTCACAATAATCTTCCTCTGTAGATTTATACACAAAATTCGAAAGCATATCTGTAATAGTCTTTATTACAAAATACTAACTAGTGGAACTTGAATGGATTGCCATGGCAAATTTATTACAAGTCAAGTTCACTTGACTGTGATTTATGCAGCATACAACAACAGAATTACACTTTACATATTTTCATATCAGCCATGTGTTCCTCTGTCCTAATTAATATATTGAAGAGTTTGGCTAATTATTTACATAGGGGCAAGACTAATTATATATTCGTGGACATGACATCCTCAGCCAATCAACTCCCAAGAATGCAGCTTTTGTTGACATTCTGAGTTGGCAAACCATTGTGTCAAAAACAAACCATTAGCAGCCTCAATTATTGTGCCCAAATCCTATACATTTTTAATCTGATCACCAACAATCCCCAAACTGTCAACTCTTGCTTCCTCATCATATATGCTATTTAGGACTAAACATTTCAGCTTGTCCATCTACCTGGTTTCAATGCTACTGCCCATGCTGTTGCAGTTCTTTTAAGAATTTACACCACCTATTCTCATTTTGATGTTCGTGTGGAGTTGAAGTAGTCTGGACTTGGTAACACTTCTTTGATGTATATAATGTGTGCTTATAATATGTCTATCGTGGCTTCTGAGAATGCCTGGGAGTTCATTCCAGTTCTAAATTTTAGATTAGTAATTGCATCTCAGTAATTTCAAAGTGCACCTAAGACAACCACATACACCCAGATCTCAAGGTTACCCGTGACTTTCTCCCACTCAAATTCTGGATCTAGCAGTTGTCATAGGACACTTCAAGATGTATGTGGCTTGCTCTCTAGGACACCTCCCACAAACCAGACATCTCAGGACATTTTGCTGCTTGCTCTCTTGCTGCTCATAGCATTCTGCATCTATGGCTACTATCTATTCAGTTCCATGAACAGATAACTTGATCTTATTTTTAGTAATTCCATAGCACACCTAAGACAAGCACGTATACCCAGCTCATGAAGGAAGTATGTAGTAAAGAGAATGCCTCTCATGTGTGTTGTATAAACATTCTCTTTATTACATACTTCCTAATTTTAAACAATAATGTTTTAGACCCTCTATTTCCCACTCTCCTCACCTTGGACAGTGACTTAAGGGTTACAAATCTGTTACATATGTTATATGTCTGCTTATATACAATTTGTTAAAGAAGATATATTGTCTAAAACATCACTGTAATTGAGATTTTTGTACACATAACCTTTGGCAATCCCCCATCCAATGAACCCAGGGACTTGAAGCCAAAAATGATACTCCTCTAGTAAAATGTAAATGCATGGACATCCTATGGTAAAAGTTTAGTCAATCTCCACCTAGTAGTTTAGAAGATAATATGGATATTAACTGACAGATGAAAGATGTCACAATATCCATAATGCTAAAGCCTAGGAACAAGCAAATTTATGAAAAGATAATATGATACATTCTGTTTAGAAAAAAAAGGTCAAACTGCCATATGTTAAATTATAGTTTCTGGGCAAATATTTTTAAATTTAAGGGCATCCCAAAGATGTACATACACTGACAAAATATAACTATGTAAATTACTGACAAATAAGTGTCACAAGTATCGAGTGGAACACTGTGCATGTCTTGCCTGACAACCATGCTGTGACTTGAGGAAGTAGTGATGGATGAATTGCAAGGGCACCATTCTCTGCAATTTGCTCAGCAGGGCCTTACAGAAAAACTTCCGTTGGAAAACAAAAGTTTGGAGAAGATGGGCATTAGGGGCCATAACTCTTCTAAATGATGTTATGGGATGCTGGAAATCAGCTCATTCAAGGTCTCATCAATATAAAGCTGCATAATAGCTTTGACTTAAATGCAATATTCCTTATTAAAGTTATGTTGAGGAAAGCAAAGTTATTAGGACAGGCAATTAGGGCCATAACTCTTCTCAATTATAATGCAGAACACTTGAAATTATTCTCATTCAAGGCCTCAACAAAATAAAGATGCATGCCAAAGTTGGTCAACACACAACAAAGCTCAGTAAAGTTATGTTGCAGAAACCAAAGTCAGGAGGAAAAGCAATCAGGGTCTATAACTTCTGTAAATGTTGTGGAATGCTGTAAATGAAACTCATTCAAGGTCTCATCAATCGAAAGCCATATGATAGATCTGGTTGAAATCCAGCAAACTTTGGGAAAGTTATCTTGCAGATACTAAAGTCAGGACAACAAACAATCAGGGGACCATAATTCTTTGAAACAAGAAGTCTAAACCAATATAAGGCACATGTAAGTCTATGAGACAATATTCTTTGCAAATTCAATCTGAATATGTCGAATGGTTTTTGAGTTATGCTAGTTACAAGCAACATTCTATGTGAAGATATGAAATTAATTGTCAAGGGCCATAATCCTATCCAAAAATGGAGCTGACGAGAGAAAATTCATGAAAGGCAAATCTTGGTCTTGAGACAATGTATACATCAAACTGCATCAAAGCATGTTAAATTGTTCCTGAGCTATGCTTGTTACAAGGATCTGCTGTTGTGAAGATGATGTAATACTGATGAAGAAAGGGCAATAACTCCATCAAAAGTGGACCTGAAAAGATAAAACCTTCCTAAGGCACATCTACATGTAAAAGGCACTTTACCAAAGGAATGGCACCCAATTATGTGTAAGGGTTGCAGAGCTATGTTGGTTATATGCAAAATCCCATGTGAAGATATAAAGTTAATTGTCAAGAGCCACAACTCTATCCAAAAATGGCATTGATGAGACAAAACCCTTAAAATGCACATCAAGATCTATGAGACAATGTACACACTAAACTGTATCAGAGTATGCTGACCAGTTCCTGAGCTATGCTGGTTACAAGGATCTGCTGTAGCAGAGATATAATATTGATCAAAAAAGGGCAATAACTCCATCAAAATTGGACCTCAACAGATGAAACCTTCAAAAGGCATATTTACGTGTAATAGGCAATTCACCTATCAAATGGCAAGCAGTCATGTGAAATGGCTGCAGTGCTATGCTGGTTACAAGAAGTGTGATTGGATGGACTGATACATGGACCCAAAAGGCGATTACTATGGGACTCCTGCATCCCAATGTGGGGCCCTAATAAACCCTACTGCATATGACTTTCAAAAACTCAGACACCAAATGTGAATGTTAACCATAATGGTTCTACCTTAACCATGAGAAAGATAATACCTGTATCTTGGTATTTGCTTTATATCATCAACAGAAAATTTAAAATCTTTTCTTTCTACTGCACTTCTGATAAAGAAAGAACCATAAGTATACTACCTAGACTGCATTTAGTAAGAATAATGTTTTGCACTGTTAGAGGAGACAGCGGTAGGTCGCATTTCTAGGGCATCCATACCTCAATCAATAGCTTTCTTTGATAAGACAAATTGTTGGATATTTTTTAACAGCAAGCTACCTACCTTTGCTTTTGGTTAATACCACTAATATGTAACAATTACCAATTTGCTACCTAAAAGTTTCCTTACTGTATGCAGCCATGTGACAGGCCTATCTAAAAGATGACATAAACACCCTCACCTGCATCTGTTCTCTTAACGCAGATGACCTGACCATCCTTGATCTCAATGCCCTGAGCCCTGTTGACTTCCGCTACAATGGAAAGTACATTTTGTTAGTAAATTATTTTTCTCTGAGAATACTTACCCAATCACATTAACCTTATGAAATAAACTCTGCTAACTCTCAAATCCAACCTTCCCAGAAAGATGAAAAATGTGTCTTTCACGTCTATATACCACATAGACAATGGGAAGAAGCTCTCACCAATCACACCAGTATCAGATGAGTGATATACTGATGAGGATGCTCACATCTGTGGTGATTTTGTTTGCTTTTGATGGTTTCATAAGCACTTTTAACAAAGTATTGGCTGTATTATGCAGAGGAAATGGAAGCTAAGTGCCTTTCCCAAAAACAAACCAAGACAGCTGACCCAGGCTGGCCTGGGTGAGTACTGAACCCATGACCCTTAGATTTCGAGTCTTACACTCTGCCAACTGAGCTACCCCAGCTCCCCATTTGTGGGGAGGTATGGGAAGGCTCTATTGTTATGTGGTCAGTCAAGTATTCTCAGAGATATTGCTACATATTTACTAAAATATTTTGTTTTCTTTTTTCAATATATTCCCTGATCACATTAATGTTAGGAGAATAGGCCATAGGAGGACATGCATGATCATCTAACCTTTAACATCTTTACCCTACAAAGGAGATATGGCTGGAGTACCTATATGAAGGATAAACTGCTCCCCTAATGAGAAGGCAACACAACTGATGTCATGTGACACATTACATCAATATACTGGTAATGAGAAATTAATTACATTTTCTTACCAATTAAAATTCTGGGTGAATCCAGTACAAGCTATAAGCCCATGCCTATGAGGAGGTTGTACTGTCATTAACTTTGTCTGCTGGTCGTCTGGTCCACTAGACCCATTAAGATCAATTACATCTCTGTAATGCTAGCTCTCACAGATAGAAGCTTAACAGCTTCAATGATGTCTCAGATCAAAACATTGTGTTTGAATGAATGGCTTGTAGAGATTGCTTGAATCGCATGAGCTATAATTTTCCTGAGGCATATCTGGTCCTGACAGACATAAGAGCTTGATGAGCATATCACCCACTTAAAGCAAGAGGCTAAGGCTTGAGGGGTTATGTCATGTTTCCCAGCATTTACCAGAAGAAAGAGGCATGTTTGGGTCCCACAACTGGTTTCCATGCATTTCAGATTGTGCCTGAGCACACGGACTGGATCTTGCATCGCCATCACTCATGATGTATCGATTGGGGAGAGTGAGTGAATGAACACGTTCTGATTGCCCCTCATTTTCTGTATTATCCTCAGTACCAGAACAGTTGGAGGGAAGGTGTAGCCCCCAAACCCATCACAACCGACTGATAGAGCATCAATGGCCCAGGCTTCTGGGTCCATGACTGAAGAGACAAAGGTGGGTATTTTGTGGTTCCAAATTAAAGGAGTTTACTATAGCCTTCATTTCCAAAAGGTTAAGGATTTTCTAATGACCCAGTCTGATGCCGCTTGATGGAGAGGTGGGAAGGGGTGAGATCTAACTTCTCCAGATTCACGAGAAAGCCCAGTTGAAAGAAAAAGGAGAGAAGGTATTTTGCCTTTCACTTACCATATTTTTTAAGAATGTTATCCGTGTATGCTGCAGTTGCTGTTGATGAGGCCAACCTGAACAGGGTGACAATCAAGTCGATGGTCTTCATGAATGCACATGACTGAGGTAAATACTTAATGTGACCACACAAAACTGATACACAATTCCTTGGAACTCAAACCAACCAAAAGAGTTTAGAGAAGTGAAAGTATGTATTGGTCAGATCTCAACTGATCACAAACTTTTCTCTTTTGACTGAAAGTCTGACAGTCTGTCTCCATTTTTGAACTTTGGCATGACTTTGTAACTGTTGTGCTAGCTGAGGTCTATAATCAGACTGAGTAGGGATTGGCCTTTTTGCCTTTTGCCTACAATCATCAACAGCCAGACGAAAAAGTGCTAATGATGCCAGATCAAGCATTGATGATGTGGCCGCCATATTCTGCAATAATTTGGAAGTGATGTGAAAAACATGGCAATCCACCTTAAAGAGCTGTGGTGCTGACATATTCACCACCACAATGTCCTTATCCAAACTTGGCACAGCAGCAGTGTACAAATCCAGGTGTCCATACCAGCAGGAGGAGAACGATGCTGGTAACTGGCTCTCTGAAAAGGAAGCCTTTGAATTTTTTGGGTAGATTTTGTCTGATAGAGGTCAGAAATTTCTTTAATCTTTGTTGTACGCAGAAGTTGACAAGAGGGATGTTCATCCTCATCTTCAATGTCTACTGAAGCCTTTTCCAGGCCTGGTTCAAAGACAGTGGTGGTGGGTGTTGAGGGAGACAAGATTCTATACATTTCCTCAACAGCTGCTTTGAAACTAAACTCTGTATGCACCATGCTGGGGTCGAAGCAAGCCAATTGATCAAGGTTATCCCGGCACTCACTGTGGGGATTGTCCTCATCAGACACCACTTTCACGTCTGCATAAATCATTCCCTGCAGCATAGACAAAGTCATGCCATCATCCCTTTGCATAACATGGTACCTATACACTGGATATGCCATGAACATTGGGCCTGTTGGTTTGAGTGGCAGCTGGGCAACTGATATAGTTTGTCTTGCTGTGATGGATGCCATATGGGTGGATGGAAAGTGGGCTGGATGAGCCACTGGATGGTCAGTTCAGCAGCCAGCTGGACGGACTGGGTGGCAAATCAGACCGACCATTTTGATGTGTCCCCATAAAATTCTGCAAAACATGGTACAATTGGCCGAAATGCAGCACAAGTTGTTGATGTGACTAATCTCTGGTCACTACTAAAAAAAAAAGATTAGATTGGCAAATGGCTGGACTGGCTGGTCAGCAACCAGAGTGGTGGCATACAGCACAGATGGCTTATAAAACAAGCCAGCGAGGGTGGTGTTATATCCCATGCACCCAGACTTACAGTCACTAAGGCCATGCTCAGACATGAGAGGGGAACTTGCACCCACAGAGCTGACAAAAATTGGCAGAACAATCTCCCATCAACTCTGAGTCTTTTTTGGAGAGACATGACAAATGAAGGGATACAAACTCCCCAAAACTAGCAAATGCAACGTTGTCTCCTGCATTAATCTTCTCATGTGATTCTAGCAATGCGTGGGGTGAGTGCGGCAAGGATATCTCCAATATGTACTAATTCTCCATATTAAGCTAACAAGACATAACTGTTGTTGTGGGCATGGTTCTCATGATCTTATATGGGGAGGAGCCATCATGGCATCTGTCACTATACTAGTTATCGACATATTAGGATGAAGACTCAAAATGCCATTGTCAGTTGACTTTTACTTTGTCCATCTGGCCCTGCTTCTCAAACTTTTGCACAACACTATGGACCATGTTTCCTTTGACTACTTAGAGCAAACACTGCATGGTGAAGCTGAAGAACACTTAGTACATGTGAGGCATGTCTCATCTGTGGCCTCGATGACCTTAAACTTTCTGCACTTAGTGCATATGGTCAATACTGTGTAACTGAAAGGACAAGAATGACAAAACAATGGAAAATAACGAAACATGAGTGTTCACTATACAATTATGGACTAAAATACAATAATATGGTTGCCAATATGTAGCAAATACTTTAATAATCAATATTATACCAACTTTATTGATGAATTAGTAGATTTCAAGCTGATTTCTGTTGGATAACGAGAGGTGATACAGTGCTATGTTGAACGTACTGCAGTGAAAGCTTAAACTGGTAAACATTCAGTATATGGGTAGCAATGGTGAGAGTTACTTCCCTTTGTCTATATTTTGTGTGTGTGTGTGTGTGTGTGTATATATATATATATATATATATATATATATATATATATATATATATATATATATATATATATATATATATATATATATCTGGGAAAGGTGAAATTTTCATCTTTCTGGGACGGCTGGATTTGGGAGGTAGCAGAGTTTATTTCCTAACATTAATATGATCAGGGAACATATTTGACATAGAAAGACATGCATATAGAAATTTGTTTGTGGAATATTTCATTAGATGAATAGGTAAAAAAACAAACAAAGAGAAGTATAATATCAGCTATTAGCAATGGGTACTTCACCAAGAGCACCACTCACTACAATTTGCTATGTATGGCCTTAAGCAAAGAAACTTGTGTTGGGAAAACCAAAGCCATGAAAAGACCCGCATTCAGGGACCATGACTCCTCTAAATGATGATGTTGGATGTTCAAAATCCAACTCCTTCAAGGTTTCATCAATACAAACAACATCCCAGGCAAATGTATGAAGATAATTGACAAGAGCCATAACACAAAAATGGAAAAGAGGAGAAAACTATCCATAAAAACTGCATCTAGGTCTATGAAACAATGTTCACATCAAAGTGTATCAGAATATGCCAAATGGTTCTGGAGCTATTCTGATTACATGCAACATTCCACATAAAGATATGTAGTTGATTGACAAGGGCTACAATTCTCTCTAAAATGGAGTAGACAAGGCAAAACAACACAAAAGGCCATCTAGTTCTAAGATACAATGTCCTTACCAAATTCCATCAGAATATGAAGAATGATTCTTGAGCCATGCTGATTGCAAGCAACACTCCAAGTTTCCATGCATAGACAAGAATTTGCTCAACAACAGCCATAACTCTGTCCAAAATAGCGAAGTTGAGACTAAACTCATACAAGACACACATGTGGGAAAATGTTCAAATTGCATCAAAATATATTGAATGGTCCACAAACCATGCTGGTTTCAAGCAAAATATTCAATGTCAAGATGTGAAGTTAACTGTTAAGGGCCATAACTCTATCCAAAATTGAGTTACCAAGACAAAACCCCAAAAAGACACATCTAGGTCTTGAGGTAATATACACTCCAAACTGCACCAGTATATGTTGAATGGTTCATGAGCTATGATGGTTACATGGATCTACTTAGTGTAGATTAAATGTTTATCAAAAATGGACAATAACATTGTCAAAATTTGATTTGAAAAGATGAAACCTTTAAAAGGCACATCTACATGCAATAGGCAATTCAGCTACTATATGATATCAAATTATGAGTAAGGATTGCAGTGCAATGATGGTTACAAGAAGTGTGAACAAACAGACACAAGGATGGATGGATGGACAGACATAAGGAGAGAAAAAGCAATTACTATAGGACTCCTGTATCTCAATGCTGGGCCCTAAAAAGTACATATACATATACAGATTTATAACTTTTATATCTGAAATGGAAGAATTAAAAGATATTTTTACCCATGAACTGACAATTTACTGACTTTATTATTGCATCTGGATCATGTAGTTCCCCGTGTAGTTTTTATGCTTGTGAATTGTGTTATGCACAACAAATCATAAAAGGCAACTGTTTCCAGTGGAATTTATTACAAAGAAGAACTGGCTGCTCTTTTTGAAAGAAATTCAATGGAATATTTACCAATGAATATGCTAATTGAAAACAATAAGTTCAGAAACAAAAAATATCACCAGCTACTCTTCATGACCAAAATCTGACATTGCTTGTTTCCTGCACTCAGCCTTCAATGATTACATGCTTGTTATCTTTACGGTATCTAAAGTCAGGTCTGAAGTATTTATTGCGATGGACCTTGAAAAAAACCCCAACCTAATTTACTTTATTTTGGGAGCTAAAAGTTGATGTGGAGTATAAGTCAAAATGGCTGATTTATCATCCTTTTATTCCTTCATCCATAGATAGGTCAAAGTGACCTATAAACAAGGTTCTAACCTTTAATAAAGATTGTCTAAATATCTGTATTATCCCCCTCTTCCCCCAGTAATCTTGCCAAATACAATTAAGAATTGACTACTACTGTTTGGTGTATATAATGTATATTTATGATGTAAATAAAGTTCAAAGTTGACAATTCTTTTATCTTTATTTAATTAAAGCCATTATTTTTTTTCCCTTGATTTTGTTTGTGAAGATGACATTTGAAATAAATCTGTCATCAAGAAAATGTTTATAATACACAAAAGCTTTCCATATCTGATTGATTGTTAATAAATATCATTCAATTTACCAGTAGTTGACTAATTGTGGTGTAAATTTAAATAAAATTCAGTAATAGTAATACTCGGAGATTATTTGGTATTATTTTATTTTGTAATGAATAAAAATAGAGTCCCTCGAAGGGACTGACACTATACTGGCCGAACAGAATTTCATGGAATTCAAAATATGACCATTTCTTCCTTTTAACTGCTGAGTGTTGAAAGTATATCTGATATTCTTCAGCAATAAAAAGATTTTCAATTAGCATCATTAGAAGTCTTTTGGTGAAACCACCATGTAAATATGACCATATATACAGGGAAGTGGTGACAACAAGATTTTCAAGCTGTATGATTGGCATCATTTTCATTTAGGACCAACTAGGTATCATAAGAAGTTTAATTTTGAAAACCCCATGTTGATATGGTTATCCTTTTGGGCGGAGTAAAGATAACAATATTTTAAAGAGGGTCAGTTTGCATCATTTTCATTTAGGACTAACTAGACACCAAAAGAACTATTCTAATGAAAACCCCATGTCAAAATGACTTTCCCTATAAAAGTAGCAACAATAAGATTTTCAAGATGGTGGCCATATTCAACATCAGATTGGCACCATTTTAATTTAGGACCAACAAGACATCTTAAGAAGTCTTCTGGTTAAAACCCCATGCTGATATGACCTTCTGTTTTGGAAGAGAAATGATAAGATTTTCAAGATGGCTGCTATGGTGGCCATATTGGATATCAGATTGGCACCATTTTTATTTAAAACCAACCAGACATCATAAGAAGTCTTTTGGTAAAAGCACAATGTAGATATGACCATTCATTCAGGAGAAGTAGTGATAACAAGATTTTCAAGATGGCCATTGTGGCAGCTATATTGATGTCTGGGTGGCACCATTTTCATTTATGACCAACTGGACATCATAAGAAGTCTTTTAATAAAGAACCCGTTTTGATATGACCATCCACTCAGGAGCAGTAGTGATAACAAGATTTTCATGGTGCAAGTGACACAATTTTCATTAGGACCAACTCGACAGCATAGGAACTCCCCTGGTGAAAACCCCATGTCAATATGACTTTTCATTCAGAAGGAGTAATGATAAAAAGCTTTTCAAGATGGTTTCTGTGGTGACCATATTGGACATCAGATTGGCACCATTTTTATATAGAACCAACTAGACATCATAAGAAGTTTTTCAGTCAAAACCCCATGCTGATATGACCATCCATTCAGCAGAAGTAGCGATATTATTATTTTCAAGATGGTTGCTGTGTTGGCCATATTGGATGCTAGATTGGCACCATTGTCAGTAAGGACCAACTAGACTGTCAATATGACTTTCCATTCTGAAGTAGCAATAACAAGATTTTCAAGATGGCTGTCATGGCAGCCATATTGGACATCAGATCAGCACCATTTTCATTTAGGACCAACTAGACATCATAAACATCTTTTAGTGAATACACCATGCTGACATGACCATTCATTCAGGAGGAGTAGCAATAACAAGATTTTCAAGATGGCCACTGTGACTGCTGTATTTGGATGACCAAGCAGCATCATTTTCATTTAGGATCAACTAGACCATGGGATCAATGTGTGCATGGATGGACAGATGGATGACAGACAACAGACCATCCCATAAGCTCTCTTGGTCAATGACCAGTAGAGCTAATAAATCCTTATATAAGTAAAAATTAAGTGTTTTTAATAAAATTTCAAATTAATTTACAACATTTCAACATACAAGCACTAACATGATTCCACAGGTGTAAATCTCAGTGTCCCAGCTCATTTTCTTTAGAATATTAACAGGTTTTAAAATCCAATTTTCTCTTTCATTTTTTTTCTCTTCACATTTACTTATAATGAAACTATTATTTCCAAGTGCCAGCACTAAAGTTATTAATCTAATTTGGCAAATTGTCACTAATGAATTATCACTATGTTCATTACATATTCAAATTATGAAGAACTGTGTAAATAACTTATATTTTCCAACACAAAAACATCCAAATGATGACAATAACTGGAGGTTTTTCATCTCCAGTATTGTATTTTCTGTGTCTAGCATGAATCCTGTATGATTTACATGTACTAAGCAGTTAACAATTTTGTATGTGGCCCAAAAAATTATGGTGGGGTCTCATGTCTTACCTTAGAGGAAAAAAAACAACAAACTATCACATCATACAACTGCAGTAAATATCAATATAACAAGTCATTTATTCCTAAGGTATGTTTAAGGAAGTATTTTAAAAGTATCATTAAAACACAATCACCATAGACTTTGTAAAACTGTACAATAGCTCTGTTTTCTTTTGTTTTTTGTTGGTTTTAATGGTACCTTTAACACCTTATTGGCTATATCATGCTAAGGAAATGGGAGCTAAGTGCCTTTCCCAAGGACACACGGCGGCAGCTGACCGGGCTGGCCTGGGCAGTTATCGAACCAGTGAGCCTTGGATTATAAGTGTGATGCTCTAGCAACTTAGCTACCATGACTCCTCAATATCTCTTTTACCTCCCAGCATCTTGTTGAGGTGAGATATCGATCCCCCACATCTCTGGAATTCAAAATAATCCCTGATGTCAGACCAGAACTCTTGGATGGGCATGAAGGCCGCTGTTAATATAAAATATAGCTAAGTGTACTAATGAAGTAATCATAAATCAATCAGTAAAATGATAATGCAATTTTTCTCCAATCTGAATGGTGCAGATAAAAATGTAACATAGATTTTTCTAAATAAATGTACAGCAAAAATGGACTTGGAATTTTTTATTATAAGTAATATTTCTGTGAATCCAAGTTAGAAACTACTGGTTTTAAAAAAAGCAAACAAATTAGCTGTAAAGTGTAATTTGAATTATATATTAAGTTTCATGATGATCTCTGTACAAAATTCAGTGGCCTGGTATGGCATGGTACTGGTCTAACAATCTTATGTTTTCAATCATAAATTGCCTAGAAACCAATTTTTGGAGTAAGATATGTCTTTGATAATACTTACCTTACCATAATATGTAAGGAGAACATATGCTACCTCACATATTCAGCCTGCTCGAGCTAGAAGAGACATTACCAATGTCTTTCAGCTTGTTTTAGCATTGAAAGTGATAAAACATTGTCTGCTTGTTGAGACAAAAATCAGATGAGAATGGTCTCCCCATGGATGGAGGGACTGACATCAAATTCCATCATTCATCAGTTACTACTGGAGTGGAAATGCATGCTCTTCCAGGAAGGTAACTGCAAAGTGGGCTAGGTATGGTCATATAGGTATAATAGGTATATAATGATCAATCATATAAGTATTACTGAAGAAACATATTTTACTCCAAGAACTGGTTTATTCTTGAAATAAATAACCTGATCATGCTACATTTGAAGTGAAAGGAGTTACATTCCCTTACTCAAGAGTTGGCTCTGCGTCTCAATGACCTTGAGAATCAGAAGAGATGGCTGAAAGGCACATGCATCAAGAACATTCCAGTTTAGTGGAAGGGGCATCGACTGCTTAGGCTTTCAGATCTAGATCTGGTAAGATGAAGAATATGGGCTTAGTATTCCACCTTGTCATAAAGAGATCTCCTCATTTAATCCAAAACTTTGATCATTTGGTCAAGTAGGCAAAGTTTTGGCAATCACTGGGATAGGAGGATCATCATCAGGGTCTCATTAATAAGCTTCCCAAAACAAGATCCATGCCCCATCAGTGGTCTTATTAATAAACTGCCAAAAAAAGAGGATTCATGTCCTTACTGAGAAGAGCAAAGTAGCAAAGACATTCCAAGGCTGAAATCTGACTCTCCAAGAGAATGGAAGATGGCACTGAGGCAATCTTCACAGCACATTCTTTAAGGAAACAAACTTGAGTCAAAGAGGTTTTTAACTTCCAAGCTCTGATGAATGAAATGCTGGGACAAATTAAAATTAAATTTATCCTTGCTAACAATAAATCTGATGTGAAGAAAGAGAGAAAGAAGGGAATTCGTATCTTGGTACAAAAGATTGTTCACCTTGTGATTCTGGAGAATCTTGTTCAGGCAGTTCTATGCCATGGACATGGAGGTCATTTTAAAGTGTGACATGATTTGGTCTCTGATTCTCATAAAAACCAAGTGACTGAGATTCAGACAGAAATAGAGTGTTCTGGACTAGTACATGGTGTTCCTGAAAGTGAATTTCAAAAATTTCCAGGAAAGATCTCTGAATGGGAGTATGAAGGTACATATCTTGCAGGTCTAGACTAATTGTAAACTCTCCCTCCTGAGCAGCACTGTGGACCAATCTTGGGGTCTGCATTCTAAAATTTTGTTGTAAATGATCTCTACCACTCTTTTTGTCAGAAAAATATTTCTTGCTGCAGAATATCTGTCTTGTATGAATGACTGGTGACATCAGTAGTGAATGGAACCCTTGAAAGCAGAAAAAGGTGGCACAAACATGTCATCATTTCTGCAGGAAGGAAGCTACCTAGGTAAAGAAACCGAGCCAAAATTGGTCCTTCTCTCCCTGCATCTTGTCACTTGCTGTGGGAAACTGAGCCCTTGCAGAGGAATAAGGTTTGAGGGAGGGTTTCCCCAATAGACATGCCTTAAAAGGCATCCTCTGATCCCTCTTGTAAAATGAAGGCTAGTGCTGGATCTGTGTCAGTTTTGCCACTTTGATGGCCTGTTTCCTGACTTTCTTTAAGTGCCCATGGCATGGGAGGTTGGAAGACAAAGGTTGAGATCTGAGGGTTACCATGTGGTGATCATTGAGCACCACTGATGTGGATAAATAAGCATCTTTCTCCATGATCTGGAGGTTAACGGAAACTGCAGTGGAATTGGAGAGTTAGTATGGAGCTGCCCTATTGAGTACATGGGCCATAAATAAGATGACTCCCAGGTGTGTGTCAGTGCTGGGATTTAGGCTATGCTCTGACTGCTAAAATATATCCATGCAGACCAGGTCAAGCATGGAGGCAATAGCTATGAGGTTGAAAACCAGATGTTGCGTGTTTAGGAAAGGTTTCTGTCCTATGTGCCCAGAGGATTGCTTTGACGTTCCCAGGCCTGCCAGATTTCTGTTGATGGCCAGGGCTTTGTTGTGGAAAAACAATGTTTTTTTTGGAGAAGGTCAGATTGAAACTAGATGGGGGCTGTCATTGGATAAGAAAGGTTTGCTAATGCTTGGGTCATGAAGTTACCTTTTGAAACTGTGTAAGATGTCAGTGACTCAGCTTGAGTGCATTAGCTGTTTGACAGAGGGCAGGTCTTTTGTGGTTAAAAGGTGGATGGATATGGGAATTCCATATGTGGCCACTGACGGAGCAGGAGAAGACAGAACTCTTAAGGCAGAAGCTGGAAGACTTCTTCAATGGATGCACACAAGGCCAAGTCCTCCCCAGACATCACTGGATCGGTTGAGAGAAGGCTTGATCGTGTCTTTGAAAACAAAGCTTTGAGGTGACAAAGAAGCCACCTGAAATGCTAGTGATGATGGGGCAGAAGCAGGGGATTATGAAGAAGGCTTTGAGTCCATCCATGTGGGGAAATGGTGATCTCCAGGCATTCACTTTGAGTGTTATCAAAACTCCGAAATGGGTATTGGATATCTAGGAAAGGAAACTCACTGTAGCCAGTACTGGGTCAGGATGGAGTCATGACCTGTCATGGACCTATCAAGTTCTAGTCTGCATTGACTTCACATGTCCAATACTTGATATTGTGAGAGACTTGATCACCAAATTATGGTACTAGCTGCACACTGTCTCCATGACAGGACCGTGACTGCAAGTGGCATGACCAAGTGCCAGACACTGTCTGCTTCTTGAGTCTGGAATTAGGTATGCTGAGAAGACAAATCACCATACCCAGTTCTGGTGACTCTGGGCACAAGTCAAACGGTGCTGAGTTGAAGTAGATGAAGTACAGGGATAGCTGATATCTGGTGCTAAGGTCCAATACCAGCTTATTGAGGAATATATTACCGTAGCCTGTACAGAGGTCTACATGCAATGACAGGTTGTCCAGGACTGGTCCATGTGGTACCTTGTTGATACTTGCCCATTAGTCTGTTCAATGGTGGCATAGCTGGGAGAGATTAGTGGCAAAATGAGTGACAATGTTGCTGCAATTGTAGGGGGAAGTGCCATGGCAACAAATACCAAGTCTTTTTCCTGATTAGCCACTTCTTGGAATCAAGTAATTGGAGGCAAGACTGACCACATCTGCATCCACTGTTGACTACTTTGTGGCTCTCTTGTTAGCTCAGATAGCTGACTGGCAGGAACCGTCAGGTGGGGTGATTATCTTCAACCAGCTTAAATCTTTCACATGCTCCACATTTAATCCTGCCCATTGCTACATGTAATTAAAGTAAACAAAACAATGGCATATACAAGCAAAATTAATCAACATCACAGTAGGGTTACAGTGAAGTTCACACTAAGAAAGAGACTAAATGGCATAGAAAATTAAAGAAATGATCTAGTTACTGAGAATAAATAATCATTTACTTGGAATGAAATGCAATAAAGGTCAGTTACTGAGATGTATTGTAAGTACTATATACCTCTGTAGATAATTACAATGGCACTGATTAGCTTACCATGCAATAAAACTGACAAATAAAGTGCTAAACATTCATCTATGATATTAGGACTGAGCGAAATTCAGTTAGAGAATAGATGGTATTTGCTTCCCTGTGATGAGAAAACTCCTAATGATTGATCAAATTGTAATGGCACAAAATGGAAGGTATCTGCATAGCCTCTTAAGAACATATGCTCATCAGGCATGATCAGAAGTAGTAACTGATGAATGACGGGATCTGCCATTTATCATTCCATCCAAGGAGAGACCATTCTCATCTAACTTCTATCATGACAAGCTAAACGATGTTTTAGCTTTTTATTTCTAAAACAAGACATGGTTTTAGTCTTTTTAGCTTGGGAGGACTGGATTTGGGAGATAGTGGATGTACTCCTAATATATTATGATGGGAGGACTGGATTTGGGAGATAGTGGATGTACTCCTAATATATTATGATTGGGAGGACTGGATTTTGGAGATAGTGGATGTACTCCTAATATATTATGATGGGAGTGCTGGATTTGGGAGATAGTTAATGTACTCCTAATATATTATAATGGGAGGACTGGATTTGGGAGATAGTGGATGTACTCCTAATATATTATGATTGAGGACTGGATTTGGGAGATAGTGGATGTACTTCTAATATATTATGATTGAGGACTGGATTTGGGAGATAGTGGATGTACTTCTAATATATTATGATGGGAGTGCTGGATTTGGGAGATAGTGGATGTACTCCTAGTATATTATGATGGGAGGACTGGATTTTGGAGATAGTGGATGTACTCCTAATATATTATGATTGAGGACTGGATTTGGGAGATAGTGGATGTACTTCTAATATATTATGATTGAGGACTGGATTTGGGAGATAGTGGATGTACTCCAAGTATATTATGATCGGGAGGACTGGATTTGGGAGATAGAGGATGTACTATTAATATATTATTATACGGATTGGATCTGGGAGACAGCGGATGTACTCCTAATATATTATGATTGGGAGGACTGGATTTGGGAGATAGTGGATGTACTCCTAATATATTATGATGGGAGGACTGGATTTAGGAGATAGTGGATGTACTCCTAATATATTATGATTGGGAGGACTGGATTTGGGAGATAGTGGATGTACTCCTAATATATTATGATGGGAGGACTGGATTTAGGAGATAGTGGATGTACTCCTAATATATTATGATTGGGAGGACTGGATTTGGGAGATAGTGGATGTACTCCTAATATATTAAAAGGACTGCATTTGGGAGGGCTGGATTTGGGAGATAGTGGATGTATTCCTAATATATTATGATTGGGAGGACTGGATTTGGGAGATAGTGGGTGTACTCCTAATATATTATGATTGGGAGGACTTGATTTGGGAGATAGTGGATGTACTCTTAATATATTATGATGGGGAAGTCTAGATTTGGGAGATAGTGGATGTACTCCTAATATATTATGATGGGAGGACTGGATTTGGAAGACAACGGTGTACTCCTAATATAATATGATGGGAAGGCTGGATTTGGGAGATAGTGGATGTACTCCTAATATATTATAATGGGAGGATTGGATTTGGGAGACAATGGATGTAATCCTAATATATTATGATGGGATGACTGGATTTGGGAGATAGTGGATGTACTCCTAATATATTATGATGGGAGGATTGGATTTGGGAGATAGTGGATGTACTCCTAATATATTATGATGGGAGGACTGGATTTGGGAGACAGCAGATGTACCCCTAATATATTATTATGCAAGGATTGGATTTGGGAGATAGTGGATGTACTCCTAATATATTATGATGGGAGGGCTGGATTTGGGAGACAGCGGATGTACTCCTAATATATTATAATGGGAGGGCTGGATTTGGGAGATAGTTGATGTACTCCTAATATATTATTATAAGGCAATGTATTTGAAAAAAAAATGTATACTTGTAACATAAATGCCCTGCCATTTTGAAGCTGTGACTGAAATGTAAGACCTGCTTTGGGCAAGAGGGTGTTGTATTTAATGACAGGCACTCACACACAAAGATTCAATAATTTATGACCATCTGTTTGAAAAAACTTAGCCAAACAAAGAATTTAACAGGAATAGGCAGTTTGACTGTTGGATCAGTCATGAAAAAAATTATACATTGTGCGGCATACAAACTTTCAAATTAATTCCTAATTCCCTTAAAATGTAACATCAACAATGCATCATCTTTTACCTCACCTTTCTGAATTCACAAGTTAAAAAAAGACTAATTTTTGTGCATATCATTGTGCATGGTCCTTACCTGAGCTATTCACAAACCGCACTGGATCTTCTTTTCTGAAATCATCCCAGTAGTACCGCAGCACCTTGACCATTCTGTGGAAGAAGCACAGACCAACTGGCAGAGGGCAAGTGTTAATCTCATGGATCTGGAAAGACAATATTCCAAGTGTTTCACTGGCTTCAGTATCCATATTTCTTGCATTTATTAATTTCAATAAAAAATAAACTGTTGTAAATCAGATTTCAGCTATATTAAATTTTGCAGAATTAGTCAATTCTGCATATTTGTAGCTAACATTTTTGAGAATAATTCTTTAGTAATATGTAGACGATTTGTAAAAGATAATACAAGTTTGTACCGTGAACATGTTTAATAACTCAAGAGTACCTTAATCTTAGACACAAGTGAATTATTAAACATAATCAATTTACTAACATGTCTAATTGTATTTATTATACAAATCGTTAGAAATATTGATTTATATCCTACTATATCATTGTTGAGAAGATAACATTTGTGTAGATTGTTTATATGTTGAGTTAATGAATACAATGAACCAACCAAACAGTAAAAATTTGAATAAACTGAGACATCATTACTGTATGTAGTCACTTATAATTCAAGTCCAACTGCAAACAACATACACTTTGATCTGCCATCACATAATATGCCAGCAGATCTGGGTCTATGCAATTTGTTTGGAGCAATCAGTAGAACAAACAGACCCTGATCTGCTGGCACATTATGTGACAGCAGATCAGGATCTATATTGTTTGCAGTTGGACACATCCCAGCATGTATCTTGTGACATCATACAACTCTCCCTCATTATAAAACATTAGATGGGGTCCAAAATGTATTATGTACAAAACCTTGTGACATCCAACTATCCCTCATTATAAAACATTAGATGGGGTCCATATGCATTATGTACTGAACCTTATGACATCATACTACTCTCCCTTATTATAAAGCATTAGATGGGTTTCATATGCATTATGTACTGAACCTTGTGACATCATACTACTTTCCCTCATTATAAAGCATCAGATGGGGTCCATATGCATTATGTACTGAACCTTGTGACATCATAGTACTCTACCTCATTATAAAGCATTAAATGGGGTCCATATGCATTATATACAGAACCTTGTGACATCATACAACTATCCCTTATTATAAAGCATTAGATGGGTCCATATGCATTATATTTTGAATCTTGCATACTTGCCATAACACGACGTGTCACGCGAAAAACACGATTTTGGACTCCCAAACCCCCCGACACGATCGTGTTTCGAAAAACACGATTTTCATCAATCTTAGAAGAAAAAATAAATAAAAATTCCACCCCAAAAAAGAAAAAAGAAATAAAAAACGTATATTTCTTGATCACTATTATATATGCCCGTAATCTGTGGTATATATAAGCAGTAAACAGTACTGCTCAAAGCTCATGTAAAACTATCATCAGGGCAGGTTTACACACCTGTTTTAGAGGCAATTAAAAGGTAAGGCGGTCAGAGATAAACAACCACCTTTCAGAGATTTACTTAATTGAGTTAAAGGATTTACTTTTTTTTTTTATAATGGTGGCTAAAATCTAGAAATGTGTTCAATGAACATGGATGCCACACCACAGTGCCTGAAATGACCTAAATGCCAAACTTAACCAAGGCAAAACTTGTGGATGTATGGCTGGACAGACAACAGTATCACCATACACTGTCATGATAGGGCATAAAAACACATAATGATTCAATACTTATGTTGCTGTACTATATACCTTGATGTTAGTATTGAAGAAGTATTAATTGCTACTTGACTTTCAAAATAAATTGGTATAAACAAAAATGAGAACTTACTCTTGCCATACCAGTATTATCCTTCAGGAAGTGTCTAAACTTTTCAATAAACACCACTCTTGTTGTCTTTCCCTAAAAAGTAAAACATCACATAATCTCATAATAAGAAAAATTAAAAATACCATTTAGCAAATTTAAGAAAAAGTGTCAATAATAATTGCTTGCACATTATTTTAAAAAATATACTTTTATCAGGAGACAAAAATTGGTAAAATCACATTCGCTTAACTGCCACCTGGTTTGAAAAGAAAGAAGAAAAGACAGTCATCTAGAGCTATTAGTGATGGGTGCATTGCAAAAAACCCCTACTCACTAAAATTTGCTCCTTAGGGCCTTATACAGAAAAAGTTGTTGTTGTAAACCAATGTTAAGAGAATATGGGCATTAAGGGGCCATGACTCTTCTAAATGATGATGTGGATTTCTCATAATGCAACTCCTTTAAGATCTCATCCATATACAAGCAACATCCCATGTAAAGATGGAAATCTGAAGTAGATTGACAAGGGCCATAACTCTGTCCAAAATGGTGCAGACAAGACACATAGGTTTGTGAAATGTTTACATCAAATAGCATCAGAATATGCTGAATGGTTCTTGAGCTATGTTGATTACAAACAACATCCCATGTAAAGATATTAAGTTGATTCACAAGGGTCATAACTCTGTCTAAAATGTAGTAGATGAGACAAAACCCATAAAATCATCTAAGTCTAAGAGACAATGTTCTTACCACATTTAAACTGAATGTGTTGAATGGTTCTTGAGCTATGCTGATTGCAAGCAACATTCCAAGATTCCATATGAAGAAAAAATATATGCTCCACAAGGAGCATAACTCTGTCCGAAATTGAGTAGACAAGACTAGCACGTTAGTGCATGAGACAATGCTCATACCAAATTGAACCTGAATATGCTGAATAGTTCTGAGCTATGACAGTTACAAGCAACATCCCATATGAAAAAAAACATGAAAGTTATTTGTCAAGGGCCATAATTCTAATAAAATTATAAAGCAGACAAGACAGTAGAATATATATAAAGAAATAGATAGAAACAGTTTTATTTCCCTTAAAATATGTATAATTAGTGAAATATTATGAATTTATCAATTAATGAAGATTATAAATAATCTTAGAATGATAACTTTTTAGATATGTCTGACAGTATTGAAATGGTGAATCCAATATATTTCCATTAATAGACATTCCATTTTAGAACTAATGTTGAATTATGACCCTTTGTACAAAGTTTTGAAAACTGCACAATTTAATAATATCAGATTTTAAAATAAGAAATAATATTCCTGAAATTATTCTTTATTAATTTGATAAATAAATAGTTCAAAAGAAAGACCAAAGACAGGAATATACATTTTTATATTGCACAATAGTTTTGCATTGATATTTTTGTCAGTTTTCTACAAATAATAAATACAATTATAAAAGTTCAGTTCCAGTGTTATGGGTTAGGCAATTTTCATTATGTATAAAGCAGTATGGAAATAGAAATGACCAAATACATAGAGAATATCTACTATCTACTTTTTTTTAGTAGATATTTGGAAATATTTCATAGTGAAGTGGGAAAAATTGTATTGTCATGAGTGGCGAAGCCACAGGTGATGATACAAAATGAAGTGAAATATTTCCTTATATCTACTAAAAAACCCATATATTTTCTTTTTATTATATATTTTTTTAAGTCAAAAACTGTTAATTTGCATGGATTTTTTCTCCATTAAGTCCCAATGCAATTAACAGCTGTATTGCTACATCAATAAAAACTTCCAAAATTTACAAGAATTTTAAGACAGCAACCTTTTACAAATTTAGCTTGTACAAATACTGCTTCAAATTGTGTATTTTGTCAAATTAATGGCTGTTTTCAAATGAAAATGAAAAGATATTTATTTTTATTAACACATTTCTTGTCCAGATTGATACAGTGAACATTGTTGGGGTGGGGCTACTGTAGAAACTACACAAAACGATCACATCTGACAGATTTCAGAGTGTAACATCTTTAATGATTGTGAGTTTACTTTTTGGATTTTGATTCTTTCTTTTTGTTCATTTCTGCATTCAAACAATAATTTTTGATCTTGGCAGGTTTGCAGTCTAGTTTGGTAACAGATGCTGCACCCAAATTTTGATTGTCACTTAATTTTGGTTTGCAATCAACACTCATCAATGCCCAATTTCTCCATCATTTGCAAACATGATTATGATTGTGATGTGAGCTAGAATCGCTACGTAAACAAATTAATTATTATATTTAACCATGCATTTTTCCAAAAAAAGGTGTCCGTTTGTCACAGAGTGTAAAAGGCATACGATACTGTCTGGACGACAAAATATCGAATAGCAACAGTTCACATAAGTCCAGTCACGAAAAGTTTGCAGGATTCATGCGGGAAATGAATTTTTAAAAAGTTAAAACTTGAAGCCTACTTTTTGTTATTTGGAATTCATTTTCAGAGAGAGAGAGAGAGAGAAGGAGCAAAGGGAGAAGAGAAATGAAATAGGCCTAAATATGGAAACACAGATCTGAATAACATACATAAGGGCAGATATACTTCCTAAATAGGAAAAGAAAGTCGTTCCAAAAGTTATATTACCACTGTGGCAACAAAAGTGGTATTGCCACTTTGGCAACAAAAGTGGTATTGCCACTTTGGCAATATAATTTTCTCCCCTGATATATTTCAGTATCTCATTATGAAATATATAATAATATGAATTTATTAATGAAGTTCATATATAAACTACAAACTTTAAACCTTTTGGATAGATAGCATCCAGAGAGTGAATCAAATATGTTTCTTTTAACAGACATTTAATTTCTGAATTAACAATATTAACTGGCTTAAATGAAAAATCTTGTAAATTATGGAAGCCATCATTAAAGTGTGTAACAAATTGGGATGAAAAAGATGAATCAATAAAGTTATTTATGTCAAATCTATGTCTGATCTTGCATTTAGATAATTGCTAATGGGTTTATCCTACATACTATTTGCCACACTTTTTACCAGTTATCAAATAAATAACATTAAATGTAGCACATTTAGTATCATAATACATCTTAAATGTTTCTTTGGTATTGCTTCTACTGAAATAAGTATTTGCATTAATGAAAGAAAAGTCCAAACATCTGGGTCTATTACATTTAGTTGATGAAACATTCACAGATGGTTTCTCTATTAACTTAGAACTAACAAGGAAATCTTTGAGATTCTTAGTTCTTTTATAAGCAAGTGTAGGCCTGCTTTTGTGTGTAAGTGATTTAACACCTACAGAAAAAGATAATTGTAAAAGATCCCAATATTTGTTGATACTCTTACCTATATTAGGTATACTCAATAATGACAGGAATGATATTGTCATCTTTATCCAAGTTTACATTTCAGTGAATCGAGCTGTGTAAGGGAAGATACATGTTTGTGTTCTTTATTTTAAATATTAACAGTATACAAGACAAAACCCATAAAAAGCATGTGTGGTCCATGAGACAATGTTCACACAAACTGCATCAGAATATGCTGACTGGTTCTTGAGCTACATACAGACAGATAAAGCTATTAGTATAGGGCTCCCGATCTCAACACATGGTCCTAATTAGCTTGGTTCTATCGTTATACAGATTGGTCATAAATACATGTTTGTAATTGTTCATAAGTCTATTACAGCTTCTTTTGCAAGGAGAAAAAATATAAACTTAAATTTTGGCATAATGTGTAACTGAAGGAGAAAAAACTATTTAACTCTTAAGTTAATTTTTCAAATAACTTTTATTAAACAATATTTATGGCATAGGTGCTAGTGTAAGGTGATGAGGTGGAAACTGGAAATCTCCAGGAAACCAACAATACTTGATCGAGGACCACTTACTGAGAAAACTAGTAACAGTGAGAACTGAGAAGATTATAATATGAGCCCCTGTAATCTAAATGTGACTTTAAAATCTCTTTGTTTTACTTACATCAACAATATCTTTGTGATGCAGCAGCAATTTGAGTATTTCTATTTGGATGGCTTCTATATCTAGATAAAGACAAAATGAAACCAATTATTAAAAGTAAACTATGTTCCTTCCATAATACTTACCAGATCATAATATGTTAGATCTTCCACTAATTGATAAATCCAGCCCTCTCAAGCAACAAACAATGTTAACGATCTTTTTGAATTATCTTAGCACTAAAAGTGCTAGGATACTGTCTGCTTGTTGAGATGAAAGTCAAATGTAGTGGTCTCCTCTTGAATTGAGGCAATGGTCCAAATCCCCTCATTTGTCAGGTAGTACTTTAACAGAAGTGCACACTCTTTAAAGAAACAGATTTTACTTTAAAAAATTTATTTGTTCTCCAAATACATTAATTTACCACATCAATATATATCAGAGGAACAGGTAAGAGGTTGAGGGAGTTACATCCCCTTCCCTCAGTTGGCCCTGACTTCAGTCTCCTAATATGACCAGCAGCTTCATATGATCAATGAAAAGATGCAGTCCTAAAGAAAATGTAATTTCTGCAAATCCAGTGTAAGTAGAGTAATCCACATTATTATGAAGCTGCTGATGGACATGGAAAGGTGGCCTGTCGAGTTTCTGATATAGGCTCTATGGGATCAAATTAAAAACTAGAAAATGTCGTCAGACCTCTATCCCATGGACTGCAAGCAAATTCTCTCAAACGCTAGGCTGGTAGCTACTGTCTTGACCTCATGAAATGATATGCACACAAAATTTATATGATCATGGGTCTTTTAGGCTGAGCAAATAACCCAACAAATCCGGGATGAAAGAAACTGAGCAGAAATATCCTCCTTTCCTTCTCCGAGTGGTAAAAACAACTAAAATATCCATCTTCTGATCAGCTCAGTGTGTTTCAAATACTACTTCAACAGTTTGATGGGGTCCTGGAGACACCTCTGTGAACAAGTTTCTAATGAAGACGAGCTTCAAAACATAAGTCTGATTTCGTACTTATGGGAAGCCTGTTCTTACCAAGAAAATCAGGGGCCATCTCAAACTGAACCATCATGATGGAACTGCCCAAAAAGTTTAGATCAATAGACAAGGCATGAATTCCAATGATTTTTCCTGCTAAAGGTAGGGTGACTTGAAAGCAAATCTTGTATGAAAGATGAGTCTGCGAAGCTTTGGACAGTCGCTCAAAGGGTAACTTATTTAATCACATCAAAACCCAAGGCAAGTTCTATTTCAGACAAAAGGCCAAGGCCTTTGATCAAGACATGTGAAAAATGGCTAGAAGGTCTGAGAGGTCTTTGTTCTGACCTATATCCTCCCTTCCATGATGATGGAACATTCAGAAATTGTGAAATGGTAGCCCTTGATGGTACTTAGGGCTAACATCTACTCAAGAGGCAGACAAGGAAGCTACAACTTCTACTCAAGAGGCAGACAAGGAAGCTAGCATCTACTCAAGAGGCAGACAAGGAAGCTAGCATCTACTCAAGAGGCAGACAAGGAAGCTAGCAACTACTCAAGAGGCAGACAAGGAAGCTAGCAACTACTCAAGAGGCAGACAAGGAAGCTAGCATCTACTCAAGAGGCAGACAAGGAAGCTAGCAACTACTCAAGAGGCAGACAAGGAAACAAGGAAGCTAGCAACTGGTGGGACAGAGGATAGTGATTTTCCTCTCTGCAACACTGGAAGAAGACTATTTCCTCTCACAGACTTTCAGAGTGGTGGATCATCTTTTTCAGAGTGGTGGATAATCTTGCCTGAGCAAATCTCTGTCAACCACCTGTTCACTGAAATGTTTCTTTCTGAAGGCATGCTTGATATAAGTCAAGCATGCACATTCAGTATTTCTGGATTGGGATGGAAAGACCAGCATGTGCAGTTGCTTCAATGGCAGGATTTTCCTGAGAATCATCATCACTAGACTCAAAGGGGGGAAATCAGGACCAGTCTGCACTAGGATTCCATTGCTTTCTAGATGACTTTGCGAATCAGTGGGGTTCAGGAAAGAAATATGCACCGTGACCATTCCAGTTCAGACAAAGGGTGTTGAGTGCCAGGCTGTCAGATCTGGGACTGGAGAAAGAAAGGTTGGAAGCTTGGCATTCCACCTCCTTGAAAACAGGTCCACTAGTGGTTGACCCCACAAGGAACAAATTGGATTAAAGATCAAGGGGTGAATGGACCATTTTGCATTTATCAGCTGATACAATTTGGATAGAGAGTCTGCTTGGACAATGAGCCTGTCTTGGATGTGGTGGACTAGAATGTGAATTTGTAGATGACACCACCTGAGAAAATCATCAAAAAAGAAGTGGTGTTCATTACATATCAGTATTCTGGAGATGAAGGCCATAGTGAATGCATTTCAATTGCGGCAGGAGGTGCTGTCAGGAAATGTTGTTCTCATCTCATCTGACAACTGTCAGGAAGGCAGATCATTGTACCCAGAGCTGGTTGAGCTGATCATATATCATGACAAGGCCAGTGCTGGGGTTGACATAGTACAGGGCCAGCTCATGTCAGGTCCAGGGGTCCAGTATGGACCATCTAGGTAAAGATCACCATAAACAGTACCGGCTTGCTGGTGTGGTATAGGATTCTATCAGGCTTATTCATATGGGTTTCTGTACCATGATGATACCAGCCTGGAAATCTGTACAATACTGAAGTGATTGGTGGATAGTTATTATGGCAGTGTGGGTAAAGTTGATGCAGTAGTATGGGGTCCTGAGATGGCAAAGATAGCTGTGCTTTCTTCCTCAACTGGAATTTTTCAACATCCATTGACTGTCACATCAAAAAACTCACCATCTAGGTCACATCAGCTGCAAGGCAAATTTTATCTACACAACATCCTTGTTAGACTGCTTCTAAGTTCTCTCACTGGCTTGGTATAATTGTTTTCACCAAAATTGTAGCCCATCTGTCCTCTGACCATAGGGTACATACTTTACAATTGTGACTAGTACCCTATACTGACAGCTCAAACCTCTAACAAACTCCACACTCTGCCTTGCCATTGTACCTGTAATAACAGCGAACAAAACAGTAGCATAAACAGGTACAATCATTCAAACATAATGCTAAATTTGCAGTGATGTGGATGCTAAGAAAAGAAAAAAATGCTACAGAGAATCACTTAAATGATCCTGAATATGAGAGTAAGTGATCATTAAATAGAAATAAGATGTAATACAGTCAAGTACTCGTATGAAAGCAAATTTTAAAGTAAATTATGTTTCTCCAAGAATACTTACCCGATTACATTAACGTTAGGAATATAGGCTTGCTACCTCCTGAATCCAGCCCTCCTAAAAAGACAAAAATCTTTCCTGTCTATCTCATATATACAAAGTGCAGTAACTCTTGCCCATTACTTCCCCTTGCAATTGCCTGGTGTTGCTAGTTTTAAGCTGAACGATATATCAATGAAGATGCTTGCATGACGATGAGACTGGGAGGGTTTTTTAACGTAAAATGTGCTTTCTCCTTTAAATGCATTCCCCATTCACATGGCTCGCATTAACGTTAGGAGAATAGGTAATAGGAGGTGGAAATTCACAGCATCCTACCTATACCTTGGGCATCCTTTGAGAGAAGAAAGGCTGGATTCCCTATAAGAAAGATAACCCACTCACCTAATTTGAAAGCAACACAGCTGACAGTCACATGATCTGTGGCAACTATACCCAGCTAAGAAGATGATTATTTAACTCTTCTTACTGACAAACTATTTATAGACAAATCCAGCAAATGAGCTGATTATGGCCATGATTAGACAGTGTTGATTTTAACTGGGTCTGGTGGTCATCTGGGCAGCAACCACTGGACCCAACAGATTCAAATTTTGTCTCTGCGAAGCTAAATTCCAGAGAGAAAAATTCAAGAAGGTTGACTCTGCATGTCAGCAAACTGCTTCTATTATGTCTTTGATTGAAAAATTACGTTTGATAGTGAAGCTCGCAGACATTGCTCTAATTTCATGAGCCAAAATCCTCATGAGGTAACTCTGATTTTTTTGAGACTTCAGAGTATGCCATGCGTATAACCCACTTCAACCACAATGATAGGTCTTGAGGGGTGATATCCTCTTTCCCAACATTCACTGGGAGAAAGAGTCATTTTCTTGTTCCATGACTTTACTCTGTGTGCTTTAAGTAATGCTTGAGGGCGCAAAAAGGATCTTGCATGGTTGTTTCTCTCAACATGTCTATCAAAGAGAGGGAGCGTATAATGACTCTCTGATTGCCCACTGACCACAGTCTATTCATTATGAGAACTGCGGAACCATCCGATCTGAACTGAAGCTAGTTTGGGCCAACTGAAAGGGCATGTAACTTGCTCTGCCTGCATGCCAAAGCTGTAGCTAATACAAAACATGTTTTGCCTCTGATTGTCCCTCCTTTGAGGTAGAGACTAATTGGGCTTAAATTACTGTGGAGGCTGAGTGGCAAGTTGGAGGAAAATTTCTGAACTGCCTGCCTCCTAACTTCCTCAATCTTGCCTCTAAAGAGCAACGGTGACCCAAATGGTGTCGTCCTCAATGTCAGGGCATGATGCAATTTGAGCAACGTGGAACACAGACATGTGTCATGTCATGCTAAGTCCAAATTAGCAGAGGCAGTCAGACCATTTGGCATGGATTGATGTGCTGCTCTGTTAATGACTCTTGCAATTCTGTCCATTGACTCCCAGGCATGCTTGTTCCATGATTTTTTGGCGAGCCAGAAAATCTCTAACGAGGCCAAGTCTAAAATCAAAGAAGTGGCTACAATATTATGTACCAGCTTTGACGTAGCATGAAATACATTTTTATAAATTTTGTAGAAAATTGGAGCAGATATATTGACAGCTGCCAAATTTTGTTGAAGGACAAGAGTTCAATGTGAAAGGCATCTGAGTGTGTTTTGTACCAGCACAATGAAAACATTGCTGGCACTTGATTTTCTGAAAAGGCCATGCTCTGACATATGGGGGTACTTATGCCCACTGGGCTGCCTAAAAATGGAGGGATACTCCCCCATGTTGTCAAAATTATCTATTGATGTTAGAGATGGGCAAACAGGCAAAAACTGCCCTGAATTAATTAACTGCATCATCGCATTCTTTACCAGGCAATGCATCTGTAACTAGAATAACTAGAATGTAAGTAGAAGGCTGTGAGGATGGCAAAACTGCAGTGCCTTGCTCCTCCACTTCCAATGATATGATGGTAGCCGATGGCTTTGAACATCTCACCTTAAGTGTGTGTGTGTGTGGGGGAACCTACAACGTCTCCCACTAGGCTCACAATTGATTCCATCTTAGGGTGAATACTCAACACATATGTCTGCTTGTTGCAAAATCTGCCCCTTTTTTCTGTTTTTGACAGTCTTCCGCAGAACTGTTGACCAGATATCTTCGTATCACATGGGGCATACACTGCATGTCAGTGACTAAGTACATTTAGTGCAGGCAAGGTACATATCATGCATGTCCTCGTTTGCCTTGAATTTCTTATACTTAGGACATTTTGTCATCATGTTTCACTGTTGCAGAATTGTTATTACACAATAAAAAAACATATTCCGGGTTAAATGGTTGAAAACCATGGAGATATTAGCAGGATTTTTTGGGAGTTATGTAGCATGATGTTATCTGTACTAAAGCAAAAGCTTAAAACTGATGACACCTGTCAGTGGCAAGGGGAGGTAATGGGCAAGAGTTACTGCCCTTTGTCTATATGATATTGACAGAAAAGACAATTTTTCTCTTTTTAGGATGGCTGGATTCAGGAGATTGCAAGCTTATATTCACAATATTGATGTGACTGGGGAACGTATTTGAAGGAAAAATGTAAGTAATAATGACCATCAGAATAGTCTTAACATGGCGTCATAGTGTTTATCATACGACAAAAAACCCAGAGAAAATTCAATGAGAATAAGTGGAGTATGCTTCCCATATGAATAGAAAACTCCACATATTCCCGAGATGTGAAAAAGAACACACATTTTGTGGGAATTTATAAAGCCTCATGAGCATGAGTAGAAGTAGTTATTAACAAATAATGGGATTTGGTACAATCCCTTAATCAAAGGGGAGACTACTCACATCTGACTTCCATCTCGGTAAGCAAGTGACGTACTTGCCCTTTTAGTGCTAAACCAAACCAAAAGATATTAACATCTGTTTTCACTTGGGAGGGCTGGATTTGTGAGGCAGTGGAAGAATATACTGTGATTGGATAATTTATTTGAGAACATTTCCACTTTCATTCCTACTGACTTGAATAGAAGATTGTAAGGTGAAACAGATACAACATATTCTATAAGCACCCATGCTTATTATATTCATTATAACTAAATAACTTGTGACCACAGACAAAAGCTGTGCAAAACAGCATGTCCTAAATTTTTCTCAATTAAAGTAATTCCATGCTGGCTGTTCAAAATATGTTGGCATCAGCATGGTTAATACTGTAACATAAAATAATGACAAATCTTGAACAAACAGTGCCATGAAGTGAGAAATTATGACAATTCTCTAAGTCTGATTATATTCACTCTCTTTTCATAACCAGTCACTTAATCATCCAAGAAGAAATATCAATCTTGAGGACAAAGAGGACATTTATTAAACCTTTTAATTGCAAAACAAATTTTTCATACATAAACTCTGCACCAGGAACCACCTAAATGTGAACAGAACTGCACTACTCTATGGAGGCTCATTTACCTTCTATTTTTTCCTGTAAGCTCCGACAGGCAGCTTCATATTTTGTCTTCCTCTCTCGCTCTTCAGCAGATTCATTTGGCAAGGAATCATCTCCTTCCTAAAACAAGAGTATATACTTATCTATTGAGAGACTACACCATAACTTATTAACTGAAAGACACATTTATTTATCAGTGTTTGATCATGGACAAGTTAAACTTCTAAAGTCCACTGATGTCTTCAGTAACAAAAATGTAATGATAAGACTTCAGAATAAATACGACTGGATAGATCCTAATAAATATTGCATTAAAATGCTGTATCAAATACTTCTGCCGTAAGAATCCATCTGAAAAAGCAAGTGGAAATGAACTGCTATATCTCATCTGCAACGTAAAACCCAGGCAAGTTTTAAAAGGCCAGTGATAAACTCTACCTGATGTTCCACAACCATTGCTGTTATCACTATGACTCACCCATAAAAATGTCCCATTACACAGTACATGTATTAAGCATTCAAAAATTGTTCCACTGATATACCGGTCCTGGACTGTCTATTTCCAAAATCTGATCTGCAGTTTCCTTGGTATTAGAATCTCAGTTTCTTAAAGAAATATGTCCCTGTACGTAACTTTTATTCCTTGTTATTATTATCTTGGATAAGGCAGTTGTTGTTATTATAATTTTTTTTGCTGTTATTCCTTCATCATTGTTGTCACCATCATAAACATTACTGTCATCCTTGTTCTACTCTTCCTGCTATTATTATTATTTATGATAATACTACCTGCAGAGATCCATAAATATGTGTATTTGCTGGACACGTCTGCTAGATCAAAAAGATTTTGACCAGCACATACTCTAGAGCAACCAGACACTGGTCATAGCAGTTCTCAAATATCATTATAATCAACTTGTCTTTGATTTATTTATCCATTATACTGCCAAATAAACACCTTAATGATGTAAAATTCAAAGGTCACCAGGTCAAGTTTACAGATTGTTTCTTTGTGGACAATCAATAAAGATGTTGCCAGCTAAGCTTAATTCAAAGGTGACTACATTGTTCCTTTGTTGGACAATCAATAGATGTGTCACCAACAAAGCAGGTCTGGCCATTATGTTTTCCCAATTGTTAAAACACTCTATAGCCACAAAACAGAAGACAAAAGGTGTCAAAGCTTATCTCCTGGACTTATCAAAAGCCCTATAACTGAATGACTGCCCCTGGGTCTGTACTACAGACATTACATCAGTCCCTCACACCACATGGTTTGTATCTCGGTGTGTCAGCACAACTTTAGAACAAAATTATTGACACCAATGCCCAAATTAAGAAAAAAAGGATCATAGCAACAACAATTAACTTTTATTATCATACTCCAAGACTTATATGGGGACCTGATCAAATAAAACTTCACTATCCGACTTCTCCAGAAATGCCTGTTAATTAGATGTTAATTATTTTTGAGGTAGTATGACAGCTTATTGTCAATTTATAAAGCATATTATATTAATTTTTAAAAACAGTAGAGTGAAATGAAATATTGTTGTTGGGTGAAATTCTATAGCATAGTTTTCTGAAAGAAAAAATGATGCTTTATAAATAATTAGTCTGAAAGGAAACAAGTTAATCATGGAAGGATAATACTAATAATAAAGGAACCAAAAATGACACATTTTCCAGTACATTTAATAATTCGGTATATCAAAGTTTTCTTTTTTGTCAGAACTTTTTATTTTTGGGAAAGAATGTCTGGCAAAAGCCATTAGAATTTCAGGATCTCTGACTACCTAATATGTTCTATAAAAACAATACCTTTTTATGTCCTTCCCACCAGACAGTTGGCACCATGTCTGCCAGCCCTGCATCATCCGGAGGCTTGATATGTAGGAATATTGGGAACTTGATTTTGTCAAATCTATACAGAGTTAAGGAGTCACGTTTGTGATAGTCAAACCTCCAAATTAAGACCACCGATCACACTGGGGGAAAAGTGGTCCAAGTCTGTCAGTAGTCCGATTATAGAAAGAATGAATGTGCTCTTGTAATCAAAAAAAGGAATAACCAAATGTGGTTACAACTGGTGAGTAGTCTCATTTTTGGGGTGGTGGTGGTTGGAATTGTATAGGAATTCAATAGACAGAACTGCTGAATTTGATAAAACATCACAAAACAAAAGCATACATATATAGGTAATCTCTTTCTAAATAACATTTTTATCATTTTCTTAATAAAAAGCTATCAGTGTAGCCATGTCACAGGTGTATAACACATGTAATACACATGTGTCTATTCCAGGAATATAAACGTACCTCATGACAAACAATCACATACAACAATCCTGACCCCAGTCTCATTATCTCATCCTGCACTAAAGAAGTACTTTTGTACTGTTAATCATAAAATAATAGCAAACATAAAACTCTAGAAAATTTGATGAGTGAACCAATTTTCACTAAAATTTTGTTAACATTAAAATTTCATGACAATAAGAGCATAATGTTCATTCTATAAATGATGATGGCTATACAGATGGATGGTTCGTTCTGGAATGAGGGTTAGATATTAGTAACCACCAAGTGCCATACTGGATGTTGTTTTCATAGAAATATTGTCACTCATGTTTTGTCTATAATTTTGTTAGTATGTATGTAGTAGTGCTTTATGGCACCTCAGCACACTGTGGCTATATGGTGCCAACTAAAGGTAAATGTTCGAAAATGTAAAAATGAATTGTACACAAATTTCTAGGAAGAAAAGCTTTTCCAAAATAAATGCAAATGTGAAGTGCAATAAGATAAAATATAAAACATAACAATGTTTAAATCCTGTAAAATGTATATAAAATAAAAAATATAAAGGCAACACATGTAAAATCCTTAAAAGATATGGTCAAAACTTGTTATATAAACCGTATTCCATTAAAAAATCCAAGATTTTCTCAGATCGTACATCATTATACAGTCTCTTCATGCAGTTGACATCAAAATGCTTCTGTCTCACAAAGTGGATGTTGACACACTCGACAAGAATGTGTTCCACTGTCAGTGGATAATGGCACAGCATGCACTCTGGTTGAGGTTCACCCTTCTTGGAGGTATGCATGGGTCAAGTATGCATGTCCAATACACGATCGTCACAATACCACCTCATCTCTGTGATTTGTTCTATACTGGGATGGGACTCTCCAATTGTGGGTTTGATGTTCTTAAGTTTCTTTGTGGAGTTTTCATTGCATTTGTTTTGCCAAGTATGAAGAACATGATGATTTATACAATATTTGAAGTCAGCATATGGAATCTTCCATTCAGAAAGTGTCTCTGCAGGGCAGGTTTGGCTGCTTTATCTGCCCTTTCATTACCCTTTATACCAATGTGACTAGGCAGCCAACAGTACAGAATACTTTTCCCAGATTGTATGAGCACATCGTGTTTCTCTAATATCTGGGATATTAATGCATTGTCAGATTGAAGGTCCTGCAAGGCTTTCAATGTGCAAAAGGAATCCGAAAACATTAAAAACTGGGGCTTGATCCAGTAACTAGTTTGAGATGATGCCATGAGGTGTTGCATTGGCAGCTCAAACTCTGTCTCCATCTTTCTCATGGTCTGTATATAGGGACATATGGCCACGATTGAAAGCTCTGATTTCATTAAATCTACTCTGAAAAAGGAGCAGACTGACTTTTTGAATTGGCAAAGATCAAATATAATTTTTGGGGCAGTACTGATAATCAAGGTGGTGTTTTTGGAACACAAGATTTTGCAGTATTTCAACAATTATTTTTGTTGCCTCCAAGTGAGAATGAATTTGTATGCCAAAAGGTGAAATGAAGTTTGGTTTTTGCATATACAAGGTTTGGTATTTTGGGCTTAAAGACTGGATCATATCCACAGCTTTAATGGATTAGAAGATAGTCTAGTAGAATACTGAAGAGCCAGTTTAATTCATCTGAGATAAAGTGATGGTTCATTTGCTTCAACATAGAGGCTTTCTCAAGATGAAGTTCTAAATGCACCCAGACAGAGTCCAAGTCTCTATCATTTTGTTAGAACATCCCTCAATGTTGGCATTGATTCTTATAATTTGTGCTTGGATAATCCCGATACTTAAATAAAGCAATTACACTGCATATAGTTTGTATTTACACTGCTTAGCATTCAAGTACAAACTTCATTTTAAGAAGTGTAAAACCATTACTACAAAAAAAATGTATACTGCTGCACACAGGTAATTCACTAACATTTTATGTCACTAATATACTATTAAAAAAGTCTCTAAAATTTTATTATGCTAAATATTGTGATTCAGCCTGGCCCCTTGTATTTGTGCAGTACATAATGGTTACACTATCAAAGAACTACTGATTTCATATCTTGCCTTATTAAAAGTGTGCTTTAATAAAATTCAAAATGCATAAATTCAGAAGACAGAACTGAGTTAACAATAAATAAAAATACCACCACAACTGAAATAAATAAAATGATAATAGCTGTAAAATATTATCTTTTGACACATCATAGTGGTGCAGTGTTAAACGAAGTAAAACCTTATTTCATTCGCTAAAATATCTACTTATAAAAAACTACAGTGCATTATCTTGTAAATTAATGGATAACAATTTAAATATGAAATATGAGGAGTTCAATGGTGATTTCCCTATTATAAATAGAGTTTAACAGCAGAAAATTATTTGCAACAGTAAAGCCACCATTAATGTGCTCAATTCCTTCAAGACAATACTGCTGTCCCCATTTTAACATACAATGGAAAAATGTGTCCAAAAATAGCTGAAAAATTAATTCTCAATGTCACAATATCACTGGGGAATTCATGACATTTAAATGGCACCAAAGTTTCCAGCAGTATATCATGGATAATTGGACTGGTTTGGTGTTTTAGAGCACAGCAACACAAGTAGGTTCTATAGTGCCAAGGCAATCTGAGTAAAGTGCCTTGCCCAACGGCACACCATGGTAGCCAACACAGGCTGATATGAACCCACAATCTTTCAGTTGCAAGTCACATGTTCAACCAGTCAGAATGCATTTTACATTCACAGATATATTGGAATATTTATTTAAAAGGATACAGAACATTTTCCAGCAGATAACGGCGAGTCCGTTGATGCCTCAAGATGGCAACAAGCAGTGTGAGGTAAGTTCTCTGCAAAAAAAAAGAAATTTATCACCTAAACCGTAACATTTTTCTTTTGGTCATAATTGTCTTTGCAAAGAAAAAATACCACTTATGAGTTGTATAGGATAGAAAGTATGGTAGAATAATGAATTATATTATTTTTATAAAAAATGAGTCAAGATTTGGTCTATCAGTATAGGATAGAAAGTATGGTAGAAAAATGAATTATATTATTTTTATAAAAAAGAAGTCAAGATTTGGTCTATCAGTATAGGATAGAAAGTATGGTAGAAAAATGAATTATATTATTTTTATAAAAAAGAAGTCAAGATTTGGTCTATCAGTATAGGATAGAAAGTATGGTAGAAAAATGAATAATATTATTTTTATAAAAAAGGAGTCAAGATTTGGTCTATCAGTATAGGATAGAAAGTATGGTAGAAAAATGAATGATATTATTTTTATAAAAAAGTAGTCAAGATTTGGTCTATCAGCATAGGATAGAAAGTATGGTAGAAAAATGAATGATATTATTTTTATAAAAAAGGAGTTAAGATTTGGTCTATCAGTATAGGATAGAAAGTATGGTAGAAAAATGAATAATATTATTTTTATAAAAAAGAAGTCAAGATTTGGTCTATCAGTATAGGATAGAAAGTATGGTAGAAAAATGAATTGTATTATTTTATAAAAAAAGAAGTCAAGATTTGGTCTATCAGTATAGGAGAGAAAGTATGGTAGAAAAATGAATGATATTATTTTTATAAAAAAGAAGTCAAGATTTGGTCTATCAGTATAGGATAGAAAGTATGGTAGAAAAATGAATTATATTATTTTTATAAAAAAATAAGTCAAGATTTGGTCTATCAGTATAGGAGAGAAAGTATGGTAGAAAAATGAATAATATTATTTTTATAGAAAAGGAGTCAAGATTTGGTCTATCAGTATAGGATAGAAAGTATGGTAGAAAAATGAATGATATTATTTTTATAAAAAAGCAGTCAAGATTTGGTCTGTCAGTATAGAATAGAAAGTATGGTAGAAAAATGAATGATATTATTTTTATAGAAAAGAAGTCAAGATTTGGTCTATCAGTATAGGATAGAAAGTATGGTAGAAAAATGAATTATATTATTTTTATAAAAAAGAAGTCAAGATTTGGTCTATCAGTATAGGATAGAAAGTATGGTAGAAAAATGAATTATATTATTTTTTATAAAAAAGAAGTCAAGATTTGGTCTATCAGTATAGGATAGAAAGTATGGTAGGAAAATGAATGATATTATTTTTTATAAAAAAGAAGTCAAGATTTGGTCTATCAGTATAGGATAAAAAGTATGGTAGAAAAATGAATGATATTATTTTTTATAAAAAAGAAGTCAAGATTTGGTCTATCAGTATAGGATAGAAAGTATGGTAGAAAAATGAATTATATTATTTTTTATAAAAAAGAAGTAAAGATTTGGTCTATCAGTATAGGATAGAAAGTATGGTAGAAAAATGAATGATATTATTTTTATAAAAAATAAGTCAAGATTTGGTCTATCAGTATAGGAGAGAAAGTATGGTAGAAAAATGAATGATATTATTTTTATAAAAAAGAAGTCAAGATTTGGCCTATCAGTATAGGATAGAAAGTATGGTAGAAAAATGAATGATATTATTTTTATAGAAAAGAAGTCAAGATTTGGTCTATCAGTATAGGATAGAAAGTATGGTAGAAAAATGAATTATATTATTTTTATAAAAAAGAAGTCAAGATTTGGTCTATCAGTATAGGATAGAAAGTATGGTAGAAAAATGAATTATATTATTTTTTATAAAAAGAAGTCAAGATTTGGTCTATAAGTATAGGATAGAAAGTATGGTAGAAAAATGAATTATATTATTTTTATAAAAAAGAAGTCAAGATTTGGTCTATCAGTATAGGATAGAAAGTATGGTAGAAAACAGAATGATATTATTCTTATAAAAAAGGAGTCAAGATTTGGCCTATCAGTATAGGATAGAAAGTATGGTAGAAAAATGAATTGTATTATTTTTATAAAAAAAGAAGTCAAGTTTTGGTCTATCAGTATAGGATAGAAAGTATGGAAGAAAAATGAATGATATTATTTTTATAAAAAAGAAGTCAAGATTTGGTCTATCCGTATAGGATAAAAAGTATGGTAGAAAAATGAATGATATTATTTTTTATAAAAAAGAAGTCAAGATTTGGTCTATCAGTATAGGATAGAAAGTATGGTAGAAAAATGAATTATATTATTTTTTATAAAAAAGAAGTAAAGATTTGGCCTATCAGTATAGGATAGAAAGTATGGTAGAAAAATGAATGATATTATTTTTATAAAAAATAAGTCAAGATTTGGTCTATCAGTATAGGAGAGAAAGTATGGTAGAAAAATGAATGATATTATTTTTATAAAAAAGAAGTCAAGATTTGGCCTATCAGTATAGGATAGAAAGTATGGTAGAAAAATGAATGATATTATTTTTATAAAAAAAGAAGTCAAGATTTGGTCTATAAGTATAGGATAGAAAGTATGGTAGAAAAATGAATGATATTATTTTTATAAAAAAGAAGTCAAGATTTGGTCTATCAGTATAGGATAGAAAGTATGGTAGAAAAATGAATTATATTATTTTTTATAAAAAGAAGTCAAGATTTGGTCTATAAGTATAGGATAGAAAGTATGGTAGAAAAATGAATTATATTATTTTTATAAAAAATAAGTCAAGATTTGGTCTATCAGTATAGGATAGAAAGTATGGTAGAAAAATGAATGATATTATTCTTATAAAAAAGGAGTCAAGATTTGGCCTATCAGCATAGGATAGAAAGTATGGTAGAAAAATGAATTGTATTATTTTTATAAAAAAAGAAGTCAAGATTTGGTCTATCAGTATAGGATAGAAAGTATGGTAGAAAAATGAATGATATTATTTTTATAAAAAAGAAGTCAAGATTTGGTCTATCAGTATAGGATAGAAAGTATGGTAGAAAAATGAATTATATTATTTTTTATAAAAAAGAAGTCAAGATTTGGTCTATCAGTATAGGATAGAAAGTATGGTAGAAAAATGAATTATATTATTTTTATAAAAAAGGAGTTAAGATTTGGTCTATCAGTATAGGATAGAAAGTATGGTAGAAAAATGAATTATATTATTTTTATAAAAAAAGAAGTCAAGATTTGGTCTATCAGTATAGGATAGAAAGTATGGTAGAAAAATGAATTATATTATTTTTTATAAAAAGAAGTCAAGATTTGGTCTATAAGTATAGGATAGAAAGTATGGTAGAAAAATGAATGATATTATTTTTATAAAAAAGAAGTCAAGATTTGGTCTATCAGTATAGGATAGAAAGTATGGTAGAAAAATGAATGATATTATTTTTTATAAAAAAAGAAGTCAAGATTTGGTCTATCAGTATAGGATAGAAAGTATGGTAGAAAAATGAATTATATTATTTTTTATAAAAAGAAGTCAAGATTTGGTCTATAAGTATAGGATAGAAAGTATGGTAGAAAAATGAATGATATTATTTTTATAAAAAAGAAGTCAAGATTTGGTCTATCAGTATTGGATGGAAAGTATGGTAGAAAAATGAATGATATTATTCTTATAAAAAAGGAGTCAAGATTTGGCCTATCAGTATAGGATAGAAAGTATGGTAGTAAAATGAATTGTATTATTTTTATAAAAAAAGAAGTCAAGATTTGGTCTATCAGTATAGGATAGAAAGTATGGTAGAAAAATGAATGATATTATTTTTATAAAAAAGAAGTCAAGATTTGGTCTATCAGTATAGGATAGAAAGTATGGTAGAAAAATGAATGATACTATTTTTTATAAAAAAGAAGTCAAGATTTGGTCTATCCGTATAGGATAGAAAGTATGGTAGAAAAATGAATGATATTATTTTTATAAAAAAGGAGTTAAGATTTGGTCTATCAGAAGGTTGTCAATTTTATGACTCAGATTACCAGAATTCCACTTCTGTCTCCTTGTAATTTAATTTCATGTGATATCTTTCTCTCAACAGGAAATATCAATCAACAGTGGCTTACAAGGGATCTATTCATGAATTGCTCACCAAATAGGTTTCCATACATCTGTGCTGCTGCCTAAAGAACTGATCATTGATTGTTTAACCAAGTCAGAGAACTGTCACAGATTTTACAATATAACATGTACAAATTCACATTGCTTTAACTTTGCCATATTTCACCTGATTTTGGGACTTTGTTTATAATTTCCTTAAAAATGTAAGTGACACATAAGTGCAGATTTTGAAAATGAAATCTTGAATTGTACTAGTTAATATGTGAATTGGGAGACAGAACATAGTTGATAGGTCACTAACAAAGAATGTAGAATAACTGTAGACGTGAAGGAGGAAAGAGGATAAACAACCTATTTGCAGGTCCCACAATCAACCATATAAGTTTGTCTCCCCTGGTCTGAACACAAGGTGACCTGTGCTTCAAATGGAGCACGCAGTTATAGTTTATGTTAACATGATATAAGTAAACTAATGATTTCATTAATGAAATTCTTATTCAGAAAGACTTTAAAAACTGTGTCAGTATCCACTTCTAAAAAGGTACAACTTCTAACCTTTCTTGCATTTATTTAGAAAAATATCCTTACATAGTAAATGTATATGATGAATTGAGGCAGACCTTTTTGATAGATCTTTTTTTTTTAGATAATTATCTTCAAGTGTTTTGTGTCAGAAAAAAGAATGACCCCTCTGAATACAATGCCAAAGCCATTCAACCAAAATACTGTAATTTCATTTATTTTTTATCTGTATCAATTTTTGTGTTTTTAAAGAAATGAATTTATTCAATACTTACATTTGTAAATTAAAGAGGGGGGCATATTGTTTCCTCAGAAGGAATATCATTCATTTTGGGTCAAAAAATTCATAGCAACAATGAAATCCCAAAAATGTATACCCCATGAAAAATAATTAATTTACAGTACTGATGTCACCTCTTTCTTATGAGTGAACATATATGGTATTGAGATATTTGGATGAGAGTTTGGCATATTCCTGCCCTACCTTCCAATGTCGAATCAGAATTTTTTTTTCTTACCAAATATGATGAGTAGCTATCTGCAAAGAGGTGTATTACATATCTGAGTACTTACAGGATTCCTAAAGTCTGGGGTCACAGGGGAAAATCTGTAGGAAGACAACATGGATACCATGAGATGCTCTAAACATGGCTTGAGCTCAAAATCCTGGAATAGAAACAACATGATACTTAATACCATTAATTCATTTAATTTGTATGGGTATTGCATTTTTGTGGTTTTACAGAAAATGATTTCATTATCACTTAAATTGATGGACATGCCTCTGTTGGGCAGTGGGGCCTTCTGTCTTCACAGATCGATCATTGTTCACTGGGTCTTTAAAATCATTGCTTTTATTACATACCCATTTACTCCTAAAAGGCTGATCTGGTGATTAATTAAGATGTACAATACATATTTCCTAACCGCACACCAAGACTGGAACTATTTTAGGTGTTTTCACTGATGTCTGCACATCGATGTTCTTAAATGCACCAAATGGAACCTCTACCAATCCCAATTTGTTCTGAATTCTGATTACACTGTATAGATAACAATATTTTGAAACTGTAAAACAATGGGTTATGTATCAAAAACAAAACTGCTTCTGTTTTATCCTGAGATGGGGATGGTGGAAAGAACTCTTTTGATATGGTATATGAATATGTATCAGCCTGATGGCCTCAACATATCCCTACACCACATCAGACTGATTCCTTCTGCTTACTTGGAACAGAAAGCATATGCAGTTTTGTGTATGTAGCAATTATGAAATTTACAAAAAAATTTAACAAAAAAATAGAGACTACTTTGAAGTACATCATTTTTGTTAAAAGAAAACCAAGAAATTCTGAAGTCAATTAATATAAAGCTTAGAGATGAAACTGTTTTTTCAACAAAATTTGTCAAATCTTTCTATCTTCCTTCCCATTAACAGATCATTTTTTAAGTAAGATTTAAATACCTGTACAAACAATATACTGATTTATTCCTCATGCAAACTGAAAAAAAAGTCAGCCAATTGATGAATTGTCAAAATTTTTTCAGATACCAAAAAACAATTATCTTTTTCTGCTGTCTCAAAACTTAGGGACAAAGAAAATAGTTCCCAAAAAAAAGGTCAGAAAATTTAGCATGAGGTGTGAGTGGGGCAAGTTTTACAGCTATTTTCATTTCTGGAGTCAGCTGAATAACAATTCCGTATATACTCGCGTATAAGCCATTACCAACTCCAAACAACACTGACCCTGATCTGCCATTGCATAATGCACTGGTAAATCTGGATCTATGTTGTTTGCTCTACAGATTACTCCTAACAAACTGCACAGACTACAAAAGAAAAAATGCCAAAAGTAGTTGAAACATAGACAACAAAGATTTTTATTTCATTTTCTTCACCATTTATACTCACGTATAAGTTGAATCCAACTGCAAATTGCATAGACCCAGATTTGCCTTGATATAATGCACTGCATAGACCCAGATCTGCCATTACATAATGCACTGCATAGACCCAGATCTGCCATTACATAATGCACTGCATAGACCCAGATCTGCCATTACATAATGCACCAGTCTACTAAAACCTTCATTCAAAAAAAATTCCAAGAAATATTGCTTCCTTTATTCACATTTTCTCAGTGATAGTCATTATTATAGTCCACTGTAATGTGCGCCACCATTTTCATACAGACTGAATTAGTAGCCAATGAGCACCTGCTCTGTAACAGACTATTGAAAAAGCGGCATGTGGTATGAACTTGATGTAATATTGCTGTGTATTATTAATAAAATCAAATCATCATGCTGACATGTGAAAGAACTGGTTCATATTCAGCAGGGTGAACATTAATCATGTTTGAGCGTTGTTGCTCTGTCTCTCTCACTCTCTTCCTTGAACACTAAAAAAACAACTTTCAATGACAAATATATAGGACTAATGTCATTTACCTAAATGGAGAGGTAATATTTAATCCGACTGATTGGAATGGAATTAAAAAACTCAGAACGGCAGGTGTATGTAAAGGTAAATGTTATACAAATTTCAAAATTTACTACACCCAAGATATTTTCTTTGATTCACAATATCTATTAGATAAATGGGCAAATAAATTAAAATGTATTCTTTCTATAAGGCATTTTACAATTAAGACAGGGAATCAACATTCTGGCTTAATGAAGCACTGACCATCGTAATGAGTCATGACATGGCATACACAGGATGGACTAAAATGATTTTCAAAATTTATTTAAATATAATTAGGAATGAAAGTTTATGCCTACCTGTTTTATCAATGTATTCATTCTTTTTAGAGAATGTCATGTTTTTTTCTCTGGGGAAACAATTACAAAACAGACTTCTGAACACAACTGATATAAATCTCTCTTTTATCACGCCTATCAATCGATGTCAACTTGCAAGTAATAGTTATATATAATGTAAAACTGAAGAAATCTCCATTTTCAGACATTTTCCACAAGATATTTATGTAAAACTATGGTTGATAATCTGAAAATGGCACTACTGACAGTCTTTCCGAGACACTGTACATCATCACTTTTGTTTTTCAATACTGAGCACTGTAAGATATTAAATTACCTTTCCTTTTCTGAAAGAAAACTGTAACCGACCTTATTTAGTGTGTCTGAAACTTAGGCTAAAATACAAAATTACTGACCATGACTGTCCCAAAACATAGGCTGCATTAAAAGAGAAAAAATTAAGGATGTGCAAAAACTTAAGGTGTCCAAAAACTTATGGCTTTGATGGTAACCATGCCTACTAATTAGCAATATAATTTTCTATACAATTATTGTTATGGGGATTTAACTAGAAGGTGTTTGAGGGGTCTTCACCAGTTGGCTGTTACATCATATGCTATGGAAAACCCTGACCTGATTTCCACTCGTCTATTATGACTCATCAGAGTGAGCAGTAAATCACTGTGGCAGTTTGTGTGCAACTTTATAGTCCTACCCATTTATCTTGACAACCTTGGTCCCAAGGTAATACTGTCAACATAAGTGGATGTCGAGATAAGTGTTTGGGTGGGTGGGTGCAAAAAGCTAATTTCTCTTTGACCTGCATACAAGTTAAATTTGTCTGTAAGAGGTGATCTGTTGTCAGTGAGTAGGATTTACACTTTGAGAAAAAAACAATAGAAATTTTGATTAAATGAAGACAAATATGTGAAATACACTTGTATACTGACAACTTACATATTTTTTACCTTTGTGTAATAAAATTAATAATGTGTCAAGTGCATGTACAGTAGGACCCCGCTATAGCAAGCTTCATTATAGCACAAATTCGGATATAACACGATCGTGGCATGGCTCCCGAAATTTCATCTATTTTTTCGTACATGAAACAAAATTATTTTTTCAAAGTACGAAAAATAATGTGTAAAAAATTAATTATCATTTTGGGGGAGAGATCGTGTATGAATTCGGATATAATACGATCGTGGCGTGGCTACCAAAATTTTACAATAATTTCGCCAATTTCTTGAACTACTGCAAAGTTTTGTGCCAAAATAAACAAGAGTTTGATTTAATAATTTGGCAAGCTGTGTTGTATTCTTGAAGAAAAAGTGTCTATTGATTGCATCTTTCATTATATGAATAAAGATGCTGAACATTTCTATTTGTGAATGTTCATTTCATATGTGTCAGTAGTCAAACACTGCACTTTGATCTTAGTTTATTTTTGAAAGATGTCAGCTCATTTTAAAGCTGACAAGTGTTAATCTTATTATTACTGGTACATGAACAATAAAGTCATTAAGTCTTCTTTGTGTTTGTCTTCAATACATTCTGTGTACAATCGTTACTCAAACAATAGCCGACATATGTTTGCTCATTCAACTGCATACACAGCCAAGCACCAAACAATGCGGTGGTTGATAAAAGATTCGCACCTGAATTTATAAATCAATTAATTTAAGTCATTGACAATCATCAAAGTCAATCTCAAAGCTAAATGTTGTTCAAACCATGCGGCAATGATTTATAAAACATCAAAAAACGAAAGCCGCCAACGCGCACACGTGGCTTGGCGGTGCTATTAGACAATCCCCACACAATCAGTTGACCAGTGAATAATATTGTACATTCCCTATAAAAATGACCCCATATAGTTATTTACAATGGATAACAGTACACGGAAACGTTAAGCTTTTTCTGTTAAAGAGAAGCTTGAAGCCATGGACAGGATTAAGTCCGGTGTTTCCACAAGTCAGATTTAATACCCAAGTGACATTTCCCAAGTTATCTGCCAGTGCACGTGGGCCGATAAGCCTCTGGCTTGTAAAAGCACTCACTTTGTTTTCAGGTAGAGTTCTACAGCTTCCTGTGCATATACTTTGACCTTAATCCCTAAGCTTGTAAAGGCACCACACTCTTTGTTTTCCCACATGACAACCCTTTGATCAAGCCGCTTGTTTGATACTTGTTCAGTGCCAAGTAACAGAGGGTGGTTATTTGAACTCCCAGTGATCTTGCCGCACAATTGACACGTGTCCAGTTGCATCCTTTAATAGATTTCTGACTTTATGATCAAAGTGTTACTTGCAAGAGCCCAAGCTCAGTCTCGTGCATAAGCACCTGTATATGACAGTACAGTTGAGGAATCGGAGTCTAACGTGATTTACGATGACTAGACGATGATTTACAATGACTAGACGACGATGTAGGATTTCAGAACTTTATCAGACAAAGATATTATACTTCTGTGTGCATATTTTCTATGGAATTATTATGGACTCACTCCTACGCATGCCATGAGATCAGCTGGTGAGTACACGTGTTGATCCTTTAACTATTCATGCTATACAATAGACATGTACATATAAATGTACCAATGCATGGTTCTCTGAATAAAGTAAAATATTATATGTGCAATCTCTGTTTTCACTGCATGTGTATTTATCGTTTATTATCCACTGATTTAAGATGGTAACTGTGCCAATGAAGCACGTTGTTTTGAGCCCACAATTTACCCCCCCCCCCCCCCATTTTCTTGGTGCATGCATCATTTTCTTCAGCTAAATGACTTGGTTTTGTCTAGGTTGGTTATAGCACGATTCGGGACATAGCACGATCCCGTTTTGTGGACCCAGACCATCGTGCTATAGCGGGGTCCTACTGTATATGAAAAATCGATGAATTCAAATATAGGTCACATGTTAGAAAATTCATGTATTGGTCACATCCTGTTGGAAAACACATGAATAAGAAAATGGTAGTCCTCATTTGATCTATATCCCATTGTCAACCAACACGTGATTAAACAATTCACTACAATATTCACTGTTGCCAGTAGCACATGGCTGTATAGTTGTTATTTACATGCTAATTATATTGGCCTAGATTTTGGTCTGAATGAGGCAACAGGCATAATCATATTACAGAGGCTACCAAGGGGATGGGGCAATTCATACGGAAAGGAAAACCTGTCAACAAATTATGAATTCTCTCGAAATAGCAGTAAAAATGTTAATGACAAATGGATGCAAATCATTTAATGACATTTTTCTTTTTTAGTCTTTATTAAGCACAAACACCTTTGCGAAATGCAACACCTTCAACTTCCTTAACAGCCAGATATTTAGTTTCAAAAGATGGTAAATTTAATTTGTTTTATGCTGCTGTTGGTAGCCATCATAAGCATAAATAAAGTTACTTTTCTTCCTGCAGAAAATGAAACTTTCATAGCACAGTAAATGTGTTCCAATCACCGATCACTTTAGGAAATGCAACAATAGATTCCATTGCTTTTATTAAAGTTTGGTGATGACTTCCTTTGATGAAGCGTACACTGTTTTTATTGAAGATTGCAGTCAGCTTGCTTTGATGAAGGGTGCATGTGTTATTGAAGTCGTCACAAAAGGCCAACTTTGGAGGACCAAATAAATGCCTGTTTGTTAATCTGACGGCAACATTAACGCCTGGCAGCAACATCAAATAACTGTAGAACAAAGTATGGGTCAGAACTGGCAGCTTGTCAACATAAACAATTAGAAAACAAAGGATTTGTTCAAGATGGGACCTAGGGCTTGCATCTACATATACATTTATTTTTTATCTTGACGTCGACATAAGCAATACAAATTTAGAAGTAACAAAAGACCATGGGCCCGGTACTTTGCAAAGCAGCTGACCATGGTTGGCCTGGGCAAGTAACGAACACACGACCTGAGCATTAACAGCACTATTCAAAATTTGATTATAATCTTCTACATTCTTATTTCACATTTTCTACATCAAAATTAGCAAATAATGACCAACAGGTATATGTTTTTGCAAAAGATGCTTTATAAGAAAACAGAAGTTGTAATCTCTCAGCAAATTTTCATTCAGATGGGTCTTGGTTTGTATTTTTTTTTAAAAAATGATAAATTCTGCAGTCAGTGTACGCAATACTTTGCAACTCTGCAACCTTCCATACGTCACCTTCCTTAAACAACAAATTCTTATATTCAACTCGAGTCTGATGTTCCCCTTCCTTCACCTGCATAATATTTTTAATCTCTCAACAGTTACCTCCCTTATCCAGCCTAAATTTATCCATCTTGTTGCGGGCTGCTTACAGGAGGCTGCACTCTATTTCTTTAGTCATATCACATAATAATCTTTGTATAATGAACATCATTAAACTAAACAAACCTGCATCAAACTCCACATTAAGTCCAGAACTTTTGAGATTTTGGGTACAGGTTGTAGGAAGTCAGATGTGTCATTGTGTTTTAATAAAAACTTTAATAAACAAGCTTCCACTACATACGCAGTTTTCTGCAAATAGAGGAAAAAATGTTGCATGTATGATAAATTGCAACTATAATAGAAACATTTCTTCTAACAGAGTCATCAACTAGCATTATTTAAATTTATAAGATCCTTTAAACTCATTAAAATGCAAAATAGAAGCCATCTGTCTCTTGGGGTTACTAGTCATTGCTTTACTGATATGTTTGCATGAAATTAATTTTGCTGTACATGTATATCTATGAAAATGTATGTGCTGCTTGAAAGTACTGTATATACTCTCATATAAACTGGGCCCAAATGCAAACAACATAGACCCTGATCTGCCGGCGCATTATGCGATGGCAGATCTGGGTCTATGCAGTTTGCAGTTGGTAATGGCTTATACGCGAGTATATATGGTAAGAGAGTGTACACACATATAAAGAGCTTTCTAATTGTGTAGTTTTCCTTACTATAAAAAAATACATGCTTGGACTTAAAAAAAGGACTAAGAAATTAAGAAAATTTGATTTTCTTTTATTGTTCCTATTTTTTTAATTTTCAAGTAAGATCTATTACAAAAAAATGCTGCATCAAAAAGAACTTTTATAGATATGCTAAAACCTGCCTAAAATGTAGAGCATGTCATAACATTTTAGTTTTATTGCGTTTTAAAAATGTAGTTTTTCAAATAGATTTAAGCCATTTTTTTCAAACAAACTCACTGAAAATACATATATTAAATTACAACTTTCTTACTGATGTACATAATAATTTTGCAAATTTAATAGTTTTGCTAAAATTTTTAAAAAAACTTTGCCCACAAAAAATTTTGTGATTACAGTATCAAATTAGAATCAGAACAATTATGAAGAAGATAGCTTTATTAAATTAAATTACATGAAAGAATGAACTTCAAGAAAATGGAAAATAACCTACCAAAAGAGGGGCCAATTTATCCAATATATGCGCTGCCACTAATAACAAGGAACACTTCTTGCTTCTATGTTCCATTAGGGGATGTGGTGGGTTATCTCCCTTGCCAGCTACCAATGCACTATCATCTTTCTAAAAAGAAATTAACCAGTCATGATCCAAAATGTGTGATGACTTTTGAATTTAAAACAAGAGTACCATAAATGGTATATTATATGCACACAATGTGTTAAATAGTATTAATATACTTCTTTTATGTAAAACCCGCTTTCATTGGTCAGATCCTGAAGTATTACAAGATGAAGAACTTGTTTAACTTGTGTGACCTTGACCTTTGACCACCTGACCTGAAAATCAAATGGTTTCAGCATAACCTCACATGCAAACCTGCCAAAGTACTTACAAAAAAAAAAAAAAAGCACCTAGGCAATGTTGGACTAAGTATATGACAGAGAAGTAAATCTTCTTGGAGTCAATGTGATCTTGACCTTTGGCCTTTTGAATCTGAAATCAATAGATGTCTTCCTTGTCTCAAATACAAGCCATCCACAAAATTTGGTAAAAGACACAAAGCTCAAACTATTTTGCAGAACCCTTTTTCATCTTTCTGCATCAGCAAGCTTGGCCTTTGACCTCAGTCAAACCTGTCCGTAGCAGCCACACATGGGAAAAGAACAAACTGTATGCACGTTCACCTTTTAAACTTTGTTTTGGTAACAACGCACACCAAATACCATTATTGTTATTACTACATCTATTATTATTATGTTACCAAGAGATTTAGTTATGTGCACTATTTAACAAACTCATAAAATACATGTGTATGTTGTCCTCTCCCAACTTATGTTCCACAGAAGATTATGTTATCCTGCTCCCTTTAATCAATTCTATAAAGTAATCACTCACTCATAAAAAGTCACTGATTTTAGTTTGTTTTGTGCACCATGACAAAACACTAATTTCAAATACTGACAATTTACATACGACTTTAAAACAGGACTGACTCTTTGTTCAGCCAACTTGTATAATTAGGCTTAGAAACTGCTGCTCATACTTCAAACAATATCTGGATTAACCACTTGCTTTAAAGACAGTGGGCTTATTTGAGAGGCCTGTGATGAATAAGGAATAATTCACAAAATATGCCTTTATCTAAACAATGCCTTCCTCATGAGGCAAATGTTCAGTTTGCATAGACTGAGTGGTTACTGTCAAATATGCTCCAGTGACTGCTTAAAGCAGTGAGAAACCATTATTTGGATAGGAAACACCTTGCTGACCATGGAAAGCAGCTGACTATTATATACTTGACATTTATATAGGAAATTTGCCAGATGGATATTAGAATGGCCATCAAGACCAGGTGACTGCTATATAAAGGTGACTGTTCTGACAGGTTTGACTGTAATGACCACAAAATCAATAGGTACCTTTCTGGCATTAAATGCAAGCCAGTCACAATGTTTGGTCATGGTTTGTGGCTTAGAATTTGAGTTTTTTTGTGGAAACCATTTTCCTTCTTGGAGTCCTTCTGACCATGATCCTTGACCTTTTAAACCCAAAATAAATAGGTTTCTTGTCTTAAATCCAAGCCATCTACAAAGTTAAATTAAGATGTGTTTCAGAACTTAAGTAAATGTGTGGAAATCATATTTCCTTCTTTTAGTCCCTCTAACTCTGAACTTTCACATTTTGACCCCTAAATGTTTAGGTGTCTTCCTTAACTCAAATTCAGGCAATCTAAAATGTCTGGTCAAAATAGGTGACAAAGAACTCAAGATATACTGTGAAAACCCATTTTTCTTCTTAGAATCACTGTGACCTTGACATTTGACCTTTGACCCATAAATTGTTAAGTGTCTCTCTTATCTCAGATGCAAGCCATTTACAAAGTTTGGTCAAGGTTTCAGGTACACAAGTCAAGTTATTGTGTGGGAACAGTTTTCCTTCTTCAGTCATTGTGATCTTTACCTCTGACTTTTTGAGCCAGAAATCAACAGGTTTCTTTTTTGTCCCAAATGCAAGCTACTTACAAAGTTTGGTAATGGTGGAATGCTCAAGTCATTGTGCAAAAACAAGATAGGGAACAGATGGATGGATGGACAGATGGATAGACAACATCAAAACCTAATATACTCTGCCTTATGGCAGGCATTAAAAAAACTAATCCAGGATTCAAACTAGGATTCAGGAATATGGGGCTAATGGCCACCAGTTATTTTTCTAAAAGGGCCAGGTCAGATTTTGATGTGGCAATATTTTGTGTGGTTTCTGTTTTAATAAACAGCAAAATATCCTTTTTGTTTTTGTAATTTCACACAATACAATTTATAATACTGAATGCCAATCAATTAACTTTCAAAATTATTTCTTCATTGAGTCAGGTCTTTATGATTCCGTCTGCACTTTTCCTGCATTAAATTAAAGGAAATGTCCATGTTTTAAATCTCAGCAAAACAGATGTTTACAACATCCTGCATGTGAAAGATTATCAGGCTTAATGTATAGAATCAATTTTTTTTAACACTGAATTCAATTTACTTCGGGTGCTTTACCTTATGTCAGCCAGTATGCTGCAGGTCAATTCTCATTGCTGATGTGTCTTTTTTTTATCCAGACAAAGTGTTTTGAATATCAGCCTGAATTGTTTTACAAAGTAAACATATAAAGTCATGTCAGTAAGAATTACTTTATGGGTATCTATTTTACAATTATCACTGCTTCACTGCACTGTCTTCATCCTGCACAAGACAAGATATAAACTTTGACTCTGACAACAGGAATTATCATGGTCATAGCAAGCCATGATACCTATGCTGCTATCTTTTTAATTCCTTTCCAAAAGTTCATTTTCATTGGTTCCAATGGTAGACTGGACGAAGAGATGACAGCCTCTTCAGACAATTTCCCTTGGAAGATATTACTTTGGTTTATTAATTTGGGTGATTTTCAGTGAAAAAGTCAGCAAAAGTTCCAAAACTACCTCAAAATATTTGTTTGCATATGATTTTACCGGTTATAATTTAGCACTGTGTTAAATATGAAGTCACTAGCATAGTACAGTGTAAACCAGGCTAACTAAACAATCAGTCTTTGTCAGTCAAATGCTCATTTACACACTGTACATCACAGGTAAAGGGCTGAATACACAACCAGCAACATGATGGCCGTGGAAATGTGTGAAATTTGCACCAATTGTGTTGACATAATGCTGCTTCGAGAATATCTAAGTGGGCCAGCAATTATTTTTTTACACCACTGGTACAAAAATGCAGCCTAGACTGAACCCTGTTATCCCTAAATATGATGCAAATGTGTAATATTTTACCTGAATGGTTCCAGTACAAGTTTTAAAGGCAAGAAGTTATTCAACTCACATGGAAGGTCCATTCCAACCAACTTAAATTTGTTTGCATATTTGTAATAATTAAATGCCTTGAAAAATACATGTACAAGATTAAACCATGAAATACCAATTCACAACTTCATTTTCAGCAGCAATCTTTTAAACTAATGTTCAAAAGGCTTCTGATCCTGTTTCCACCCCACACAAAACCCGAAGCTGAAAAATGAGACCTGAAATGTCAATGTTCCCTAGAACACCATGTCTCATAACACCACAAGAAAAAACATGATTATCTAACACTTAAATACTAGAATTTGTAAAAAAACAATATTTGGAAAAAAATGTTTCTTCGATAATACTTACTTAATAATAATACGTTATACACACATCCACTACAAATTAAACACTACCAAGGTAACACAGATGTTCACCATGCTTTTTAGCTCATTTTAACAACAAAAGAGATAAAAAAAATTATCGACTTGCTGAGATGGAATTCAAATGAGTGGTCTCCCCTTGTAATTGAAGGACTGCCACCAAATTTCATCAATCATCAGTTACTATTAGCACAGATCTGCATGCTCTTCTATTGATGTAACTGCATGGGAGGAAGTATCTGTATTTTGATTGAATGAGAATTATAAAAGAAACATAATTTACTCCAAAAATTAGTTTCTTCTTTAATACATAAGTCAATCATATAGTGGGCTTGGGATGTAAAATAGGCCCAATGTGCTCTCCTGCATGTCATAAAAGGCAGCTAACAGAGACATTCTTTCTGACCTGGGTTGTGTCCCATGATGATGTTTATGCTAAGAAGGTCTTGGATTTCTTAAAACAGGTTTATATATAATTAAAATTAGGCTTTGTATTTTTAAGATTTTAATCTTTTTGCCTTTATCTTTGTTTTGTATGCCTTTTTTAGGATGCCTAACCTTAAGGCATGAATCTCACTGATTCTGTCTGCTGTCGCTAGAGTTACTATGAAGCAGCTTTGTACAAAAGGCGAGTCAGAGAGTCTCTAGACTGTAGTTTGATGGGCACCTTGCTCAACCACATAATAAACCATGGTAGATTCCATTACTGAACAGGGCCCCAGATGGCTGAGTGGTCTAAGGTGGTCGCCTTTACAGATCACTCACACATCTCACCTCTGTCTACATGAGTTCAAATCTTGGCTCGACCAACATGGCAACATGGGTATGTGAGAAAGCTTGCCAGTAGCTTCCCATGGATTGGTGGTTCTTCCCGCTGTCTTCTTGGGTTCTTCCACCACCAATTATACTCACTGCCATATATAGCCTATCATGTGCTGAAAAATGGCATTAAACCCATCACACACTACACATCCATTACTGAACAAATGGCCAAGACCTTTAGTCGCAACAAGTCAAAATTATCTAGAAGGTTGGAGAGGCCTTTGTTCTGGCCTATGTACTCCCTTCCATAATAGCAAAATGTGTCTGAAATCACAGAAAGTTGACCCTTTGATTGTGATTAGAGCTAACTTCTTCCCCTTTAAAGTCATAGTAAGTTAGCTATTTATGGTACCAAGGCTTTTAAGGGAAGGTGTCTCTGCTCGCATCACTAGGAGAAAACTCTCAATTTCTCCTCATAAGCTTACAATGTGGTTTATTTTTGAGTGCTTGTTTGATATGACAAGGCATGCTGGTTCAACATCTCTGGGTTCATATGGAAAATCTGCATGCATGGTTGTTTCACTAGGCAAGTGGAAAGCTGAATTTTTCTTAGAATTTCTTCTGCTAGATTCATAAGGTAACTGATACATGTTTTTTTCCCTCTCAAGGGTAGCAATTAGGATTAATTGGCACACTGATTCCTTTGCTGTCCTCAAGACTTTGGGAATCAGAAGGGTAAAGGCATATGCATCAAGACCATTCCAGTTAAGGGATGGGCATCAACTGCCCATGCTTTCCAATCTAGGACTGGTGAGATGAAGGTTGGGAGCTTGGCATTCCACCTCATCATAAAGAGGTCCATAAGTGGTTGATCCCAGTTGGTACAGATTTTACTAAAGACATTCTTTGTGGATCAATTGATTCCATTGGGGCAATGAGTCTGTTAATACACTGACCCTACCTGGGATGTGGCAGACTTCAATGTGGAGTGGTCTATAATGACACCTGAAACAATCCCAACCCAGAAAGCAGAGGTCTCAGGACTTAGGTTCCTCTTGCCTTTTGATATAATAGACAACAGTTGAATTGTTGGCCAGAATGCGAACACCCTTTTCCATATAACATATCTAAACCTGCAACAAATGAAAGGCATTCACTATGGCCTTCATCTGAAGGAGATTGACGTGCACTCCACTCCTGAAGGGGCCAAAACTAACTCACTTCTTGCACAGAAGACTGATTCTTCCCTGCACATTGCTGGATCACGGAAAGAAGATGGAACTTGTGAGAGTGTATTTGAACTTGGAACGGTGGGGTGACAAAAAAGCTGCAGAGGTAGTGAATACTGATATGGTGAAGAAGGTCAATGGGGATGATGCATGAGGCTAGGAGTCTGTCCATAATGGGGACACAGTGATCTCCTGGCATTCACTTTGTGTGTTGTCAAAGGTCTGAGACAGGTAATAGGGGTCTGGGAATGGAAGTTGCTATGGTTGGTACTGGGGTGTGACAGAGTCAAGACTGATGATTGACCTGTCTGTTGCCAGTCCACAATACTTCCATGGGTCTGGTGTTGGATATTGTGGGAGATGGGTTCACCAAATCTGGTGCTGTTTACATTGGGTGTCTGCAACAGAACCAAGGATGGAATTAGCATAACTGGGTGCTGGGCACTAGCAACATCTCAAGTCTGGGACTGGGTATACTGGGAAGACAGATCATCATACCCAGTCTTGGCGCTAGAAGATGTAGGTCAAGACTTAGCCAGAGCTAGAGTGGATGTGGTCCAGGGCTGGCTGATGTCTGGTACCAAAGTCTGATTCCATCTACTAAAAGAATGTTCACCATTACCAGTCCTGGGGTCTGAACATGGTAATGGAATGCCCAGGACTGGTCCAAATGGGTCAATGTACCATGTCAGTCCTGGCTCAGTAGTCTATTTCATTCTGATATGCTACGGTTCTGGCACTGTGGGTGATAGCAGGGCTGTTACTGTGTGCAAGACCTGGATCGTAAAGATTGCCAGATCTTCAGATGAACTAGAGATCTTTCCACCTCAAGTGATGAGGAACTCAGTGACTGAGACATTGTCGGTCGCAATGCTGATGGCATCTACATCCTTGTGTGAGTGTCTCTTGGCTCTCTCATTACCCATGGTCAACTGTTTGGCTATGATGGTCACCCATCCCTCTTCAGACTTATGACAGCACACATCACATCGATGGTTCAAAGAACTTACAGCTTATACACGTGGGGTGATTATCTTCTGCCAGTTTACACACCCAACATTTAATTCTGCCCTTTGTTGTTGATACCTGTAATTAAAGACAGCAAAACCATAGCATATACAGGCAAAATAAGTCGAGGATCATACTGAGCTACGGTGAAGTGGCTGCTCTGATTTAAATTACAGAAAAATCTTATAACTAGGTATAAATAATAATTTACTAGATATAGGTTACAAAAAAGGTAGAATACTGAGATGAATTGTAAATACTATAGACCATAGGACAGGAAATTAAGATGGGGCTGATTAGCTTATTGTACAATGAAGTTAGACAACTGAGGTGTAAAACATTTGTCTATGATAACTGTTTATAGAACAAGATTTAGTAAGAAACCAGATGGAGTATACTTTCTTAAGGTGTGAAAATTTTAAAGGACCATACAAACTGGTGAAATAGCACAAAGTGGAATGCATTTGCAAGGCCTCTAGTAAGCACATGCTGATGACCATACAAACTGGTGAAATAGCACAAAGTGGAATGCATTTGCAAGGCCTCTAGTAAGCACATGCTGATGCATGAGCAGAGGTAGTAATTGATGAGATTTGGTTCTAATCCTTGTATTCAAGGGACACCACTCTTGTCTGACTTCCATCTCGGCAATAAGGGCCATCAGAAGGGGCAGGTGTTATGGGCGACTGCCCGGAGCACCAAGTCGGAGGGGGGATGGGAGGGGGGTTACTGGCGCCATTTTGCAGATCATGTTCTTTTATTCTGTGTTTTACTAAAATAAATGTACAGCGTTTTCATTACAATAAGTACATTTTGTTATTATTCTCATGACTATCAATACATTTAAAAAATAAACACTGTGTGGTATTTTTTTTCTGAGGGTGGGTGGTGCCAAAGGTGCCGCTCGCCTGGGGTGCCATTTCGTCCAGTGCAAACTTGCGACTGTCCTGTCAGCAAGCAGATGACTTTTCAACACTTTTGTTACTAAAACAAGCCAAAGGAGGTGGTGAACATCTTTCTTAGCTTGGAAGAGCTGGATTTGCGAAGTAGTGGATGTACTCCTGGCGTATTATCGTTAATGTCAAATTGACTATGGAATTTGCCATACACCTGAATTATCTTGACACAACAACAGATTAAACACAAAATTAATGTCTTCCCTTCCTTCAATTTTCCTTCCTGATCCATGATGTACCTTTCTTGATCTATGATACACTTTCTGGCATGTAACAATTCCAGACCCAATTTTAATGTTGCGGTCAAGGAGCTTAGGAACAAATTAATGTAAACCAAGAATCTCATCTTAGCTTCATACCTGTTATAATAACCTTGCTACTACTAGACCAGTAATACCTGCATCTCTACTTTGAACTTACAAGAGATGGCAAGACCTAACCTCCATGATAACTCACCAGTTCTTCCTCTACCATCACAGGTATCAAGATGTCCAGGTAAGAAAATAACACCTGAGCTTGGCTGACTTGAGGGTCAGGAGATTCTTGCAGAGGACGAAATCCTTCCACAGGATATGTTCCACCAAAGTTAAGGATTATTATTCATTTCAATGGCTTTATGGCATTATTATTATTATTATTATTATTATTATATGATTATGTGCCCACTCAAAAGATGCTAAGAAGAATTTGGTTCCAGAGATGTGGAAAACTGGTTGTACATTTGCAACTGAGGAAATGAATAATAATGTTTTTAAAAGGATATATGTATACTTCCTTTCATACAATTTGTAAATGTAATTTTTGAATACATGCACGTCACCTATTCATAAGTGTTGATTAAAGACAATCAGAATACATAAAGAATGCTGATAAGCCATGTATGGCTGACAACAAAGCTATACAAGATACGGAAAATTAGCTGATTCTCAAATTGGTACTTTGTGAAGTGTCTATGTAAATAATTTTTTCAGTAGTTCTTAACATCTTTTTGCATTCAATTTTAAGTCACATGTATATTTGAAAAAAGAAAAAGTGTGGTCGACAGTGAATCACAGGAGGGGTAGCATACTGTCTTACTGAAGCTTTATTTATAATTTATGCTACAGACACATGCTACAATAACATTTCATCAATATATAATTTTACAGAAGTGTCAGGTTCTACATCAAGATATAAATGGATACATACTGTCACATATTAGCAAAGAAAGAATCAGAGAGAAGAAAGTACAGTCAAACCTGTCAATAGCAGCCACCCGTAAGAAAAGGCAAAACTGGCCTTTGTACACAGGTGACCTCTGTATACAGGTTCACCTTTGAAAATTGTTTTTTTTTAAATATCCCAGCACAGAATACTATTATTATTATTATTATTATTAAGATTGTTTTATGTGCACTATTCAACAAAATCATAAAATAAGCGTATATGTTGTTCTCTCCCAAATTTATCTTCCACACTAGATTACTCTACCCTGCTCACCTTAATCCATCCTATAAATTAAATTATCACTGACTTAAATTAATCACCGATCTTAGTTTGTTTTGTGCACAATGACAAAACAATAATTTCACTACGGTTTAACAGCTTACATGACTGTAAAACTGATGACTGACACTTTCATTGGCCAACTTGTATAAGTTAGGCTTGGAAAGAGTTGTTCATGGTTTAAAAGCAAGATCTGGATTAACCAGTTGCTCAGCTTGCAGAGATCAAAAGACAGTCAGCTTATGTAAGAAGCCTGTGATGAACAGCAAATCAAAAGAAGTCATATATGGTTATTCTTTGTGACCCAAGAACCGCAACTTCACCTGTCTTTACAGACAAAGTTTTAAATACTGAATGACTCCTGACCCTAACGAAAAGGGATGCAATGTGTATCTCTTCTTAAATACAAACTGTGTTCTTCTGAGATAGCTTTAATTCACAGGCAAATAGATAAAGATATTGAACTATACCCGACACACTGGCACAAAAGGCAACTTCCATTTCTGCTGTAATAACACAACCACGTTTCCCATCATCAAGCATACCAATTGCTTTGACCCTATACCCTAATGATACAAACTGCCTCACTTTCGAATTTAACATATTGTCGCCTATGAGTTACAGTCTCAATATGACTGGAGTATAGTGAGTACAAGCGAGATAATACATGTTTGCACATCAATTCACATTATATAGAGGAAATCTACATTTTCTGACTAGATATAAGGAAATATTTCACTCATGAAGTGGAAACATTGTATTGTCATGAGTAATGTTTCCACTTCACGAGTGAATTATTTCCTTATATCTACTCAAAAAAAATAGATTTTCTTTTTATTATATAAATTTTTTCGGTAAAAACCTGTAATTTGCATGGATTTGTTTCTTCATTTTGTGTCAATGCAATTAACAGCTGCATTACTACATTGATAAAAAGAAGTTCCAAAATTTTAGAATAATTTTAGGACAGTGATGTTTTACAAATTTAGATTGTACATAAAATGCTTCAAATTGTGTATTTTGTCAAATTTAGTGACTGTTTTCATATGAAAATGAAGAGATTTTTATTTTCGTTGACACATTTCTTGCATGGATTGATACAGTAAACATTACTAGGGTGGGGGTACTGCTGAAACCTGACAGAACAGTCCAACAGATTTCAGAGCGTAACATCATTAAACAACAGATTCTAATGATTGTGAGTTTACTTGTAAGGATTTTGGTTTCTATATTTGTTTATTTCTGAAATCAAACGTGAATTTTTGTGTGTTGGTAAGATTGCAGTCTATTCAATAGCAGATGCTGCACCCAAATTTTGATTGTCACTTAATTTTGGTTTGCAGTCAACACTAATCAATGCCCGATTTCCCTATCGTTTTTAGACATGATTATGATTGTGATGACAGTTAAAAGCACTACTTAAACAATTTTATTACTATATTTACTCAAAAGTATTTCTTTAAAATGTGTATCATTTGTCACTGAGTGTAACAGGCATACGATACTGTTTGGGTGATACCAGAATATTGAATAGCAACAGGTCATGTAAGTTCAGTCACTGAGAATTTGCATGATTCATGTGGAAAACTAATTCTTAAAAAGTTAATACCTGAAGTCTACTTTTTGTTGTTTGGGGTTTGTTTTTTGGCATTCCTGATGGCACCTTTTCATTGATTACATAAATGTACACTAGAGGGTCTACAGTCTTGACACATTTTAAGATCTGTTCATCCTGATGGGGCAAGAGAGAGGGAGGAAGATAGAGAAGGAAAAGAGGAAAAAATTTATAACAGGCCTAAATATGGAAATACAAGTCTGAATAACATACATAAGGGAAGATATATTTCATAAATGGAAAAAGAAAGTAGTTCCAAAAGTGATATCACCACTGTGGTGATAAAAGTGGTATTGCCACTGTGGCAATATCATTTTTCTCCCACTGATATATTTTAATATCTCATTATGAAATATAATAATAAATTCCTTTATCAAGACAATGCTTTCCTCATGAAGCAAAAATGTAGTTTGCATAGACTGAGTAGTCACTATAGATACATGGCAGTGACCACTTCAGGCAGGGAGAAACCAATGTTTGGTTTGAAAACACCTGGCCGCTAACCGCAGAAGGCAAGTGACTCTTACATACAGGACATTTAAATAGCAAATTTGCTGGGGGGGGGGGGGGATTAGAATGGTCACTGAGAACAGGTGACTGCTGAGTGAAGGTGACTGTTGATATGATAAAAAAAAGTAGAAAATATTGTTCCAACTTAATTAGAGAACACAAAACCATATTAGTATTTTGTTCTGGGTAAGCGGAAAGAACAGATTTGATATGGCATAAGGATATGTTGAGGATTCATACACTATATCAAACTTGCTCTTTCCTCCGACATGGAACAAAACATGAATGCAGTTTTATATTTATTACATATAATCTCTTTTACTCTTCAAAGTATTTCTAGCTATTTAGAGCAAATGAAACTTAAAACAAATTAGGATTATACAAGTTTGATTCTATGCATATACAAATATCAATATAGGGATATCATTAAAAATGCCTAAATAGTTCGAGTCTGGGTGTGGTACAGAAATACAGAGTTAACACATGTATCAAATGCCTGATCAACCATGTAAGATTAAATAGGTCTGTAATAATATGCTTTTCCATGACCATATTATGTGTAATATTTTTCAGGCTGCAGTCTGGCAATACATGTTGTGAAACCTGAGTCATTTTCTGTCTGATTTTTTCCCCCCACTCATCTTAAATGCACGTCAACTGTTATTTGGGCTAAATTTTACCAGACAGACGTTACATGTACAAAGCACACAGAAGTGACCAATTATGATGACAACAATGGCTGACCTTGTCACTATAGATATAGCATAAGCTGTCCTGTGCTTTTTGTGTCACGAGCTAAAAATTTATAGTTACAAAGGATATTGTAGAGGTGTAGCTCCGAAATTGGCACATATATTTTCTGAAGGTGAAAGACTGACAGCAGGAAAATAGGCATATCCTTTTCCAATCTTCACATTGTTAAAGGCTTCACCAAGGCACTTGCCATTTCTGTCATAAATACAGACAAAAATGTTATTTATCACAGTCAGTAAACTTATGTTATCAGTTTTGTTCTATAGCAAAAACACTACATCATATGATAGCTGAATAAGTCGTGGATGACTTTAAATTTTCCTCTTTTTTATATAAACATTATATTTATCAGCATCATCATCTTCATCATTATCATCATTCCATAAATAATCTTTAATGACCATACAGCGATTAATGTATAGAAATTATCAGTGAATGCTATGGTATGTGTAGAAACTCAAAATTTATTTTAACTTCAACAACAACTTTTTCTGTAGTAGGGATCTGCAGTAGTTCAGTTGGCAGAGTGTTAGACTTGTAATCCATGCTATGCAGTTTTGATACCTGTTCAGGTCAGCCTAGATCGGCTGCCTCAATGTATCCTTGGGAAAGGCACTGGACTCCCATTTCCTCAGCTTAATATAGCCAATAATGTGTTAATGGTGCCATCAAAACAAAAAAAAAACAAAAACAAATCTTCTGTAGTAGAAAGCTTTCAAGTATATGTCTTTGTGCTAATGATTTATTTAAAAAATACTATTATGTACCATATATACTTCAGTGTACCATACACACTCACTTATAAGTTGAGTCCAACTGCAAACAACATTGACCCTGATCTGCCATTGCATAATGCACTGGCAAATCAGGGTCTATGCTGTTTTTTTTTACTGATTACTCCTAACAAACTGCAGAGACCCAGATCTGTTGGCACATTATCCGATGGCAGATTTGGGTCTGTGCAGTTGGACTTAACTTGTAAGTAAGTATATACGGTACATATGACATATGACTTTAAAAAACTTGTATACATAACTTCAATACAAAATTTTAATGTCTCAACATCTGCTAAATGTTGACAGTGCAGATGATGTTACCACTATAAAAAAGATACCTCTGTCTCAACCTCTGCTAAATGCAAGATCGACAAAAATCATATGACAACTAGAAATGTTTTCATGGAATACAGATGCATGAAATGATATAAAGGCAAACCTTAACCAAGGTGTGACGGACGGCTGTACAGACAAGAGTAACACTATATGTCTCTACCACTGTCATAGTGGAGCATAAAAAGTTAAGAGAGTATACCTGTAAAAAGTCATTATTCCATTATCACAGTCTATTGTGCAAGTTATCACATCACCCGTCAACCAAGGCTAGAAATATGTCAAGAATATCATGATCAAAACTAATATCATTTCCTGAAAACAAGTGTTTAAATGAATAATTAAAAATCAACAGGACACAGTAATTAAAGGAAATGAAATCCCTGTATACATTAAGTACACAAGAGCTATAATCATCTCAAATATCAGCAAAATTGTTAACTAACTTACTGAATTTAGATAGGAGTAACATGAACTGGATGACAATGCAATTGTTCATTCATAATTCATTAGGTGAAATAAATGTCTGTGTATAGTATCTTGGTTACACCTGGAGCATAACTTGACAACCATAAATATATTTTTGAAACTCAAATTCAAATTTTATATTATATAAACATTTGTATGAAATATGACATTTATTCCCCCCCCCCATTACTTTAAATCTGGTGGTAAAAATAAATTTGATTAGACAAAACTGACAATCTATCTACCACACCCTGAATATGACAGGATTGTTGGAAGCTAACATGTTTCAACATGTACTTCAGTGATAACTATTTCGAATCCTTTCTTTAGCATACCATACAAAAAGAATCATAGCTATCCATTATATATATATCTGTCTATCAACATACCTACCCACCAACCCATCTACACATCCATCTATCTAAACACACACACAAAAACCTATTACTTTAAATCTGGAGGTAAAATTAAACTTGATTAGACAAAATTGACAATCTATCTGCCACACCCTGAATATGGCAGGAGCATAAGAAAATTACAAGTATGTTCCAATATGTACTTCAGTCATAACTATTTCCTTTCAACAGCATGCCATATAAAAATAATCATATCTATCTATCAACCTACCCACCCATCCATTCATCTACACATACACAAGCATACACGTCCTAGTAAACCTACAAGTATGTTCCAATATGCACTTCAGTCATATCTATTTCCTTTCAATAGCATGACATATAAAAATAATCATATCTATCTATCAACCTACCTACCCATCCATCCATCCATCTATCTACACATACACAAGCATACATGTCGTAGTAATGAATATCTCATGAGTTTCTTTTTTGTCTGTGAGGATTACCTCTCCATATCTCTGTGTCTTGACATTCCACTTTCTCACACGGCTTCCATCATAAGCATAGGAGTCAGGGGTATCTCCAACACCCTCCTATTATAACAGCAAGACATTCAGTTGAATAGAGTTAAACAAAATTGAATTTAAATGAATATGCAAAAGGACTGATGTACAAGATAGTTTGTGCTATATAACATTTTATTTGGTAAGGCTTCTGCTTCACCTACATAAGCAAATGGAGAGACTAAAAGAATCCATCATATGCATTAGTGTGGTATAGGGAAATCAAATGGAGAGACTAAAAGATTCCATCATATGCATTGGAGTGGTATAGGGAAATCAAATGGAGAGACTAAAAGAATCCATCATATGCATTGGTGTGGTATAGGGAAATCAAATGGAGAGACTAAAAGAATCTGTCATATGCATTGGAGTGGTATAGGGAAATCAAATGGAGAGATTAAAAGAATCCATCATATGCATTGGAGTGGTATAGGGAAATCAAATGGAGAGACTAAAAGAATCCATTATATGCATTGGTGTGGTATAGGGAAATCAAATGGAGAGACTAAAAGAATTTATCAAATGCATTGGTGTGGTATAGGGAAATCAATGGAGAGACTAAAAGAATCCATCATATGCATTGGTGTGGTATAGGGAAATCAAATGGAGAGACTAAAAGAATCCATCATATGCATTGGTGTGGTATAGGGAAATCAAATGGAGAGACTAAAAGAATCCATCATATGCATTGGTGTGGTATAGGGAAATCAAATGGAGAGACTAAAAGAATCCATCATATGCATTGGTGTTGTATAGGGAAATCAAATGGAGAGACTAAAAGAATCCATCATATGCATTGGTGTTGTATAGGGAAATCCCACCCAAGGGCCAGAATTTGTAGGCAGGAAGAAGGCTTTGCTGAGTCACACATACAGGAATGAAAGAAAAAAGAAATCACTTTTTCAGCAGGAACTGGAATGGCTTTATAGCTGCCATGAATGTAATTGCTAAGGTAGTCCGCTTTTGTAAAATCAACACTTACTGAACAGTTCAAAATAATGTGATTATTACATTATGATGTCATCAATATGATGTCACTTTTTACCAAGGTACACTATGAATGCTGGGAGAGCTTGGACATAAAATGACATGGTTGACTTGCCTCTTATTAAATAATGAAAATAAAAAATGCTTATATAATTGTTATAACTGCAATTATCAGTGCTGTGAAAGATAATTATAAAATGAATGAAAAGTATACAAGACATTGGGAAATCTTTATCAAGTTACAACCTGTCATAACACGGCTGCACAGGCTTTATGTTGCAGAAAACCAATATGATTTCATAAACTGTGTCCTACTGAAACAATTCACTCACCGTTATACCAGTTTCTTTGGGTATTTTATAAAAGCAATCTATGATCCTGAAGCTGTGCAAAATTGACGAATTTTCAAATACTCATTTAGCTATTCTTTTTATGGACAATTAGTGACAGGGTGCTTTTCTCCCATACTTTATTTGTAATGACACGGAAAGAATTAGTGACAGGGTGCTTTTCCCATACTTTTATGGACAATTAGTGACAGGATGATTTTTCCCCATACCTTCTTTGTCATAACATGGACAATTAGTGACAGGGTGCTTTTTCCCATACGTTCTTTGTAATGACATGGACAATTAGTGACAGGGTCCTTTTCCCCCATATTTTCTTTGCAATGACATGGACAATTAGTGACAGGTTGCTTTTTTCCCATACTTTCTTTGCAATGACATGGACAATTAGTGACAGGGTGTTTTCCCATATTTTCTTTGCAATGACATGGACAATTAGTGACAGGGTGCTTTTTTCCCATACTTTCTTTGTAATGACATGGATAATTATTGACAAGGTGCTTATTCCCATACTTTCTTTGTAATGACCTGTACAATTAGTGACAGGGTGCTTTTTCCCATACTTTCTTTGTAATGACATGGACAATTAGTGACAGGGTGCTTTTTCCCATACTTTCTTTGCAATTGACATGGACAATTAGTGACAGGATGCTTTTTCCCATACTTTCTTTGTAATGACATGGACAATTAGTGACAGGGTGCTTTTTCCCATACTTTCTTTGTAATGACATGGACAATTAGTGACAGGATGCTTTTTCCCATACTTTCTTTGCAATGACCTGTACAATTAGTGACATTGTGCTTTTTCCCATACTTTCTTTGTAATGACATGGACAATTAGTGACAGGGTGCTTTTTCCCATACTTTCTTTGCAATGACATGGAAAATTGTGACAGGATGCTTTTTCCCATACTTTCTTTGTAATGACCTGTACAATTAGTGACAGGGTGCTTTTTCCCATACTTTCTTTGTAATGACATGGACAATTAGTGACAGGGTGCTTTTTCCCATACTTTCTTTGTAATGACATGGATAATTATTGACAGGGTGCTTTTTCCCATACTTTCTTTGTAATGACATGGACAATTAGTGACAGGGTGCTTTTTCCCATACTTTCTTTGTAATGACATGGACAATTAGTGACAGGGTGCTTTTTCCCATACTTTCTTTGTAATGACATGGACAATTAGTGACAGGGTGCTTTTTCCCATACTTTCTTTGTAATGACCTGTACAATTAGTGACAGGGTGCTTTTTCCCATACTTTCTTTGTAATGACAGGGTGCTTTTTCCCATACTTTCTTTGTAATGACATGGACAATTAGTGACAGGGTGCTTTTTCCCATATTTTGTTTGTAATGACATGGACAATTAGTGACAGGTTGCTTTTTTCCCATACTTTCTTTGTAATGACATGGACAATTAGTGACAGGGTGCTTTTTCCCATACTTTCTTTGTAATGACCTGTACAATTAGTGACAGGGTGCTTTTTCCCATACTTTCTTTGTAATGACATGGATAATTATTGACAGGGTGGTTTTTCCCATACTTTCTTTGTAATGACATGGACAATTAGTGACAGGGTGCTTTTTCCCATACTTTCTTTGTAATGACATGGACAATTAGTGACAGGGTGCTTTTTCTCATACTTTCTTTGTAATGACATGGACAATTAGTGACAGGGTGCTTTTTCCCATACTTTCTTTGTAATGACCTGTACAACTAGTGACAGGGTGCTTTTTCCCATACTTTCTTTGTAATGACATGGATAATTATTGACAGGGTGCTTTTTCCCATACTTTCTTTGTAATGACATAGACAATTAGTGACAGGGTGCTTTTTCCCATACTTTTTTTGTAATGACATGGACAATTAGTGACAGGGTGCTTTTTCCCATACTTTCTTTGTAATGACCTGTACAATTAGTGACAGGGTGCTTTTTCCCATACTTTCTTTGTAATGACATGGATAATTAGTGACAGGGTGCTTTTTCCCATACTTTCTTTGTAATGACATGGATAATTATTGACAGGGTGCTTTTTCCCATACTTTCTTTGTAATGACCTGTACAATTAGTGACAGGGTGCTTTTTCCCATACTTTCTTTGTAATGACATGGACAATTAGTGACAGGGTGCTTTTTCCCATACTTTCTTTGTAATGACATGGACAATTAGTGACAGGGTGCTTTTTCCCATACTTTCTTTGTAATGACATGGACAATTAGTGACAGGGTGCTTTTTCCCATACTTTCTTTGTAATGACCTGTACAATTAGTGACAGGGTGCTTTTTCCCATACTTTCTTTGTAATGACAGGGTGCTTTTTCCCATACTTTCTTTGTAATGACATGGACAATTAGTGACAGGGTGCTTTTTCCCATATTTTGTTTGTAATGACATGGACAATTAGTGACAAGTTGCTTTTTTCCCATACTTTCTTTGTAATGACATGGACAATTAGTGACAGGGTGCTTTTTCCCATACTTTCTTTGTAATGACCTGTACAATTAGTGACAGGGTGCTTTTTCCCATACTTTCTTTGTAATGACATGGATAATTATTGACAGGGTGGTTTTTCCCATACTTTCTTTGTAATGACATGGACAATTAGTGACAGGGTGCTTTTTCCCATACTTTCTTTGTAATGACATGGACAATTAGTGACAGGGTGCTTTTTCTCATACTTTCTTTGTAATGACATGGACAATTAGTGACAGGGTGCTTTTTCCCATACTTTCTTTGTAATGACCTGTACAACTAGTGACAGGGTGCTTTTTCCCATACTTTCTTTGTAATGACATGGATAATTATTGACAGGGTGCTTTTTCCCATACTTTCTTTGTAATGACATGGACAATTAGTGACAGGGTGCTTTTTCCCATACTTTCTTTGTAATGACATGGACAATTAGTGACAGGGTGCTTTTTCCCATACTTTCTTTGTAATGACATGGACAATTAGTGACAGGGTGCTTTTTCCCATACTTTCTTTGTAATGACCTGTACAATTAGTGACAGGGTGCTTTTTCCCATACTTTCTTTGTAATGACAGGGTGCTTTTTCCCATACTTTCTTTGTAATGACATGGACAATTAGTGACAGGGTGCTTTTTCCCATACTTTCTTCGTAATGACATGGACAATTAGTGACAGGGTGCTTTTTCCCATACTTTCTTTGTAATGACATGAACAATTAGTGACAGGGTGCTTTTTCCCATACTTTCTTTGTAATGACATGAACAATTAGTGACAGGGTGCTTTTTCCCATACTTTCTTTGTAATGACCTGTACAATTAGTGACAGGGTGCTTTTTCCCATACTTTCTTCGTAATGACATGGACAATTAGTGACAGGGTGCTTTTTCCCATACTTTCTTTGTAATGACCTGTACAATTAGTGACAGGGTGCTTTTTCCCATACTTTCTTTGTAATGACATGGACAATTAGTGACAGGGTGCTTTTTCCCATACTTTCTTTGTAATGACATGAACAATTAGTGACAGGGTGCTTTTCCCCATACTTTCTTTGTAATGACCTTTACTTGGGGATGGATATTCAACTGAAAATAGTGCTAGAAAATGCACACCAACCTGTAATGTTTTTAGTGATTTTGGATTGCTTTGATCCTTAGCTATGTAAAACAATTTTGCAAAAAGTATACTACTTCAACATTTCACAAATGATCATCCTTAAGGTTCTGTATTTTAGATTCTGTTAAAGATTTTGCATGTTAGATACAGTAGGCACATACCACACCATGGTCTACAGGTGAAATGCTTTTTTCCTTGGAACCCTTGTTTTGAAAATGATTTAACTTATCAACTGAATGACAGGTTATGCATAGAAATGGCAGTGCTAGTATTTAGCTCTTTTTTTTTAAACAAATTGAAAACAATCATATACAAAGTGTAATGAGTCAGTCATGTAAACATTAAAATGGTATATTTCCCTAGAAATACTTTTCAAAATACTGGTAACTACATCTACAAATATTTAAATAGCAGAACAGCATTTTTTTTTTTTAATAATAATAAAAAAGAACATTTTAAGGTGAAACCATTTATTTACAATACACAACATGATCCTTTCTTTACTTGTGGGGAAAACTAAAAATGCACCAAGGTAAAGATATATAGTCACTTCATGTAATAAATAATGCTGTTGCTGTTGTTGGCTTTAATGCCATTTCTCAGCACATGATAGGCTATACATGGCGGGAGATGTGTAAGTGATCTGTATAGGTGAGCACCTTAGACCACTCGGCTACCCGCGGCCCCATGTAATAAATAAATCTTTTTATAAACTGTATTACTCCATTCTCTATTATCCCAGTTATAAACATGCTCATTCAGCATTATTTAATACAAATAGTTGCTAATTGTTGTGTTTTGATCCAGATACATGTAATTTGAGCTAAATCAGAATTAAAACAAGAATTCCGCATATGTCTCGCCTGCTCTGCCCTAGTATAATCCAAAAACCTTGCATAGTCATTAGAACAAGAAAAGTAGATCACTGTGACCTTAACAGCAGATCACTAAGATGATTAATATTTCTAATATAAATACATCCATCCATCAAATTTCATGACTGTACACACAACAGTTCCCATGGAACTGAGCTAAATGCAAAAACTTATAGTAATCAGTGAAGCATGAAAAGTAGTTACTGTGAGCTAACTCTTCACATGGTGTACCCTCCAAGATGAGTAGACCCATTAAGTTCATCACTATATAAACACTGGCATCCAATAAACTGAGGTAAATGACAAAATGTAATGTAATCACTGGCGAATGAAAAGTATGCCATAGTGACCTATGTTTGTAACCTCCAAGATCAATACACCCAACAAGTTTAATGCACATACAGTGGTGTCAGAGAAAATGAGCCAAATGCAAAATCTTAACATAATTGGCAATGGCATACCATTGGCCATGTGGGTAGTACCTCTACCATTGCCCATGTGGGTAGAACCCCCCAAGATGAATACATCCATTAAGTTTCATGACTGTAGATACAACAGTGGCTGAAAAACTGAGCTGAATGCAAAAATGTAATGTAATTTCTGGAGCATGAACAGTAGGTCAATATGACCTATTTTTGCCTGTGGTGAGCAGTGCGCTCCAAGATGAATACACATGTAGTTTCGTGATTGTACATACAATGATGTCAAAGAAACTGAAAATATACAAACTTAACATAATCACTGGAGCATGAAAATTGGGTCATCATGATCTACTTTTGCCTGTGGTATTCAGTACCCTTCAAGATGAATATACTCATCATGTTTCATGACTGTACATACTGAGCCAAATGCAAAAACTTATTGTTAATGCCTATGACAACAACAACAACACTGTAAAGACAAAAATAATACACTTGGGAAGGTCATGTAACTAAATCAAATACAATATATTTTGAGGAGATCGATCATATATATCATAACATTATCCCATCCCTAATTTTGAAAGTTTTTAACATAAATTTTGCCAATTTGCACATTACTGTCTTCTGACTGAAAGTAGGCAACTGATCAGACTTTTGATTCTATGTACCAAGAATATTATATCTTCAAAGTTTTCACAAATAATCACATTAAAGACAGAAATTAAATTTCGGTCTGCTTAATACATTCAATAAGAATGGAAATCATGCAATGAAATGTCCGAATACTGTAGCAGTGAAACTAAAACAATAAAACACCTTATCTAAAGATCAAAGGCCAGCACAACATTATTTGATTCCAACATTTTGTAGTGTTGTCAACAATACTGTGGGTGAAATCTAACTGTAAAATTGTCGTCCTTTATATTATCTGCTCTTATTTGTAACCTACAATCTTACTTAATAAAGCTGTAACATTACAAACATATGCCTTGTAATGTTATACCGACCTGAAAAAGCGAGTGCATTACTTACCTTTAAATCATTTTTCTACATTAAAGTCAGCATTATATGTCCTACCTTGATATGTAAGAATTTAATTGAGAAGACTATTAACATTATACTAAAGCTGAGTGAATTCTAGTCACCCACACTCAACTCATGAACTGTTTAATTTGCAAGATGTTAAGAGCTGCCACTTTGTTTATCAATACAGTGTTAATCAGCATAACTGTACTCCTTTTGATCTGACTGAAGCAAGATTGTATCAGTTATGAAATCAATACTAAGCAAGCCTACGATGCAATGAGACCTAGTGGAAAATGAACATTGTCCATTGTTTTTGTTTCTCAAAATATGCATTCTGTTCTGAGACAGCTGAGAGGTTGTGAGTAGAGGAATGGAATTTTAAAAAACCAAACAGAATAGAAATGTGTTGATGGAATATGGATGCCCCACCACAGTGCCTAAAAACTGACATAAATGCAAAACTTAACCGAGGCGTGACATATGGACGGTGCACAGAAAAATGGACAAAGCAGCACAATATACCCTACCACTGTTGTGGTGGGGGATTAAAAAACATATCACCATGCTTTTCAGAGGGGCATGGAGAGAGAGAGAGAGAGAGAGAGAGAGAGAGAGAGAGAGAGAGAGAGAGAGACAGACAGACAGACAGATAGAGAGAGAGAGAGAGAGAGAGAGAGAGAGAGAGAGAGAGAGAGAGAGAGAGATACCTCCTGAGAAAATTTACACTTGATAGTGCACCATCCTAATTGCATTACTCCTTTGGAACCCAGCATAAGCTCATAGAGCCATTTTCCTAAAGAGATTCATATAAGGTCAATTAATCTGTTGTCAGCAAGAAAACATAATTCCCTCTACAATAATAATAACATAAAAATGCTAATATCATTCTCTATGCTCTTGATGGGTTTGATGACTGACACACATACTCAGCATCACTACATCTTGATGAGTTGGATGGTTGACACACATATTCACCATCACTACATCTTGCAGAGGCTCTGGAACCAGTTGCCACACAATTGTTAATCGTTCTAAATTCTATGTAGTAGTTTTGCTAGTTGCTTTTCAAAAATACAAGTTGCATTACTTGTCAATGCTTTCCTCTGCTAGTTCAAATAATACTGCATTGAGTAAAGAATAAATAACAATCATGCGTTAAATGGTTCCATGCGGCATTGGCGCAGACCCTCTATTACAAAAAAACATACTGGTGAAACATTTGTGACATTTGTAAAATGAATTTGCAACTAATCTGTGAGGTGGTCATTAGAAAAGCTCAATAATATCAAAATTATATCTTACAATTATAAAATCAGAGACCAGCCTAAGCTCCCAACAGGGAGATGTCACTTCTTCCTCCAGCTGAACAGGGAGAAGTGAACTAACATTAGAGAGGCTTGATACATTTTAATAATGATAATTTCCAATTTTCACCGGCATAAAGATTTATATAAAACCACTTCATTCAAGTTGGGCATCATCATTCATCTCTATTAAGCCATTACTCTATTCTGTAAATGTCTGCTATTGTATTTGATAAGAGGTTAAAAGGACACCCAAAAATGCCATCAGCACATTGTGCCCAGTTTGCCAGTTGAGCTCTGCATCTATACCATGCCTGTCACATCAGTCTTTCTAAGCATGCAGTATTTAATCTTGCCTTTGATATGATGCAGCACTTTTGTAAGTCAACAATTGCCAATTTGATTTGTCTATTAAGACAAGTGACTATAACCCTCAAATACAGCCCACCAGTACATATGAAGCCACATCAGTAAAACATTGTGACATTTTGATGCCAATATGTGGATTGTCAGGAAATAACCTCCACAAGTGCTAATTATTACAGGTTCTGCCTCTACCTGTATGCTATTAATAGTAACATACAATGCGTGTGCATCAATAAAGCCAAACCCAAGACAATAAGATTGATTCAGGTCAGCATCTTTACAGAACATAGGTAACTTCAGTATAATGTCAATCATCCAGATGCTGATTATCAGGATTATTCATTCATACAGTCTACTACTTAACACTCTGAAATTGAAATTTATTATAATGTGCATCAATAAATGAAATAATTTGCTGATCAAGATACCAACACAGAACAGATTAACAGAAATCAGAAACAAACAAAATTAAATATAATCTCATACAATTATAATTACAGGTGGCGCTCTATAGTTTCGTAGTTAGATTTTTAAAGAAAAAGACTTTCCCAGGTTTTCCTCACCGGTTATCCTGGCTATTTAAAAAAGGCGTTGTATACCTTATGTATTATTAAAAGAACTTTTAATTCTCTTTATTTTGGTGTATGATTGATGGGTGCAATTTGAGTTATAGAGTATACAGCTTGGTCTTACTTCAGATGTGCACCTATCAAAAAACTGCTAGCTCTGCTTGGTCATTTTCACTTTCTGGACTTCAAAGGTAAATTGTATAAAAAGAGCCAATAACTTTTTTTACTTTTTACATATTTTGTAATTCATTCACTGTACTTTCAGAATCTGGTATTGTCTACTCTGGCAAAATTTGTTTGTTTTTTTATTATTTTTATAAACTGCCAAAAATAGTGTACTTTGGACTAATTCAGGCTGATTTTTCAAGCAAATGGGAGAGGCCATTTTCGTCAGTTGTGTGCTTAGATCATGTACAATTTCCACAAGTACAATATGTAAAGAAATTTCAGCCACAGTACATGAAAATAGCATGTTGCAAATTCAAACAACTTCACCTTACACCTGTCACTCTCTCAGAAGTACATAATATCTGTAGAGTGCCTCCATAAAATGAGAGCTGTATTTCAGTATGTTTATTTATTACACTAAATAGAAGTTTCTGTTGTTTTTATGTTAAGTTCATCGACTAAAAATACAAACTGTTACTTTATGCTTTTTTAAAATATTTATCTTCTTCCACTATGATAATTTAATCATGAAACAAACTTCAGTGTACCATCTATACTCACTTATAAATTAAGTCTGACTGCAAACAACATAGACCCTGATCTGCCCTCGCATAATGCGCCAGCAGATCAGGGTCTATTTTGTTTGTTCTACTGATTACTCCTAGCAAAATGCATAGACCCAGATCTGCTGGTGCATTTAGTGATGCCAAATCTTGGTCTGTGCAGTTTGCTGTTGAATTGAACTTATAAGCAAAGATATACGGTAACCTGGAAGTCACATTTCAGGACTCTTAAGGACTCTAAGTCCAGTGTCAAATAAGAATGAAATTTTCAAAAGGATGCTCAGTTCTTCTTATTTGTGCACCTGCAATGTGCCTCAATAGATCTTTCCAATGTGTCAATCAACCTTGCTTAGCTCTCCTTATGTCATTACCTAGAATCAGCTGTTTGTTCAGGCCTTGTTTGAATAGTTATGTAATGATACATAATGTGTGACAACATGGGTATTCTTCCTACAAACAAGACTAGAATATATGTAATATATAGTAGATATGAGCTGGAATAACTCAAACTACTTTAATTTTGCTAAAATTTTAAAGTTATCTCATTTTCAGTAAAAGTGATAAGCCTGTAAAATTGCATCATTTTTAATAAAATACCAAAGATTTTCCTTTAAATGAGCATGGGTGGGGCTTAGAGTAAATTTCTTAAAGGTCTATTTCACCATGATGCACCCCATTTGATCATCCATATTTGCAAAGAAAGTGTAGTACTAGGATAGTGTAAACAAACATACATCCAGTGTGGTTTATTCCCTACAGAAATGAACCGAGGCTGATGTCTCGTTTGAATGGTCAGTTGACAGTCTACAGGCTAGTATGGTGTGACTAATGTGAGGCCTTGTGAGAACACATACAATGGGGTGACATTTGCATAACATCAAATACACCAAGTACACGTTAACAGAACTAGAGAATTTACTTAGCCTTTTCATACCATTTTATCCTTTAATGCCATCAATTATATATGTTATGTGTTTTTGTTTTTTAATGTAATAAGTTATATATATATATATATATATATATATATATAGAGAGAGAGAGAGAGAGAGAGAGAGAGAGAGAGAGAGAGAGAGAGAGAGAGAGAGAATAATAATGGGTTTTAATGACCACTAACAATTTTTATTGTCATTAGGACCCTTAAAATTTCAAGGATGTGTGTGTTGGTTATAGGATACATATTGTTCTGCATAATCACTTGTCTTACCTGTATACTTGTAATCTATCTATCTATCCTCAATTAATAATTAGTAAATAAAAACAAGAAAACACTTTTGCAAGCAGTGTTGGGGACTCTATAGATTGAGGTTTTGACTCTCAGAAAATGGCAGAAGACTTCAGAGCTCTGGAAGTTGAGAGTCCTTTTAGCAAGCTTCACAAGGTTGACTTGGAAAAAATAAACTGAGTGTATGTATAGATGTTTATAATTTATTAATGTGTTCCTTGTCTAAAATGGCCTTTGAATATGAGTATTTATTGCTGTGTTTTAGCATTTCTGAGAAAAATTACCTAATTAAGTCTACAGCTCAATGTAGATTCATTAAAGCCCTTAAGCAAGGATTTACCATGAGGATATTTTATGTTGCAGATAAAGACCCTATTTAGATAATTACTGATAATTAGGTGTAATAAACACTGTCTGACTGGACATTTGTTTAAATTACTGGCATTTTCAAACTACAAAGCCAACACTGTGGCTGACTGAACTCAATGAATTCAACGCTTTCTCAAATACTCTGAACCAACAGCCAGTGATACAGGGCAGTACGACACCATTTTCATGATAATTCAGAGCAAAGTTTTAGAGCAATAAGTTACTTTTTACACCAGAGTTCCACCTAGGATGGTCCCTGAAAATGAATATAATTTTAAGAGGCATTTTGCTTGAATCCTGGTCCTAAATACAACTTTGTTATTGTATTATATGACCAATAATAATGATCAAAACATGTCACAGGTCACTAAATATAACAGAAATGAGAGGGAGAGAGAAAGTGAGAGATTTGATAGACCAATTTATCTACCTTGATAGACACAGCAGTTGGCTCTCATTGTGCTGAAGTTGCTATGACTCTTTACCTGAAAATTTGAAAAAAAAGCTGAGTTCATGGCTTATTCAGACTATAAGCTGGGCTTTTATATACATGTGTACTATGTCTGTGTACAATGCACAACCAACTGTGAACATCATAGACTCAGATTTGCAATCACATAATGCAAAGTCAATGCTGTTTGCATGAACCAGTGAGTCAAGTACATCTAAAACAGGAAGGATTTGTTTATCATTAAAGCAATACTACTTGCATAACTGTACTGACATTTTGTTAATTTCACTGGAAATGAAATCATTATAAAAATGTTGATTATCTAATTTAAGGCCATGGAATATGTTTTGGTTGGAAAAGAAAATCTGGCACCAATTTCACCAACATAAGGCTTGTGTCTAGCCATAAAGAATTTAATTTGCCAATTTCAAGTTGGATTTAAAATTCCAGACAAACAGATTGCCGTATTCTAGACTTAAATTTAAGTCTAGGCTTCAGTTTTGTAAGTGAAAGATTGTATAAAATTACCCCAAGCCTATTGGGTTCCACAATAAGTGTCCCGACATTGGCAGATATGTCAAATACGACCTCAGCTGGGCCTATCCTTTCAGGAGTCTTCTCATGTTTCACTGAAAAAGTACAGATAGAGATATTTGATGATTCTTGTTCAAATCAATTCTGACAACTTCAATAGATGCTTGTATTCTATTTGAAAGTAACTTTACAAATACAAGAGAATTTTTCCATTGCCTGTGGTATTAACATGCATGTTATAATGCAATATCCCTGTATAGGAGGAAAACAGAAAAACAGACAGTGACTGAAACAGAGATGAGGGTGAGAGTCAGAGACAGTGGCAGATGGAAAGGAGAGGACAGACAGGCATACAGCAGATAAAGAAATATTACCAATTTTTTGCGGCATAACTCCAACTAAAGCTCTGTCAAGAACACTAGGAAGGTTCTGTAAGGTCAGTGCTTTCCTATGAGAAAAAAAAAATCCCACATAATTCACACACATAAAGTGACTATCAATATATGGACATTTGAGAACAACGTCTCTCTTAAAAATGTGTAATGAAGCAATAAAGAAAAATTATATAACTTTGAGATTTCTGTAATTTTGTACAATGGAGTTAAATCCTGCTAATGTAGTGTAACACAAAGGGACTGACGTTCTACTGTCCGAAAAGAATTTCCAGGAATTCAAGTGTAAAAAAAATGATTTTGTGACAAAATGTAAAGGCAATGAAAATGTAAGTATTTTATGAATTATCACATGGTGGATAATAATACATGGCCAATATGAAGTCTAACAACATGGAATGAAACCATGACTCTGTGGGATTTGTAAATTAATGTCCTGGGCCATGCAAAGTGGAAGTTCCTCATATAGAAAAACAAACACACACACACACAAACAAACATGTCAATAAATAATTAAATAGGTAACAATTACTCTGTTCCAACTGCCCCTGCTTCAGATGATAAACACTGATCTGGAAATATTCTTTGCAGCAGTTGAAATGTAAAAGGATCTGAAAATGAAAATGCTCAGCAAATTAAGATTTGTCCATTAAAGGTACAGATTTCAACTCAAGATATCTCAATATGACATGGATGACCCCATTAATATGATGCAATCCAATTTTAAAGTTCAAAGTGAAACATGAATCACTAACTCTGCTAAATTTGATCAGAAAATGGTGAAAGTCAATCATGACCTAGATCTTATTAATGCATAAACCAAATTTGGTTTCAATCCATGCAGTCCTTCTAAAGTTACTGACAGGAAACAAAATTTGTGACAGGACTGAACATGGCATGATATGATGGGACAGATTGTTTGGTTTGGTTTGGTATCTTAAGGCACAGCAACACAAGTACCTTATTTACTGCCGAGGCAATTAGTGTAAAGTGGCCTGTCCATGGACAGACCACAGTAGTTGACCTGGGCTGATCCAAAGGAAGGATTCAAACCCAGACCCTTTCAGTCACAAGTCCAGCATGCTAACCACTTGACCACCATGACTTCAAAGGGACAGACAGACAGACAACACTATATGCCCTGTCTATAGATATGGTGGGGACATAAAAAAAATGGGTTCAGGGTTCAAAATGAACTTTTTTCAATATTAGCAGTATTCTGATAGTTGTAATATTTTCAACTAGCAAAAATCATATTATTTTCAATGTCCACTAGCATATTTCATATTTTTAAATAAAAATTTAAACACTTTTTCAAAATATCATTAGCAAGAAACTCCTAATTCATTTTTTTCAGTAAGCAGTATCAGAATTGTAACTAGCAAAATGCTAGCTTGCTAGTGTCAATTTTGAGTCCTGTGGGTTCTACTGAACATTACATCTTGCCTGTGAAATGTACTCTAATGTATCCTCCCTGTTTATAATTTGCAAAATGTGAACAAAGTTCAAACTGTTGATGACATTGATGACAATGACGCCATCATGGCCAACACGAGCAAAAAAAGATACCTACATCTTGCTATCTGTTGATGCAGGTAACAAACCTAAAACTTTCATGACCCGGAACATTATAGTTTAGGATCTGTTGTACCAGTTAAGTTGTAAAATTTCCAAGAAGCATAAAATACATAATGTGTAAATATTTGAACTAAAACTATTATAAGAATTAGTCATTAAAATATTCAGATATGAGTCTTGTTGTCTTAATTTCAAAGTTTGTATACTAGTGTGCAAGAAAAAAAAAATGATAAAAACTATCGCATATACTCGATTTTAAATTGGGTCCAAATGCAAACAACATAGACCATGATCTGCTGTCGCATTTTGTGCCGGCAGTTCAGGGTCTATGTTGTTTGTTCTACTGATTAGTCCTTACAAACTGCACAGACCCAGATAATGAGCCGGCAGATCTAGATCTATGCAGTTTGCAGTTGGTATTAGCTTATACGCAAGTATATATGGTAGAAAATGTGCCGCTAGGTACGATAGGTATGAATGTAAAATGTAGTTTTGGTTTGGGGGGGGGGGGGTAAATCCTTTTATTTAGGAAATATTTACCTTCTATTTTTACACTGCTATCTTTTTTCCTGGTATTCGTCCCCAATACAAGGTGAAAGTTTCCTTCTCCAATTAGTAATTGGAGGACTAAAACAAAAACAAACCAATCCCAATTATAAGCCTTAGTCACTTCTGTTCATTCACAGTCCATTCAAATTACTGTAATTCTTTGACTTGGACCAAGACTACATGAGTGGGGAGGGAGGGAATCCGGTAATAATAGCAGGCAAGTATTACCTAATTAAAATTAGTTTTACTCCCCAAAAAGTACATTCTAACAGCAGTAATACATTACGTGCATATTATTACATTACTATATTGCTGATTTTGCCAGTGTGGAGGGAGGCTGAGGGCCCATAATAGCTGTAAAGTTAAACTTACCATCTCTTTCCATTAGGATGATACTGCAGACTGGAAGATCACTTGTTGACAACTTGTTGAGCTGATACAATTGGCCCTAATGCATATATGCCCTTGCTCTGGTGTGCCATCAAACGGAGGTAGAATGAAGAGAAAGTGGAATGATAATGGCAAAAGGCGACTTTCATTATATCATATAGAGAAGAATGATTAAGCCGTAGCCTGAACCTCATGGGCTTGGATTCACAAGAAGGAAAGATCTCTCACTATAAGACTGAGAGGCTTTTTTGACAGCCAAACTAGTCCACTTAGAAATGGTGGCTGGTAAAATATCAGAAGTACCTTTGATAGGGATAAAGAGAAAATTATTATCATTTCGTTTCCATTTCAATTTGCCATAAAGAAATGTAAGGCTCCAACCAGACATAGAAGTCTATCTTGATCATCCCTAGCACAAATGTCACTGAGATCAGGGATCTGAATTGGTTCAGGAGCTACCAAAAGAAGCTGATTCTTGGTCAGAAAACCAGGTTGGCACAAAAGAGAGACTGAATCATAGTTGCCATTGAAACAAAGGCAACCCTCTTCCACCGATAATGTATGAATTTCACTCCTTCTTCTAGCTGATGCTAACAAAAGAATGAAAACCATCTTTAATGTGAGATTCTTGAAAGAAGCCTAACTCGGAGGTTCATGAGGAGATTTACATAACGACAAAAAAACACAAGAAAGGTTCCACCTAGGCAATAATGAGTTGGAGACTAGTCTCAAAAACTTAAAATACCTGGTAAGGTCTGAGATGAGGATCTGACCCACTGGTGGAGCCCATCAAAAACTTAAGAGTGTTAGAGAACGCTGCTCTATACACTTAAATATGGAAATCAAACAATCCTTTTCTCTGAAAAGAAAGAGAAGAAAATCTGCAACCCTGCTCGAAAACTGATCTTGGCGGATAGACTGTTTGATATGAGCCAGGTGTGAGGTGGAACATTTGTGGATTGTTGAGAAGGAGGGATCATCTCTACTGTAACCACAGATCCCTCATTAGCAGTAACTCCCTGGGAATGTCCAACATCAGGTAGAGGAAATCACTGAACCATAACTGATGGCGCTACATGGGCTGTGAAAATGAAGTCTTGACTGTGAAGAACTTGAGGGATTATTTTGAAAGGTGGGAAGGTGTTGGCATACAGCTGATCCTACTTCTGACTGAAAGCATCCACCCTCACCCCCATGCACTTTGATCCATGAAGTGTAAGTTTGTTGCCAAGATTCATTACAAACAAGTCTAACACTGGCTCCCCGCGGTATACAGGAAGAAGCAAGGTTCTGGGTCATGTACTGAACTCCCACCAGAAACTTGTCCTGATTGCTCTACCATCTGAGATGGTGAAGAATTTTTAACCCTAACAGAATCCAAATTGAAAGGGGGTCCCTGTGAGGTCTCCAATAAACTAGCAGTATAAACTGGAGAGACCTCATATGAAGTCTTCATAGGAGAACAAGATTTGCTGTTGATTTCAGGGTTCCCAGGAGAGGCTGAGGTAAGCAGACAGTGAAGGAATTTCCTGTGGGATGGAAAGCTGGGGATATACATCCTGGAGGTCTATGCCCTGTCATTCAACCGTATGGCATTCATGAGGCTTGCATCTCCATCTTGAAATACTCTTCCAGAATAAACTTGTTTAAAGGGAAAAGGTCAATGAGAATGCAAAAGTTAGTTAATTTTTTTCAACCAAGAAGATCAAGGAATAGAATCTTGGGCTTTGAGTGTTGAACACCCTCTCTACAACCTCCCTCCTTAAGTTAGGTAGAAGAAATCAATCAGACTTCCTGCTGCCCTGTTTAGTGACAGAAGGGTGGAAGAGATTTTTTAAAGAAGTTTGGTGGTTTAGCTGGGACACTACTTAAATCATTTTGGTGGGAAACCTTCTGACCTCTCAGACTGAGAGTGTTTTGCCAATTTAGCAGGGCCTGTAACCACAACCAATGACTGGTGCTGCTGATCACTCAGATCTTGAGAGACCACTGTTGGGTTTAAGCCACCAAACAAGGATTCCAGTGTTTAGCACCCTCTCTAGTGCCCCCATCCTTGGAAGGGTGTACACCTCTTCCCTTAAAGATTACAGATTGGTCTGGTGAAAATATATGGGGGTTCTTGAAAGAGGTTGAAGGTCCCAGAAGAGAATCAGATAACCCTCTCGTAATGCTGAGAGGATCCGTGCACCATTTGTGAGGTCTGACCAGGCCTCTGAAAAGCAGTCCAGCAACCCAGTCAGGCACATATTGGAACATTAGGATGAGTGGAACATGGCAGAAGAGGGAGTAACTCCAATGGGCTGACTACCTCCCTCCTTAAGGGGGGTAGGAGGAATCCATAGACTATGGCTGCCCTGTTTAGCAAAAAGAAAGGTGGAAGGGATTTTTAAAAAGGAGTTTGGTGGTTTAGCTGTGACCATTGCTTGAAGTGTTTTGGAGTTGGATCCACTGACCTCTCAGGCACAGGGCTCTTCACCAAATCAGCTGGGGCTGGTACTGCAGCCAATGTCTGGTGCTTCTGATCTCTCAGATCTTGATAAGCCACTATAGGGATTAACCCACCAAACAAGGTTTCTGAGTCCAGTGGGGCCACTCTCAAAAGGTCTTTGCTATGATCAAGCAATCCCTTAGAAGAATCCAAATGCAGCATCCATACATATGTGGAACAGCTCAACCGACAGTGCCATTGACAGTGAGAGTGAGTATCTTGCTTTCTTGGCTATGGCCTCCAGGAGCCTCCGAAAAGTAGACAATGACAAAGACTCCTCAATTAAAAGGTTAAAGGAGACTGCCATAGGTTGGCATGGTAACTAATGTGAGCACCTTAAGTTCCATAACTTTTAGTGTCTTGACTGGAATGCAAGACCAAGTCTCCATGGAGATCCCTATGGCAACACTCCTAAACCAGCATGTGCACAAAATACAATCAAAATTCAATAAAATGACAAAAAAGGGACACTTGTAATGAACTAAAATGTAAGGAATGGGGATAAAAGGTCAATTGCAATACAAAAATGGATAGTACTGAACATAATCATGGCAAACAACACTTAGATTAACAAAAACCTCAAGCGCACAAGACTTGTGTTTTACCAAGGAAGTCCATGGAAAAGAAGGACAATATTCTGAATGAATGGAAGTGACTACCGTATATACTTGCGTATAAGACATGTCAAAATGCAAACAACATAGACCCTGATCTGCCGTTGCATAATGCACTGGCAGATCAGGGTCTATGTTGTTTGTTCTACTGATTAGTCCTTACAAACTGCATAGACCCAGATCTGCCAGCGCATTATGCGGAGGCATCTGGGTCTATGCAATTTGCAGGTGGTATTGGCTTATATGCGAGTATAGACGGTAATGCATCTGACTGGGACCATTAATAGTCATATTTAAAGTGTTCTTCATAGTAGGAGTTCAACCCCCATTCAATTTCTATAATCATGGATATAAAATTCTTATGCACATTATTATCCTCTAATTTCTCATATTTCTTGTATACTTTTTCTCTATATTTAAACATTTTTTTGTAATATGAAGAAGAAGAAAAAATATCATAGAAGCAACTACATTTTAAGGAATAGTCTTACCCTCATGGGAGACAATTTTGACTCTGCTATTCTGCCTGGGGTCAGTTCCAGAATCTGGAGTTATGTCCTTCCCTTTATATCTTTCACCCATGGCTTTTAAGTATAAATTTAGCTTTTACTCCGAAAGAAAGTAAAGTTACTAACTCTGGTAGTACCCTGCCATCTGCTGTAAAAAAGAAATGAAAATCCTGGTCACTGCTTTTGATTTTTACAACAGGTTCTGTATGTATATTACATAAGTACATGTACATGTATGGAAGGTGCAAAATGAGGGCAGTGTACTAAAAGATATGAAATGTGGACTGAATGTACAAATTAGGCTTCCAATCTGGGTTGTGCAATAACATTTTGACATGTACAAATTAGGCTTCCAATCTGGGTTGTGCAATAACATTTTGACATGTACAAATTAGGCTTCCAATCTGGGTTGTGCAATAACATTTTGACATTGTAAATCATCATCATACTGTATTCAAAAATTTTCATTAATACTCATATGTGATGCAATCAGCTGACCATACAATATATCCATAATGAAATTAAGAATTTAGTACCAACAAGAGTCCTTCAAAGGGACTGATGCTCTACTGTCCAAAAAGAATTTCCAGGAATTCAAGATAAGACCATTTCTTCTTTTTAACTGCTAAGTGTTGAAACCATCTGAGATATTCTTGAGTGATGAGATATTCAAATTAGTTACCATGGCAGCCATATTGGATGTAACATCAGCACCATTTTCATTCAGGAGAAACTCGACACCATTAGAAGACTTTTTGTGAAAACCCGATGCTGATATGACCATCCATTCAGGAGAATTAGTGACAATATTTTTCAATATGTTCATTGTGGCAGCCATATTTGAGGTCAGATCAGTGCCATTTTCATTCAGGACCAACTAGATGTCATAATTAGTCTTCTGCTGAAAACCCAGTGTCGATATGACTCTCTATTTCGGAGTAGCAATAACAAGATTTTCATAATGGCTGCCACAGTGGCCATACTGGATGTTAGATCAGTACCATTTTCATTTAGATCCAACCAGACACCATAAGAAGTCTTCTGGTGGAAACCCAATGCTGATATTACTTTCCATCTCAGAACAGCAGAGGTATGATTTTCCAGATGGTCATTGTGGCAGCCATATTGGATATCAGATCGGCACACTTTTATTTAAGACCACCTAGACACCAAAAGAAGTCTTCTGGTGAAAACCCCATGCTGATATGACTTTCTGTTCAGGAGGTGTAGCAATAACAAGATTTTCAAGATGGCTGCCATGGTAGCCATATTGGACATCAGATCGACATGATTTTTCCCTTAGGACCAACTAGACATCATAAAAAGTTGTTTTAGTAAAAACTCCACGTTGATATGACCATCCATTCAGGAGAAATAGCAATAACACGAGTTTCAAGATGGCCATACTGGAAGTCCAAGTGAAACCATTTTCATTTAAGACCAACTAGACATCATAAGAAGTCTTTTGGTGAAAAAACCCATGCTAATACAACTTTCTGTTCAAGAAAAGTAGCGATAACAAGATTTTCAACATGGCTGCTATGGCAACTATACCGGATGTCTGAGCAGCACCATTTTCATTTAGGAGTAACTAGACCTTGGGATGAATGTGTGTATAAAGTTTCATGGCAATCCTCCAAGTAGTTTAGGAGAAGTAGTGATAACAAACTTGTGCTAATGGAAAGATTAAAGTCAGAAGACAGACAATGGACAACTGGCCATCCCATAAGTTCTTTTGGTCTATGACCAGTAGAGCTAATAAAACCCATTTCATAATATTCTTCCACACAAGTTGTGCAATCTTTTGATTGATTATGATAAAAATATAATCATCACACTTTTAAATGTAGTTTATCATGTTATCAGTTGCTAATAAGCCTTCATAAAATCTGTGGGAAATATTATAAACCGGGGATAATGTGGATTATTTTCCACTTTTTTTTCAGTCTTTCATAACAGAAATCTGTTCCTCGGGTACATCAAGATTCTACAACTGGATCCCATACCTTTCAAACAAGCCCAAAAAAATCTTAATTTTAAATCTTTATCTAAAGTATCTGGGAAGAAATGAATGACAATGCACAATTTTATCATTTATCATTTGATTGTCACCGATATTTAAGAAATCCAATTTGATTGTCACTGATATTTAAGAAATCCAATTTGATTGTCACTGATATTTAAGAAATCCATAGCCATTATTTTAATGCATCTGTGCATTTGAAAAGCTAGTATACCAGACTAAGTGTTCATCACTTGTCCGACTTCAGTAACATCAAATAAAGTAACTATACTGTTATATTTTTATATCAAGATTAACATATTTCTTACTTTGTATTAAGACTGACATATTTTTTAAATATCATGTTATGCATAATTTCTGTGATTTTTAAATATTTATTCACAAAAAACTCTTGGACAACAGAAGTCCTGAATTTTTTTGTGAAAACAGATAATGGATAGGGGCCAAATAAATTTAATGTACGATTACATGCATATATGCATGAAGGTAATTATCCTCATCCTTTCCAAGAAGTGGAGGCATACTGTGATAATGTCCATCCATATGGCCAGGTGTGGTGTATACTTACTAACAAAGATTTAAGATGAATCATGATTTTTACACTGATTATTTATATTTTTTTAAAACTTCATTAAACATACAAAAATTACTTTTAGAGCTTCTGCCAAGGACATCCAAGGCTGTAGGACTAACCCATGTGAACAGATTGGCAGCATTTTTTTTTTTGTTTTTTTGTTTCTATCAGCCAGCAACTATAATTCTGCATAGTTTGCAAGTATAGTTAACAGTCAGCATTTATCTAGATTTGTCAAGTCTACACAAATATTTTATCTAGATTTGTAAAGTCACACAAATATTGGAACATTTCCCTTTTGTAATTAATTATTTAGTTTATTGTGTTAAATTGTAATTTATTATTTAGTTTACTGTGTTAAATTGTAATTAATTATTTAGTTTACTGTGTTAAATTGTAATTAATTATTTAGTTTACTGTGTTAAATTGTAATTAATTATTTAGTTTACTGTGTTAAATTGTAAATTAATTATTTAGTTTACTATGTTAAATTGTAATTAATTATTTAGTTTACTGTGTTAAATTGTAATTAATTATTTAGTTTACTGTGTTAAATTGTAATTAATTATTTAGTTTACTATGTTAAATTGTAATTAATTATTTAGTTTACTGTGTTAAATTGCATATTGTACAACAAACCCTCAGAACTGGCTTTAGGTACTTGATAACCCATCTCATAGTGTCAGATATTTTTTGGGATGGAGAAAACTGGAGAATATGGTGCACAAAAAAGTCCAAATTACACGTACCAGTTACTGTCTAGTTTTTCTTAACAAAAACAAATATACAGGGGTAGATAAATTTTGAAAATCCATGATTGTCCCTGGGCAAAAATCTTTGAAAATCTGGTTGCCCAGCAGATTTTTCTGGTTGAACCCAAGATTGTTGCAATCAAAATTAATCAAGAACTTATATAGTTAGTCTACGCATAATACTTGTAACTCACCAGCAGTCCACAGAAAATGATGAACAAGTTTACACACATCTTTAATCTATTTGAGATCATTGAACAATTTCCTTTCTTTCATGGTATCTTGCTGTCCATCAGCTTTCTAATAGTTGGCCTTCCCTGACTAGAAATGTATCAATATTTTAAAATGTATCAATATTTTATGTTTATCTGAGTTTACGTCATTACAGTTCACATTATCGTTAATCTGATACTATTAATCTTGTGCCTAAATAGTCAGGAAAATGTAAACTTTCCATGTGTAATTTTTGTTGAGCCATTACCTCACAAACCAATAGAGTATAAAACAGCAATTGTGATTGGCTTAATTATTTAAATGGTTTCATTATTTAAGTTTGTCATATTCCTTTAGCTAAACTTGGCCAACAGAAGCAAATGTTACAGAGGTTGAAAATATTAGAAAATCTATGGTTATCCTTGGGCAACCAGCTCTGAAATCTGGTTGCCATGCAGTTTTTGCTGGCTGCCCAATAAATTACAGCAATTGGCCCAGATTGCTGTAATAAAAATTATTCAACAAATTTTGTCATATGTATAAATAATGTACAATACTTGTAACTCACCTTCAGTCCTGCTAAAGGAAAGTGTCATACATGCTGACACTTATATAATCTGTTTGAGATCAGCTAATAAAAGATAATCAAACAATTTCCTTTTTTTAGGGTGTTTTGTAGTCCGATAAATCAGGCCATGAACCTATAAAGGTATTGGTGGGTAACCAGACTTGGTGTCTTGTTGTCCATCAGCTTTCTAGTAGTTGGCCACCCCTGACCAGAAACTTATCTATCTTTTATATTTATGATGAGTTTACATCATTATGGTTAACATTATCATTAAATCATTAATCTGATACTATTATTTCTGTTTCTAAACTGTAAGGTAAATGTAAACTTTCCACTTGGGATTTTTGTTTAGTCATTACCCTACAAGCCAATATACTAGTAGTATGCAATAACAATTGCAATTGGTTTGATTCTGTATACTTACCATATTCCTTTAGAAAAAGTTAGCCTACACAAACAAGTCCACATGCTCTACAGCAAGTACCCATTTCTTCCACTGGCCAATGGAAAAACATACTACTAGATCACAGGCATTGCGTGTGTCAAGTCAAAGGTGAAAGATACTGCTACCATATATTGGTGTGTTGACAAAAGACGAGCATTTGCTGGTAAGGATTCACCCCAAGGAGCTGGTAGTATTGACTGTGATTGCTTAATGAGATAACAATCAGCCGACACATGTGGATTAGTGTGGCTTCTTACCTATAAAAATCACACAACACTTAACAAGAGATTATATGGTGATAATTCAGGCACCCTGCTAAAGGTACCCAGAGGGACAATTTAACAGTTAAATGTCTGTCACTGGAAAAAATATAAAATTCCATTCAAATTTTTAACATGATACTTTCACATTGGGAAAAATGGTTGCCTGGCATTCATTTTTGGTTGTCCCAGGCACCCGGGCAATGGAATTTTCTACTATGTGCTACATGTTCTACTGCGAATGTCCATTTCTTCAACAGACCAATGAGAAAACATAATACTTGATCATAGGTATTCAGTGTTTCAGGCCGAATATGAAATAAACCGCCATCATACGATGGTATGTTGACAAAACACAAACAGTCGCGAGTCTGGTTTCTTTAAAGGTTCACCCTGAGGGCTGGTAGCATGGACTGATTACCTAATCAGATAATGAGTAACCAACACATATTTTTTGGGTTGCCCAACTGGGCTTTCACATTGTTAAAAAAGGTTGGCCAGCATTAATTTTTAGTTGTCCCGAGCAATGGATTTTTCAACCCCTGATAATATACATGTTGAACTGTCCACTCACCAATTGAAAAATAATCAATTAATAAAGGATGAAGAATAAGTTATGAAGAATGAATGAAACCTTTAATAATAATAATAATAATAATCAGGGGTCACGCTACCAGGCGAAGTGGGCGACTAAGTCGCCGAAAAAATGTAAACTTTTCCTTCTTCTATTAGGAAAGCAAAACGACTTTGCCCTATCATTTTTGTTTTCGATCTACACCAAGTGACAGTAGTTTATGGCTTTTGAAAAACAAACTCTTGCACATTCACAGGCATGTGTTTTAATAGTTCACTGACCAATTATCTCTTCCCCCCGGCAAGATATCACTGCCCGATTTCCACAAGTTATCATATGATGATGAAAACTGAACTTGTTTCAAAACAGAATCATCTATATGTAAATAACAATTTGTGTTTTGAGAACAGAATCAGTGAAAGCACTTTCTAAATGTATATTTTGAAGATTGTAACTGCCATACATGCCTTATTTTCTTCATAAACTCAGTTTGAAACCATAAGTGAACCTGCTAATGGGTAATAATGGCAGACATCACTGTGTCTTGGAAATACGTCTTCATTAGACTGTCTGTTTTCGTAATTAACTGGGCACATAAGTTTAAGAAAATTATACAATTCATAGAAAGCAAAGTGCAACTAATATGTGATAAAAGATTTAGCCTAAAAATAAAAATGTGTTGGTCAGAAACATATGGGACAATGCTTGTGGAATCGATAAGCGCTGTAACTTAAGGTCAATGTTGTTTTCTTACATCTCTCATTTTTGTGAATATACGAGAAAAAGTAGCAAAGAAAAAAATATCCAACCAATACACAACGTTATTACGAGTACATAGACAAATAATAAAAATGTACATTTTCAATCCTATATAGGGATTGTTGTAACAAAGCTAGAAAGTGAGTGGTCATATGAAGAAAATCCCTGTTTCTAAAAATAGATGCATCTACTTTAAAAAACTTTTTAAAAAAATGACATTCAGAAGATTCACATTTAATTTAGAATCATCTCCCTCAAAATGCAGTTGTAAAGTTGAGATTACTCATCAGTGACCACTGTGGTTTGAATGGATGAACACTATGATGTGCATGTTATAGCCTAATTTAGTGGTTGTTTCAAACCCGTTTAGAAATGTTTTCGACTGCCATTTTTCTAGTGAAAAAACTAACAAAAAATAAAAATATTTCTTTAAGCAGCAGTTGCTTAAGTATTTTAACCTATTTGTAATTACAATACTGTAATCTAGGTCTCCTGTCGCTTAAAATTAATTACAATGTATAGTTCCTGCTATGCTTTTTTGAAGTCATATGGCCAAAATACACTGCATATTTCTCTACATCTAAACATACACACTTTCAAGTATGAATACACTGCATATGAGTATGATACATTCATACACTTACAAAATGTGTTTATAATATACATACAAAATAGAGAATTTTCTACCTGAAGTCAAAGTATTGCTTAAAACCAATGCTAAATGCAAATATGCATAATGAGAAATACATGACGCAGTTCAAATAAGAGAACGAGAGCACACACACACACCCTGAATAATAATAATAATTATAATAAAAAAAACATTATTTCAGACTTAAGTCCAAAGGCAATGATCTGCAATTTCCCATAATCTGATAAAAATAAAAAAATATTAAAACATTAAAATCTCAGAGCATATATTAAGCCTTATGTCCTCATTCATGACAGAACCCAACTTCAGGGAGCATGTGAAAAAATATGCAAATAAAATATATGATGGCACTGAATGTTTATCATAGGAAGATTAAGTTTAATAGTACTAATATGAATCACTGTATAACAAAGCAACTATGTGAGAGAGAAAGCTGACAGTTTAATTTTGGAATGTACATCTCTCTTTCTCTCCACTGCAGAGAAGACACTACACCATACTGATAAAGATTACTGTTAAAAAACACAAATTATATGCTTCAAATATTGAGTAAATTCTGTGCATGAAGAAACTGTTTTTAAGACAGTGTGTTACACGTCATCATATAATTACCATATAATCAAAATTCAAGTGTTATTGTTAGTTAATGGTGGGAAGACAGTATATCCTTTGTTTTCATAGACGTCATGATTGTGTACACAAATATCCACAATGCAATGCGCGCACCTTACGCCGCCATTTTGCTTCCCTAACAAACCTTTGTCAGCAGCACATACATTCAAGAAAATAAAAATCACAGACTTAGTCGTCAATAAGGATATTTACTTCATCAAAATAAGACATAAATTATACTTGAAACTAAGTGCCCCTACAGCATGAAAAATAAAATAAAGCTGGAAGTTCCCTGGTTTATGTCGGAAGATGGAATAATTAAGTTGAACCGCAATCATGCATATTTCTATAAATTGAACAGCAATCATGGATATTTTTATCAAATACAAATGCAGTTATTTCTAACAAACAGACAATATTGTTATTTTTTTAGTATGATATCCCCAAGACTGCCATCTTGAAATAATATTTCCAAACAATGAGCTTTGGGATACAATGCCAATAAAGACATTAAAATTTCATAGCGCATACATTATGCCACAACTTTTATGTAAATATTTGTTGCGAAAGCAAGTGTCTCTGCCAAAGACAATTGACAAACCAATTTTAATTAAAACGGTCAAATATTGTATTTGTGGTGGAGATGATGATGGACAGAGAATAATATTAAGTGAAAGCTATAACTGTTCAAAGAAGTGGTTTCATCTTTAGTGTATTAAAATGAAACGTGTGTCTAATGGAACATGGCTTTGTGTCGAATATCAAAATGAAGTATTCTTAAAATGCTTAAAAAAATATGAAATTATATATTATCACTTGGCTTTTTTAACTTGAATTTGAACAATGATTGATTTAAGCCAGTGCATTTGTTGACCAGATTATGGTTGACTCTCACAACTACTTTCTTGTATAGGGAAGTTTAAAACTGATTACCAGCTTTCATATGGTAGTATAATACAATTACTCATAGCAACAGACAAGGCAAACACTATTTCAAGTCTTGGCAAAAATAACAAAATCGATTCTAGTCAACAAACCAAAAATAAAAGTAAATTTATTTCAACTGCCTTCATAATGTTTTGAGGAGAATACTGTCTTATTAGGTGTCAGTTTGCATGGCTTGGAAATCAATATGGCGTACATAGAAGTGCACACATTTTGATGACGTCACGTGAAAACAATGGATAGGCAGATGAAGCCATAATATTGTAAAACAGCTTCAACCTGAATGTACCCCAGGGCAAGACATTAATGTCCAGGTGTGACTTGTTTTATAATAGGAAAATTGCAGTTCGCCTCCTGTCCTGTTTATTTGACACACATGATTTTCATCTTAGGAAAATGTTATTACTGCAAAGACAAATATCACCAATTGTAACTTTCATCTTCTGATGATTAGTCAGACTGCATGTGGTACATTTTAAACAACTCAATTTACTATTTTCATTTTATGTTATCTATTTACATCAATTTTGAATTTTCCTTCAAATTTTTTTATTTCTTTTAACATAAATAAACAGGAAGTATTTATTTACTTATTTCTCAATTACAGGCAGACCAAACTTTGTCCATTGTGCTTTGCTGCTCTTCTTTGATGAATGGTCAATTGTAATCATTCTTCTGTGTCTTCTAATTAAGAATGAATAATAGGTTTCCTTAAGTCATTTTTCTTTTATTTTGCTTCTTTCTTCATTAATTTATTTATGCACATGTTTATTAATCTCCACTATTTACAGTAGGCAATATCTAATAATCTTCTATCAGTAATTAGAAGCAGCATTCAAGCACAAAGAACCTAACCAAAGCCCTCTAAATCAGGGGTGTCAAACTCATTTGCTATGGCGGGCCTGATTTGATATAAATAATAAATAATAATAAATAATAACAAATAATGAGTCTGGCGGGCGTATCCGGCACGCGGGCCGTATGTTTGACACCCTTGCTCTAAAGCTTTGAAGCATTCAATCATACTGGCTTGGCTAGTCTTTGATAATCGTGACAAACAAAATTCCAATAAATGACAAACGAACTTATGTGGGATGAATTCACTGCATGCTTACAAACGATTCCCGTTAATTAAAACTATACATCTGAAAATGCGCAAGCAAAAAACAAACGCAAAAATGTTGGCACTGCGCTGAAGGCTTGATCTCTTACGTAAAAATCAGCCCATATTTGCCTTATACTGCCCAACTTTTAAACAGGATTTGTTTCTTTTGACTCAATTTATCATCTGAAAGTAAGCAAAAACTTTGTGTAAATGCATTAAGGATGAAAGTGAAGTTTATTCACCATTTCATCCCTTTGACTATCAGAATTTGTATACTACTGATTCCACCGGAAGCGACCCAAGAACATTCGCACAATAAAGGAAACGACTTCGCATAATAAAATAACTCTTTGAACAATTTGCATGGCAATTCATGTCACGCAATAATCTAGTTAGTGCAAAATAGCCATGATAAATGTTTTAAAATCTAAATCTAAAACTTTAAATATATTTCTCACAGATACTACATTTTGATTATCTGACGTCATCAATATTAATCCGCCATAAGTGGGGGCCATTTCGCATCGTACCGGCAAATATAGACACACAGGGCACTTCCTAGATTTAGGATTATTAACCATGGATGAAGAATATGATGCTGTTGTTCTTGGTACCGGCTTGAAGGTGAAAATGTGTTTCCTTATATTCATCGAGTACATGAAAGTCGTTTATCTAGGTGTTTTTGATGAAGTGGCGATACTGAATCGATTCAGTCGATTTTCAATTTGCTGTCTGACGTATATCTAATAATATTACAAAGGGTCCTATGGGTTACGCTATATTATTATTTGTCAATCAGTTAATGATCAAATGACATCATACATAAGTTTATCAGTTTCTACAAGAATTTTGTAAACTGCTTTTTCATTCAAAATGGTCAGCAAATGCAGGTGATGGGCAAATTTGAAATTGCTTATTTATGCTGCAAGTGCAAGTGATCGATAACGGTTTCCGCCTACCGTCTCTCATTTGCCACTCAAGTCTGTATCAAAGTTCAGTGGAATGGCGTTGTAATCCAGTGGTATTTTAGATATCGCGGCAATTTGATATCCGAATAATTCGACTAAAAACTGGCAATTTAATATTACTTCCATTTAAATATGTCAAAATTTGATAAAGGACTATTTTAACCGAGCACACATGTGGTGGGGTTAAGCAGTGGTTGTCAGCAGCTGCGGTGAGAAGTACAGAACAAGTTTATGCTTATTGATTAATTACCTTATATCTCCTTTGCCAACTGTACAGTATTGAAGAATGTGAATGTACAATATAGAAGAATGTGAATGTAAACTGAATACACCACGATTCCCTTCAAGGCCCCATTTCACTTTGTAATGAACCCATATTGTTGAGTCAGAGACCCAAAACAAATTGTGCTATTCTGGTTTCCTGACCCATAATTTTCCATTGCGACCCTGTTTTTTTGTGGGTAATGGCAGTATCAGACTTTATGGTTTTGGGCATAAACTCGGGAGTCCCTGACTTGCAAAAGGATACAAAGGATAAATGAAAAAGTATATAATCATTATTTTATTACATATCAGGATTTAATTCTTAGCCATTTATAAAATCACACTAAAAAGAAAATATTTTTCAGTAATTCTCCAAGGCATTTTTATAACATACATCAGTCTACCATATGTAAACTAGTTTTTCAGACAAGTTAATTTCTTAATTTTTTCCTATTCTTTGGCTTGACAAAATTGTGTATGGCATTCTGGGCATCAAAATCTTCAAGAACAGGAGCCTCCTCCATTATTCTGATTAACTTGTTCACTGTTTCATGTTTCAAGCTTGACTAGTCTTTGGCTTTAAGCCTGTTTTGTGTGGAAAAGCCTCTTTCACAAGCAACAGAAGTGAGAGGAGCTGTTATAAAAAAAAAATTGCAGAGCACAGCAAAATCAGGAAACATGTCACTATAATTATAAATTGTGTCCACACAGACATCTTTTAGTGGCTGCCCTCTCATTTGCTTTAGGACAGGCTTGAACTGGCTGTAGTCCTGTAACATTCTATTGGCATCTACGAGGGCAGGAAGGCCATCAACCTCACCCAAATATTTGACAAGCTCCTGGAGCTCACAAACCATGTAAATACAGGGATTTACAAATCCACTTGTCCAATTCCCAGGACAAGTTCAAATTCAGCTTGGGCAAGCTCAAGTTTCCAAGCTACTTGCCTGTGGGCAAGTCCAAATAACCGAGAGAGACAGGAAAAAAAGGGGTCTTGTTCCAGTTGCATAACTGGCCACAGGACAGTGTCAAGGTCAGTCTCACATTTTCGTGCACAGACATGATGATATGATTATTTACTATTTAAAGCTAGTTTTGACAAATTAGGAATTAATATTTATATTTTAACTTAACAGTTACATTTTAATCATAATATTTGTACATATCCCGGATTCGCCAACTTTCAGGTTCAAACCTAGCCATGGGCAGTACTGTAAAAAAATCTGCTGGTCAGAGATTGTTTCGATGCATGTCACAGATTTTAAGGTGATTATGTGTTAACTGTTAATAATATAACTTGTAAGATTTACTTGACAGGTGTGTTTGGAAATAAAAGGTACTCGTCTCTAATGATTAACCACCAGAAGGATTTAGTTCAAAGTGTCATTGATATACTGAAAATGTAACACCCACAGGCGGCGTTTATGACCTGTTGTTTACATGATAATTAGAGGAGACCGATGTATACTTACTGCTTGACAAACAGGATACAAATAAGTGTTCTCAATCTCAAAAGTTGTCTTGTTAAATATTTTGATGTATGTCGCCAATTGCAAGGTGACTAGATGATAATTATTAAGTAAATGGATGAAATAAGTGTTCATAAATCCTTCAGTTGAGAATATAAATAAATCATTGCAAACAGTCTAGCTTTCATTGGTGATGTAGTTGATGAGTCTGCTATCTTATCTAGGCAAAAAAGGAAACTTAATGAAGTTTCTAGCTCTGATGAAACTGTTGTAAGAAAAATAACCAGTATGATGCTACGAAATGTGCAGGAAAGCTCCAATTATCATGGATTAATGAGTATTCCTGGCTAGAATGATGTTATTGGTTGTTTAATTTTTAAATTCAATGTCTTTTACTTATACATCTCTCTCTTGCTTAAAAATATAGCTATTTCCAAACCCTTTTCTACCTAGCCATGTACCTGGCTATATACATGTACATGTACTTCTCTGTTTTTGCTCTTCTGACTATATCTGCATTCTAACCCTTTCTCATCTTCAGATCTATCTACTAGGGGGAAATGATTAATCGATACATCGATGTATCGATACTTACTCTATGCAAGTTACTTTAATCTTCAGCAGTCGTGAATAATTATTAGTCATTTGCCTTTTCATTCTTTAAATTGAGAATTCATCTGAGACAGCCATAGCAAGTACATGCTCTCATTTCTGTCAGTAAAAAAAAAAGCAATTGACAACACCCAGTCGCCTTCTACAAATTAACACAAGGTGACTAACTCGCGTGGTTCGAAATCTGCCCCCTTCTCCTGCCCCAATTCCATGCTAATTAGTTTATCTCGTCTGCATCTTCAGCCACTGATAACATATATCAACAGAAAAAAGACATTGCAGATTTCTTCCCTATGTATGGATTATAGTACTTTACAGATCATTTAATAACCACTTTTACGCGAAATTTATCTGTTGCATCGCATCTTGTCTACTTGGATCGAATTGAAGGCTACACATCCGGTGTGTCATGCAGTGTTACATGGAATTCTGATTAGTGGTTATTGTTTGTTTAAGTCCAGGCCAAAACAATAACCACCAATCATAACTAAGATGGCGGCAGTCAATGCACGGCAGACGCATCGCTCTGAAAACTGTGTGCATTCTGAAAGCTATAGTGATATTAACGGATGTTTAATACATGAATTAAGTCCAGGAAGATTTCCATTGCTAAACGCTGCAAAGAATTTCATGTCAGTGAATACCAGTGATGGATATCAGTCGTCTTCTCCATGTGCTCGTGGATCACCCACATCATCCCCTGCTAGCCACTATTGCCTGCACCTACTCCCGACGTCCAACAGCACGGATGATGCTCCCTTCTCTCAAAATTATACACAAGATGATATTGCGTACTATGATCTTGATTCTCGTCCTGAGGATACTGATAACCCGCAAGTATCACAGATTCCTAATCAGGAATATATAGACATGTTGGACAAATTCTTTAATGGAGAGCCAGCGGGTGTATATGTGGGTAAGCTCGTAAACTTTACAAACAACAAAGAAAACCTTATTAACTGGTACAGGACTATTTTAATAAGTCGGGCGCAATTGTTGCCAAACTGTCCACATGGTGCGCCAATTATTACATGCAATTCAACAAAATTCAGTGCATCATATAAATATGCAAAGGATTGTTACAATTTACAGCTTTTTATTCATGGAGAACAACCTGATGTTATAGAGGAACTATTCAATGGTCGGATGACACGTAGTCACAACAGATTAGAAAATGTCTCCACACATGAAAACTACTCACTGAGTAATAGAGTGGAAACAGCAGAACTTAAAGCAATCGTACACAGCTGTAAGAGTGACTTGAACTCAGTGCAACACGAACTTAATAAAATAATAGGTCATTTGAACAATCGGATTGTCATCCTTTAAAAGCAAAACAAAGAACTCTCTACCGACAACATACATCTTAAGCATGCCTTACTCAGACTAGAGACCTTAGTAACAACTAAGTTTCAGCAATATGACAGCACAATGAAACACTCTCTTAATACAAATGTATCTTCTGTTGTTACCGGTAAAATTTCAGATGGCAATCACAGTGCAAATCAGCCAGCACGTGACCATCTACAAAATCAACACACGGGAAGCAACGGGCAACAGCAATCTCAACACCAAATGAATTCAGACCCAGTAGCATCATCTACAAGGTCAACTCCTAACTCACTACCACGTGTTCAAGTACAACCAGTGTGTAATGTTCCACCAGAGGATATTACGATTAACCCCACACGAGGCGATCTCCAGACGTCAACATGCATGAGATACTCTGATGCCCTGAATGCGACTCTGAGGCCATCAGAGACAATCAACTCAGTCACACAAACTCGCCGCACAGTATCTACTTCTGATGATGATGAAAACACTTCTCCCAAACGGAGTGCACCTTCTCTCAGCATAATCTCAAGTACTGATGTTGCAAATGAAGCACATGATCAACGGACTCAGTCTCTTGCCATTGATGGACAATCTCAAACAAGAGCAAGTTTAAAGGATATTAATGTATGTATGAAACCCAATCATGTACAAACAAACAAAATGTCAATCCAAGATAAACTATCTAACTTAGCGCATGGAAATAATTCTTCGAATAATTCTTCAAGTAATTCAGCATCCCCAAACACAGTAAAATCTCACCCACTATCAACAACAACAGGTCACAATCTATTAGACCAGGAGGAACAAAACTTTGAAAATCCCGGTGAAGTTTTCATAGGGGTATATAGGAAAAGAAATGTCAGCTATTTTATTTGGGGAATTGATAATTCATCCACTAGGGCGGGCATCTATGCCCATTTCCCAAAAAATGGCGTACAAATAAGCTCTCTGGCCTTGTACCGCATCAAATCTGGAACCTTATATGCACGTATAAATGTTAATTCACAATATGCACAAATAGTAGAATCGGAAGATTTCTCCTGGCCCGATGGTATCATTTGCACTCACTGGAAATCTCCTGCTAAAAGGGTCAAATCACCTGTTAAAAACTACAATAATAGATAACATATTCCGTTTTATTATATCTCACTAACCTATTCCTTATATGATTTTTGAAACTACAATGTCAATTTTATTTCTTTACATATGTAAACTAAGTGTAACAATGGCTTTAAATTTACTTTTATGGAATGTCAGAGGCATAATGTCGTCGACAATATGTCTCGGCAATTTATTGGATCAGTATGACTGTGACATTGCATTCATAAATGAACACAAGCTTCGTCCACAAAATGCATCGTTTATGGATTCCATACATTCCAAATATGCAACTTTTACCTGTTGCCAGGAGACATCAGATCCCTTCGGGCCAATCAAATGTGGCAAATCAGGGGTCTCAATTATGTTCAAAAAACAACTGGAACAAAAAATTGTACCAATGGAAAACATAAACGACAGAATTATAGGTGCAAAGCTTGTTGGTCTCTCTCACAAAGCTCTATACTTAATCTGTGTCTACATGCCCTCAGAGAACGATATTAAGCACTACCGTGAAATAATTGAGATTCTTGATGACTTGTACGAGCACCTCTCGGAAGAGGGGCATGTCATTATTGCAGGTGACATGAACGCAAGTTTGATAGACTGCTCTAGAGTTAACGCCCGTAAATGTAAAGAATTAAAGGACTTCGTGGGCCGAAATCAGATAAAGGCGATAAATACTGCAGCAAACTGTATCGGTCCAAAATATTCATATGCCCCTTTTCAAACCATGCTCGATTACATATTGACTGACAGCATCGTTAGTTCCAATGTTAAACGTTGTGAAATAATCCAGGAAGGTAAAATTTCTACAACATCAGACCACTTACCTGTATTCTGTTCAGTTCCAATCCAAAACAATATAATCCCAAAGGTATCGAAACTGCACGACCTAACGGCATGGCACAAAGTCGGCAACAACGAGATTGGTCACTATCAAAACGCACTAGCACGTAACTTACAAGACCGCCTAACAAGAGAGATTAACGGTCCACACGAAATAGACCGACTGTGCACTGATATAACTGAATGCATGCTACAAGCTGCACGAGACGTGCTTCCCATTAAGCGTTTTAACCCACACACAAAGCCATACTGGAATGAAACATTAAAGCGGAGTCATAAAATAGAACGTGAAGCACGCATAGTCTGGGTGAAACAAGGCAGACCAAGAGGCTTACAGCACGAAACATATGCTCTATATAAAAAAGCAAAGCGTGAATTCAGGAACGCTCAATGAATAGCTAGTGAATCTTTTCTGAATAACTCCCTGAATGAAATTCAAGAAGCGGCCAAATGCGATTTACGCCTTTTTTGGCATCTAATTAAAAAGAGCAAACCGAACAAACACAAATCTTGTGTTGAAATTTTTTATTGTGGTAAGACCTATTCTGACCCATCTTCGGTAGCTGGTGCTTTTGCAGATTTTTTTTTCTGAATTGTACACACCGAAAGATTATGATATTTATGACAAAGACTTTTATAACTCAGTAGAGAAAACAATCTGTGATCTCAAACATTATTCTAAGAAGCACGTACATAGACAAGAAACTTTAGATGATGAAATCTCTGAGCAAGAACTATGCAGCGCACTTCGTACGTTAAAAAAGTCGAAAGCTCCAAGTCATGATCACCTTCAAAATGAGCACCTTATCTATGGTGGTCCTCAGCTAAATAAAACAATCTTAAAATTGTTCAACTCGATATTAAAGCATGAATATATACCAAGTACATGGAGAAGAGGTCTTACCGTGGCCATCTACAAAGGTAATGGGAAAAGCAGAGCTGATCCCGATAGTTATCGGCCAATATCCTTGTTACCAGTGCTGTACAAATTATTTGCAAAAATTATGCAAGCAAAGATTAATAACTTCTTGGTGACAAAGGAAACCATATTCCCTAATCCACAACAACAAGGCTTTCAAAAGAATCTAAGCTGCCTCACGGCCTCTTTTAATCTTCAAGAGGTCATTAATTATAACTCTGACTGTGGTAGCCCTACCAATGCTGCCTTTCTCGATACTCAAAAAGCCTTTGGAACCGTTTGGCACGCTGCTCTACTCTTGAAACTATATAATTTGGGAATTCGGGGGAAAATCTGGAGAATAATAGGGAATACATATCAAAGTGTACAAAGTGCAGTCGTAGTTAGCAAATACCAGTCTAGATGGTTCGATATCAAGCGAGGCGTTAGACAAGGAGGCGTCCTGTCCTCATTTTTGTATCTGGTATTTATAGACGAGTTGCTACAGCACTTAGTAAAAAGCACACTGGGATGTAAAATTGGAAGTTTAGAGTGCTGCTGCCCTACGCTTGCAGATGACCTCACGTGCCTGTCAGATTCTCCAGATAACTTAGCTAAAATGCTAGAAATTGTTCTCAAATATTCTAAAAAATGGAACTACAAACTAAACTCTACAAAGTCATATATTTTAATATTTGGCAAGAAAAGAAATTCTAACTATAAGCTGTCTCTAACACTTGACGAAGAAATAATTACTGAAACTGACTCCATCACTCACCTAGGAATACTATAGGATAGATCACGTCGTTCCATCAACCGCACCCGCAACGCTTGCAGAAGAGCAAGGCAGGTCTTTTTTGGTCTTGCAAACGTTGGGATGGGTACCCCAAACCTAAACCCCAAAACATCCGCGAGTTTATATAAGAAAATCGTGATTCCAACCTTACTATATGGCTGCGAACTTTGGAATGAGCTTCAAAAATGCGATCTACTGGAGCTCAACAAGTTGCAACATTTTACAGCAAAAAGAATTCAGGGATTTCCTGAACAAACGCGGTCAGATATGTGTGAGTCAATGCTGGGACTAATAAGAATCACAACCGAAATTGATCGACGTAAACTTCTCTTCCTAGGTAAACTCTGCACCCTGTCCAATAACACCATCTCCAAACAAATATTCCTCATACGTCTTCACATGTATTTTGATAGCACCCAATCTGTACAATCTGGTTTTATTCCAGATATTTGGAATTTACTTCAGAAGTATGAGCTTACAGATTTCCTCCTGAACTTCATTAATCAATCAATTTTCCCTAACAAATCTCAGTGGAAACAATTGGTCAACATGACTTTACTTGAAAAGGAAGAGACTACCTGGCGCGACAGAATCGATAGACATCCTGATTTTTCTAGATTCCAACACTTACAAACACAAATCCGCCCTTCCACTCTGTACTATATTGCGAGGAATAATTATGAACGCAAATTAACCAGGTTTATAGCATCCCTGTGGGTATTAAAGCCAGGCCATGACGTTACTCACTGTCAAAAATGTGGTCAACAGTATACCGACCTCCTTCAGCATGTGGTCACATCATGTATATTAACAAGACAAATTGCCGACGACTTTCACTGGTACATGTTGGACAAGTTTGGACTTGAACTCCACATAGAACTTACCCAAAGTAACGACGAATCACAGTTGCTAAAACTGTTAAGAACTGACATTGAAAGTAGACTTGACAAAACACGATTTCACCATTTTCAGATCTGTTCATTCCAATTTCTCGTCCTTGTATCACGAGTGTACTTCATAGCCTGAAGACCAAACATGTGTCAAAAGCAAAAATTCCCAGTTCAGCTCCTGCCAAAACTCTCTACCTATATGACCTTACTTTAAAAACAAAGTCATTATCATTAATGGATCAGTACCATAATAAAAAGTTTGGTTTTTTTTGGGGGGGGGGGGGTTCCCTATAGATTTATGTACAAAGATTATGTGCCATTTTGTATGTTTGCATGTATTTCCTAACTATTGATATTGTATTTGTTTCTTCCTCGTCTGTATTAGTGTAATATGTATCACTGACTTTCTGGAATGTTTTCCGTAATCTTCAATGTAAATTGTTAAATGTATCTCTCTCTCTTCTATTTTCTATGTTTGTAAATGAACTCTCCTTATGGAGGAAATAAAGATTGATTGATTGATTGATAACTAACTGTAGTGTGTTCACTGCGTGACATACTGGAAATATTGGCATCCAAACTCTATCCAAATAGATACAAGATGTATTGAGGAAATGTTAGTTAAAATCCACTACATTTTGTGTGAGATCAACATATGGACCTTAATTTGCTCAATCAGTTTGTTTTAAATCTCTGTTTTGAAATAATATATTCATATTTTGATCAGTATTACATTATTTAGATTTCTTTGGTCATTTTACATGCATTATTGCTTTGTTATCTTTTTTTTTTGTTATTTTATAATACACTTTCATTCAGGCCCCCCCAAAAATGTATGTGTGGTTCAGGTTACATAGACCAAAAAAATAGGATAGGTCAGTATTTAAAAAAAAATTTATTTATTTATTTATTTTTTTTTTAATAAATGAATACATGTGTATATATTATAATTAAGGTTTGCCACGAGTAAATGTTCAGACTTAAAATTAAATCAGAATTCTGCAAGTGACATTTATATACATCTGACAATATTTAAAATGGGCAGTTTCATTTCAGTTTCCTGCATGGAATGTATGTGTGTTTTATATAAAATCAGCATGGTAAATTTAGTTTGCTTAATACCATCTGCATGTCTGTCAGACTTGATTTATACTAGAGACATTTATAACCTCGCATCCATCCTTGTCTGCAGCTGTCAGCAAAACCAAACAGCATCTGGTCTTCTTTCAGACTGAAGACTGGGTGTTTTGATTGAAACATATCCATGGATGTCCAGTCATGATTCACTGACAGGAAATAATTGCCACATTTGCTGTGACAGCAGTTATTAAGCTTCACGAGTTGAGTAGAAGGGATGCTTCTTCCACTCGCCATGTTGCTTATTGTTCACCACTGCACATGTCCATTTTACAAGCAAACAAGCGAATAAAACCAAGTATTCCGATTGCTACTTTGGTACATTCTAATTTGATACAAATCATCATCTTCACAGACGAGGTTGCTGACTCTGCACACAAAAAATTGTGCCGAAAAAAACGGTAGGGTCAGAGGCTAAACACTAGGGTTGGTCAGGTAACCTGAACCTTTTTTTTTTTCTTTTTTTTTTGTCCTCATGACATTCTAATGTAGAGCTGAAGCAAATACCTGATATTACTATTTGAATATTCCTATCCTATATTTGATTTATATTTGAATATTTGTTATGATGTGGACAAGAAATATTTACCATCATCACCATCGACCACAATGCCAGAATTTGGAACAAATTCTGTAAACAGTTGCGACCCATCTTGTACCATTATATAGACTTGTTCTCCATGTTGCTGAATTACTAAGCCACATAATCTTTCTATCATAAAAACAGCAGATGACATCTAAAAGAATAAATTTAAAACAAACAAAAAAGACAGATTTCTTTTGCTGAAATATGGACCCATTCTTTCCCATGGAAACTGCCATTGCTGTACAGTACACTTGTGTTTTGGGGAAAATCCATGTGTCCGTCATGGACCAGATATAGTTGTCATCATGGATTGTCCATGTCATGGCTCGTAGTGGACAGATAAAGTTTTATTGCCCATTTGAAAGTCGCAGCAATATAATTATGTAATAGTGGATGCCCACTACCTCGCATGGAACTTACCTGTTGGCTGAGCTGCAGTACACAGTGCAGAATGCTCTTTTAAGTTGTACACAATGCTATTTTAATATTCAAAGACTTGCCCTCTAAAATGCATTCACATACATGTATTGCAATAGATGGAAGATAAATTTCCAAGCAAAAGAGTCATGAAACTATTTAGTTGCCTCACAAATTATACAAAGTAATTTTAATGAGAGAGAGAGAGATTCTGTTTTTAAACAAACAAAAGGAAAAAGAAATCAAATGTAAATACAATATTAGCGGGCTTCATTCCATTATTAAAATAAAAGAATGCGAGAAATGCTGTGATTTATTTTTTCATTCCCCATTTACTGTTAAATTGTTTCCGTAACATGTTCCCACACAATGAAATATACATTTCGCTATCCAACTCTACTATTCCAGCCTGTTTAGTACTTGCAACTCAAATATACATGTCCATGGGACTAGACAAATGTTCACTTTTACCGTAGACCTACTGTTTGTACTCTGACTCTATGAAGCACGTGATGCTGCATTCTAGACCAGCAGCTTTAAAAAATATGCTTATGATTGCTGGTTTGGTCATCTGACGAGTTCAGTACCAAATGGACAGGTGAAAGAGATAGAAAAAAGTCTAATCAATTAAATATGTTTGATAAGAGATAAACTTGTATATATTATTTTCAGTTAATGCAGTACATTCTTTCAATCCACGTGATAAATACTGCAAACTGTCCCCGAATGTCAAGCGAATATTGTTTGTCAGTTTAGCTACTAATTTGTTACATTTTGACCCAATTATCCTTTTTAAGAAGATGACGTGAATACAGATAAAACATTTTGTTGCCAAAGAACATGGATTCAAATGCATATTTATACCGAGTTTAGCAGTAAGGCCAACAATGTGGAATTACTGAAATTATGCCCATAATCGCCCAAACAGCACTGCAGTAGATGCAATGACATTTACTGTACAATAAAAATAGCCTCCAGTTTTGTTCTTCGGTATGGTTTTAGCTTTATTTAAGTGGAATTTATTCTTGTTCATACTTCTTTCTCCCCCTTGATTAACTTGTACTGTATTACACAACAAGCTGAACACGTCATATCTATCAATGATGCCTTGCTAAGTCACGTTTTTGCCAAGGCTATAAAATCTATCTCTAATTGCACTGATTGCTGTAAATATGTTTCTTCTTATTTTTCACGACTTTAAACAGGTATTCCTGGTAGAACTTCATTAACTAGTCCTATCAGGAGGTGGAAAGGTTTTGGTTTCAGAGTCTGTAAATCCCAATTATTTCCTGTTTATTTTGAACTGTTCATATTAATTCTAAGATAGTCGTGAAGTTGTTAGGTTAACTAATTTAACTTCTACTCTGTGTGCTACTGGGGGTGGGGTGTGATATGATTTAGCTTTAACAAAATTACACTTGCTGCGATTTTTAGAAAATACAATATTAATAATATTATATGTGAATCAGTACCATTGCAGCTTGTTACATTAAATGCTTGGTCCTTATCCGGAAAATAAAAATAATATATATAGTTTGCTTTATATACCGCTAGAAACCAGTTTTATGCAATAATATAAAAACTTAACGGTTATGCATTTCTCTGTCTAAACTTGTTCTTCACAAACTAAAATCTTCTTACTTTTAAAGCATTTGATTTTGTGACAACAAGAAACATTTTATGAAATATCAAAGCACAGCTTCTACTCTAGTTGCTTCTTATGCAACTGAGTGGGGAGGGGTGTAGGTTTGGAGAGAAAGAGATGGAGGGGATGGGATATAGCTTGAAACAAATACACTTATTCTGATTTTTAGAAAAAAAGAACGAAGTTTAGACATGTTTCAAGGCCATTACACTTTTTTCTAAATATAAGTTAAATGGTAGGTCTCTAAATGGAAAAATAAAGATAATTTTGTTTTTCATATAACGCTAGAGACCAGTTTTACACGATAACATGAGAACTTAACATCAAATACATTTCTCAGTCCAAATTTGTTTTTCATGAACTAATATCTTTTTAGTTTTAAGGTGTGTGGTTTTCATTCAACAGTTATTGTACTGTACATTTTGAAACTTTGAAGTGCGACATTGAAATTAGCTGATGACATGTAGGAACTGTCCTGACTAACTGTTGTTGACTCGAGGCAGGCAGCTACAGTAACAGGCGTAGTGGCTGGCTTCCAAGTAAGAATGTCACTCCTCAGTCAGTGCCTGATGATGCATGTAGATCCATGAAAAAAATGATGACAGGACGTAACTTTTTTCTCATTGAAATCACTTTGTTTATGACATGAATGACAACTGATAGAGTGCAACAGTCAATACAGCGTACACAATTCCGTGCATTTACAAAATTGGCGTACTCTCTCATAAACAAAGTTATTTTCAAAGTTTAAGGGTAAAAGTACAGAAGAACCTTTTGTAGTATAGCTCGTGTATCTTTTTTATTTTTATATATATTGGAAAGAATTATGACATGTCATAATGTTCCAGTGTTCATGATCGTACATGTTTGATATAAATATTATGGTGTTCGTTTGTAATCTCTTTTTTAGTTTTAAATGTATTACAGCTTTCAATGATTTCTTCAAGGTGGGTCTTGGAAATTAAAGGGAAACTATGACAAATTAATAACCAGTACACAAAACACTTTTATGAAATATCATTTATTGAGAAAGAACATTGAAGTTAATGCTTGATGCAGAACAGTATGTACTTTTCTGCTTCTGTATATGCCAACAGGTACATACATATACACATATTCAGTCAGCAGGGATGTACGTTGTAGCTAAGCAATTTTTTCTAATGTACGCTGTCATGGACAGGGGTGGGAAAATATCCAAGAAATATAAAACCTCATTTTTTTTTCTACGTTACGCATGTTCATTTATATGTATCCTTAGCCAGGCTACTAATAAATACCCCAAGAAATGTTACCACTGTACAGGCAAAGGTATGAAATTGACACCTGCCATGTTTGGGTTTACGGTATCAGAGTTTCTCCCTTCTGTTTGTTTAGTGTGTCGACTCGCGGAGCAAATATAATAGAATCAGATAGGGGTGCCATAAAACCCATTACAGCTGCAATAAAATCAGTGACAGACTTCCACTAGATTGAGTGGATTTACACAAGACTATGGGGAAAATCCACCAGACTGAGTGGACTTCCACTACTCATAGTGGGCACTTAATCCCCTGCCCCTCTGTCTACATCCACTGGATTGAGTGGCCAATCACAAAAACACAATGCGTGTACTGTATTGGCACAATTACTGACAGCCACTGAAAGCAGAGACTGGATGAGATGACTATTTGAGAGTATTAAGCCTGGCCCTGCTTTCACAAAACATCACAATTTGAGTACATACTTTCTATTTTCATGAAGGTTTATGACCTGCAAATTCATAGATAATTTTCACGGTATTTTTATTGTAATTTCCAAATGACAGCTGATCAGAAATTGAAATGAGTACGTACTCACAGGGGTCAATTTAGCTGCTGGCCCGCCAACCCATAGCCAGTGGGTTTTGAGGAGGTTTGTACTCTAAAAATTTACAAGACTTGTTTAACCATTGGTCTTGATTTGTTAGAATTTGTATTAATACTGTGGTAATTAAAACTAATCATAAATGTCTAAATACAATTTTAAAATTATTTCTGTCTTTATGGTAATTAAAAATAAGAACAACAACCTCAATATCAAACACAAAGACGACTCAGTCTGGATATGCAGCAATTATTTATGAAAACCAAGTAAAAAATTTACCACTTCCACTTATTTTCATATGATTGCTAAAGAAATAGTATGGAAAAGAAACAAAACCATAACAATAAATTCTTTGTGAACTGAAGTTAATGAACAACTTTAAACTTTCAACATTTCAAATAACAAACAAAATTCTGATTCTCATCCACGATGTTTGTACTGGCCATGGCAGTAATGTGTCACTGGCAGTTATCACACAGTTTGCATTGTGTCATTCTTCTGCCGTGGGAGACAACTTCAAGAAAGTGCCAGAAATCTTGGGACAAAGAAAACAGATGCCTGAAGTATAATCCAGAAAAGTGTGTGATGTTGTGTACTTTCTCAGTTGAGTATTAGGAGACATTTGAAAATGCGTGGATCAGTGAGATTTAGACAGGATCAGTAAAAATGTTATTATGGTGATCCTGGAGATCAGTGAAAAGCAGACCTAATTTTAAGCCCAGCTGACTCCGATTTCCTGGCCAAAAGGCTGCTGTATTTGGCTGTAAGATAGATGTCAGGTGAGCTATCTCGGGCATACTTTGGTTGCTTATTCATTGTTGTATGGTTATATGCATTGATAATTGTAACACCAAGCTGCTTTGTTTGAACAAATAGGCATCTTGCAAACCTATGTAAATAATTATAAAATACAGAAAAATTAATTGTTATTCATCCTTTTTTTCAGTATTGCACTTTTGTTTAATCAGATCTAGCAATTGGGTCTGATACTTGGGGCAGATAGTAAAAATGAAATATAAGGAATGTAAATAGACTGTCAGCTGTAACAAGTTGTCTAAAGATAAACATGTCATCTTCAGATTTTACTTTCTGTTGAAAAGGTCTTGCATATTTGTAAAGCAAACATAACACATGACTACAAATTATCAGATCTAAAACTGCTTCATTCTTAAATTTTTTAACGTTAATCAGAAATTGATTACATTTGTTGATCACTAATTTGAATAGTTCCTGGTCAGTGTGAATTGTTTTTTTTAATGATATGCTAATGTTCCATTTAGGAAAATGTTCCTGACATGTTTTTGGGGTCCAGAGTAAATGTTCATGATATTAGGGAACTGATGAATGACTGAATTCAGCTGTCAGTCAGTCATTGTTTGAAATTCAGATAGAATGTTTACCAACCTCATACATCAGATTCACAGTCAGTTGTTGTATGAAATTCCATTGGATCACTGATGAATATCAACCCTTGTTATGTGTAAGTTATTACAAAATAATACTTGAGTGCTAAACTTTTCTAAATTTATGGAAGTGAGGATCACTGATTTTTGGACAATAGAACATTTCCCCTGCATTACAGGAACAAGTTTAAATAGTAAATGTTAAGCCAATTTTAAAAAAATTTCACTGTCATTGAAAATTGCCTTTTTAAAAAGTGGAAAGATTTTCAAAATGAACAGTTTTTCATTATAGACAGTGACATGCAAATGAATGGGTGTGATTAATTTTGCTGTGGTGCTCGCCAATTATGAAGATCTCTTGTGGGAATTAATCTATAAAATTGCAAGAACATGCTTCTTTGTTGAAGTTATCTACTTAGTGATCAAACACTCGTTTGCATTCCCGGTTTTTGCTATATTGTTAAAAGTTGTCTCCAAGTAATGACATTCCCAGTTTTAAAAATATAAGAGTCCACCATTTTATTACAAGATTTGATTTTTGGGAGCAATTAGTTCAAAATACATTAAGCAGTCATTCTGGGATTGGCCACTGTAAGTTCTGTCTGTCTTTAAGTTTATTTTTTTTTTTTTTTTTTTTGTTTAGTGGTGGGAGAAAGAGAAATGTATACTTGAAAGAATATATCAAGCATGAAATTTTTCTAGGATATATAATGCAAAGTTAATGGTTGTAAATCTTCCTTTCAGGAATGCATTCTGAGTGGAATGCTGTCAGTTTCAGGCAGGAAAGTGCTCCATATGGACAGGAACAATTACTATGGAGGAGAGAGTGCTTCTATAACACCACTTCAGGATGTAAGTCCTTTATTTGAGTGGCTCTCATCTTTCATAAACTCGGCACCCACTGAAAACAGGTGGTGATCTATTACATAACTCCATGTATTTTAGATATTCACCTTTCTGTGAAATAGCGAGATTGAGATTATACAAATCACCAGTCTGCAACTGGTACTAAGTTTGATTGGCTGAAACTGATGTACTTGTTTATAATTAATAAAATGAGACTGGTGATGCAATTTGATGGCTAATCAGCAGGACTGAAAATGAAAGTCTCAACTGCATTATAAAAATAGAAATATCACACTAGAGCCTGTATGTTGGTAGTGATTCTGTTGATTGAGGATCAAGTACAGATCAATACATAGGAGAGGACATTATAGTGTGATTGCAAATCAATGCTGACCTATCAATTGATGATATTTGACAATCTGTCTGTCTTCAACACTATGGTTAAGTTCAGTTTCTAAAACTATTGCATACTGAGTCATGTAACTTAATATGTAGATGTTTTACAAGAATTACTCGACTCTGCAGGAGAACTCAGGTCACTATGACCAGTGTGTTGTGCTCCAGTGTGTTTTGTTACACTTTGCATTTGGCTTAGTTTCTCACACACTTTTGCTTGCAGTCATGTACCTATATGTAGATGCATCGTGACAAAATAGACAAAAATACTGTTTGCAATCTGGCATTACTGCCAGTGGCAATTTTTCTCTTCTTTCTTGTATAATTGACTCAGTTGACAGAAAGAATATTTTAAATGGCAGTTTTCCATATAGATGAACTAGTGATGTTGCCATTTCACAGCAGCAGCAGTATTAGTGGTACATGTACCATATATAGTTGCTTACAAGTCGAGTCCAACTGCAAACTGTACAGACCCAGATCTGCTGTCACATAATGCGCTGGCAGATTTGTGTCTTTACAGTTTTTTAGGAGTAATCAGTAGAACAAACAACATAGACAATGATCTGCTGGTGTATTATGTGACCGCAGACCAGGGTCTATGTTATTTGCAGTTGGACTTGACTTATAAGCAAGTATATGCAGTAGTAATATATTTCTTAAAATGTATTCAGTTTTACATGCAAATCAACATTTTGACCTGTTAACAAATTTTTGCAGTATCTGAAGTAATTGTCTCCTGGCAATGTGTCATACATTTTTATTTTTAAATAAAAATGTTGTAGAATTGTGTAATTAAAACATTTTCAAGAGAGAAATTTCAAGCTTTCAGAATTCATATGAAGTCTCTGTTAATAATGGCTTTTCCTTGAATGTGATCTTATCTCTTCATGTGCCAAGATCAAAACCTGTTCTTAAATGATGATAAACATTTCTTTTGACAGTTGTATGACAAGTTTAAGATGGGGAAAGCACAAGAGTCAATGGGGCGAGGCCGGGACTGGAATGTGGATCTCATTCCAAAGTTTTTAATGGCTAATGGTAAGACCACAGGAAGGTCTAAGTACAATAGACATTGATCACTCAAAGTGCTGTGAGCCCAGTATTTATGTCCGAGTTTTCATTTAGAGTATTTAAGGTTTCAGATTTGAAAGTTTTATGATTGGACTAGGCAAGTCATTGTAATGATGTTAAAAATTCAAAAACGTTTTATGGAGTACCAGTATTTGTGGATCTTGTGGTTACTTCATAACACAAATATAAAGCCCAATGAATGATGATTGATCTGTACAAAACAGTAGTACTCCTTCCCCAGTCTACAAATTTAAGTACTGACAAAAATGTGATTTTTTGCAAAAGCATGAAAGGTATACTCATGAAAATAATTGAATTTACCATATTTGAGAAATGCCACATATTCAAGTGACTATTGTTTGAAATACTGAAACTGTGTTATACCTTATGTACTCGAATACAAGTTAAGTTCAACTGCAAACAATATAGACCCTGATATGCCAGCACATTATGCAATGGCAGATCTGGGCCTGTGTTGTTTCTTCTACTGATTATGCCTAACAAGCTGCATAGACCCAGATCTGCCAGCACATTATGTGAGAGCAGATCAGGGTCTCTGCAGTTGCAGTTGGGCTTGACTTATAAGTGAGTACATACTGTATATTACTTTCAGCCCTAAAGGTCTCTGTTATTGCAGATTGGTTTAAACTTATTTTGTGAATATTAACAACAAAAATTGAGGCTGGTAATAAATTATTAGCTGGTAGAAAATTTATTTAAATTTCAAATTGATAAAACCATGAAAGTATATTTTATAATTGTCTCATATTTATTTAAAACCAACAATAATTTTTTAAAATGTCACACATTCTTTTAAGGAATTTTCACCAATTTTCAGAATCGAAAAGTGCTACAGGCCCAGTCAGCAAATAGTTTTGATACTTTAATTTAATGTTTTTTTTATTTTGTTCATGTTGGAATAATGTGGATTTCTTAAGGGTTACTCAGGTGGTCTAATAGCTGCTAAATCTCCCTCAACATGCTTCCCAACTTCAGTTCTCCAGTTTCTGACTCCAAACAGCCAGTTGATGAAAATATGTGGCCCTTGACTTCCATTTTCAAAACCTTATCAGAAAATTGTGATTATGGCCTGACAAATTACCTATATTATGGGTATTTACTAGTGTATGCTGAATATGTTCCTGTCTCATTTTCAAACTGGCAATTGAAGTGTGGATGGCATTTCTCACTCTCTCTCTCTCTCTCTCTCTCTCTCTCTCTCTCTCTCTCTCTCTCTCTCTCTCTCTCTCTCTCTCTCTCTTGAAGTAATCAGCCATCATTATGTCTTCATTCAAACTTTTTACTGCACAAAAAAATACATAGTACACATTGTTCTGGTAAATTCTTCTACCCTAAAAGAGGTCACAGAACCAGCTGCTGTGAATTTTAAAGCACACATCCATGGCATAGCATTGTTAAGCTGTACATAGTTTTATACACTGTTTCTTGTCTATCTTTCAGGTAAGCTGGTGGATCTATTAATCCACACCGGTGTTACCAAGTACCTAGAATTCAAGTCTGTGGAAGGAAGCTATGTGTACAAAGGAGGAAAAATTTACAAAGTCCCAGCAGATGAAAAGGAAGCACTATCATCTTGTAAGTGTTTGTATAGTACATATATAATAAATAACTGAAGCAATAATCTTTATTTGTTTTTGCTTTTCAATTTTCAACAGTGACATTAGTTGCTATTAGCTACCATATGTACTCTCGTATAATCCGGGTCCAAATGCAAACAACATATACCATGATCTGCCATCGCATAATGCACTGGCAGATCAGGGTCTGTGTTGTTTGTTCTACTTATTAGTCCTTACAGACTGCAGAGACCCAGATCTGTCGGCGCATTATGCAATGGCAGATCTGGGTCTATGCAGTTTGCAGTTGGTATCGGCTTATACGCTATTTAAATTTTTTATATTTATACATCATAACTAGAAAATGTGACGTGTAACACATTGGGGGTCCAATCTTCAAGGTCAAGGTCGCAGCTCAGTATTTCATCACACTTTCCCTTCCACTTCCTAACTTTGAAGCCGTTTCAGATTATGAGATAAAACTTGACCAGAATGTCTCTAACTTGAAAGCCATTTGGGATTCAGGGAAGAAACTTGGTATACTTGTACGTCATCACTAGTAGGTGTGTTGCATATCACGTTGGTATCCTATCTTCAAGGTTAAGGTTACAGCTCAGTGTTTTAAATTTTGCATCACACTTTTCCATCTGCGAGATTAGTGGCTAAATCATCTTACATTCAAACCTGTCTTAAGCAGCCACCAATGGGAAAAGGACAAACTTGCCTTTTTACACAGGTGACATCTGGATGTTCAACTTGCAGACTAGGATCTTGAACAAATACCATGCACTGAATACCATTATCATTACTATTATTATTATTATTATTATTATTATATAATCAACCAGCATAATTTTCTTTTCAAAGAATTCACCATATAAATTTATCATTCATAAATTCTGGTAATAAACGGTTTCTTTCATAGATTCTCAGACTTTCCCTCCATCTATTTTCATGTACATTTTTGCTTATATATACATTACAGAGGATGCTAGCTCAGCTGCATGTATATTTCAGCTGGAGTAGGCTGTCACAGAAGTAACAGACTTTGGCCAAATATAAAGTGTCAACCCAATTATTGACAGGTCACCTTTGCTCAAAGACTTGTAATGCCTTTTAAATTGAAACACTGTTCCCATCATGTATTTACTGTCAAATGTGCAAGAGTTTTTGTCCTCTGTTCAGTGTTCTTGCAGAATTTGGCATAGCATTCCTTGAAAATTTTTGAACCATTAGAGGATTTAAAAAAAAAAAAAAAAAAAAGAGTAACCTAATGAATAAATACTTGTTCACATCTTCATCTCAATCATGAATGGAAATTTAATGAAAATCTGGTATGTACATCATGGCTGTCTGTTAATTTTTCTCAGACCATAATGCATTTTACATATATGGATTTATGCGGAATTTTCCATACTATTATAATAATATGGTGGGGGTTTTTTGGTTTTTTTTACTTACAATAATTACAATCCACTTATCTGACATAAATGAGCACAGTTTGAAAGCTGAATTCAATTTTTTTTTAAGTTTGGAGATAAATATCATGATAAGTTCTTCCTACGTATTGTTGATGATGCAGAAAATGAATTCAGCTTTCAAACACTGCTCATTTATGTCAAATAAGTGGATTGTAATTATTGTAAGTAAAAAAAAAAGAAAACGACAAACACCAAAGTAATATTATGCAGCAAACATTGATCAAAATTGTTCAATAGAATAAATTTTATAAACTAAAGCAGGTTCAGGGTAAAATTAGTTCTCTATCAAACTTTTCTGTTCAATTTATTTAGTATGTCATCAGCACATCCCCCTCATCAATGGGGGGGGGGGGGGGCTCTGTAAAACTGACAATTTTTCTTGAGTATTTACCCCTACAACAAATTTCTAATGAATATTATGGCTTTATTCAAATTCTTGAAATAATACTGGGGAGATTAGCCAATTTACAGTTACACTGACAGATTGACTTTCACATGGTGAATATAAGCAGGATAAGGCTTGATTACATTTCACATCACATATCTTTTGCCAAACAGTGCCTTTCTTGGGGAAATAAATAGTTCATTTATTCAATCGATATGGTTGAGTGACCACTTTAAGCAGTAAGAACACTGTTTGGTTAGGAAACCTTGCCATTGACTGAGGAAAGCAGGTGACTGTTTAATACATGACTTTTATAGAGGAATGGCTGTTGAAATCAGGTGACCACTAAATGAAGGCAATGATGAGGTTAGGTTTCACTGTATACTCGTATCATACTCATCTCAGTAACTTGAAAGCCATTTGAGCTTAAGGTATGTAACTTTGTATACTAATACATCATCGTTTGAAAGTACACAATGGGTTTCTGTCTTGAAGGTCAAGATTATGGCTTGGTATCTTAAGTTTTTCATCCTACTTTCTCTTCCGTTCAATAATTTTAGAGCCCTTAGAGATTAAGGGATGAAACTTGGTATACTAATATATCAACTTTAGAAGATTTGTTGTGAACCAACTTGGGGTTCCTGTCTTTAAGATCAAGGTCACATGTCAGTATATTAAGTTTCAGTCATATTGACCCTTTTCTAACTGAAGAGCCGTTTAAGATGAATGGATGAAGCTTGGTATTATATATTGTTACAAGAAGATGTGACGTACTGCACATTTGGGATCTTGTCCTCAAGGTCCCAAGTCATTATTTTAAGGTTTTCTTTGCATCTGCTTTATATCTTAACAGCTGTTTGTAGTAGGCAGGAGACATCAATTCACTGAATTTACTTGTTTCACATTATTTTTGTGGATTTTTGTTGAGTTCACATTAGTGGCAAGCACGAAATAGCAAATTTCCGCTAACAGCATTGATGTTGTCCATAGTTAAGTTTTTCATTTGTATATATTTTCAAAACCCCTTGATTGTGTCATCATACATGGTACGAATCATTATGAAACTAAGGCTATTAATTCTACAACGTGCTTGCTCAACCCATTTACCTTTGTGTCAAGTTCAGGCAGAGAAAATTTGTGTTGAGGTTTTGATTAATGTTTTTTTTCATGTACTTATATTTCCAAAACCCTGTGATAGAGTTTTGTCATACTTGGCTTGAATCATTATGAAGCTAGGACAATTCATTCTGTGACATGTTTGCTTGCCCCTATGATCTTGGAGTCAAAGTCACAGCCCAAAAATATTTGTGTTAAGATTTTGTTAATGATTTTTCATTGCTTATATATTTCCTAAACCCCTTGATGGATTTTCTTCATACATAGGATGAATCATTATGAAGCTAAGACAATTCATTATGTGAGATGCAATCTTGTCCCTTTAATCTTTTAATCTTGGGGTCAAGGCCACAGTCATAAACAATTTGCACTGAGGTTTTCCTTAAGGTGTTTTTAGTTGCTGTTATTTTCTAAACCTCTTGATGGATTTCCTTCATAATTGGGATGAATTATTATAAAGTTAAAACAATTTCTTCTGCAGCACACACACTTGCCATTTGACCTTGGGGTCAAGGTCACAGCCATAGAAAATTTTCATCAAGGTTTTGGTTGCTATTTTTTATTTGCTTAAATTCCCTAAACCCCATCATGCTTTGGATGAATCATTATTGAGTTAAAAGACAATTCATTCTGCATACTTGCTGAATCTTTTGACCTTGGGATCAAGGTTACTCATTTTATAGCAATGCTTTGATTGTGGGATTGACATTCAAGCCCTGGCATTCATGGTCTTTTTAATTGTTGTATTCGTTTAAAAACAGTAGTGTGTGCAAAACATTGGTTGAATAACTTGAAGCTAAATAACATTATTCCAGAGTGTTTTCATGCAGATAATCTGACCAGATGCACTAATCACATTGAGTACCATGCATAATTGTATGTATGACTGTGGCCACACTGTGAAATGAAATAACTTTCATTTATAGTAGTCATAAATATTACATTACAAGTAAATGTCCTTTTCTTGTCTCATTTTGTTACCTCTCATTTTGTCAAACAGCTTTGATGGGGATCTTTGAAAAGAGACGCTTTCGTAAGTTTCTGATGTACTGTCAGGAATTTAACCTTGAAGATCCAAAGACCTGGGAAGGTGTAGATGCTAAGACTACAACAGCCCAGGAGTTATATGACAAGTTCAGCCTGGATCAGAATACTGCCGATTTCACAGGGCATGCCATAGCTCTGTATCTAAATGATGAGTAAGTGCTATTACTTGATGTAATGCATGAAGCTTGGAAAAACGTATCACTTTTTAAAAATTGTATAACTAGCTGATTAATGGATGAGTGCTTAAATATTTATACAACTAAACATCCCAAGTTCATTCTTTGTGCTGCTACTCAATTTAACACAAACAAACAATAACAAATGCAGTTGCTCTAAATATTCACTTCCATTTTTAGGTTTACAATGTTTTGCATATGTCTTTCAAAGTTTTCTGTTTTTAGAAGAATTTTTGTTTCTCTGTCAATAAAGTCTTTATTGTTATCTATATACATGTACTTCCTCCAGTGGTTAATTGGAACATCACTGTCATTGCACCTGCAAGTAACATGGGTCCCTGCCTATTGTTTATGTTCAGTTGATCATCATATGCTTGCATGATTTTCACAACTTACATGATCACCAAAAACTGATTTCTGTATTGTAAATATGAGCAATTTAATTTCATAAATATGGTATTTGAAGTGATACTTTTTTATCCCCTTGCCAATGAAGTTGGGAGGGGATTAGGCATTTTGCCTATTCATTTGTTTGTTCATTCATTCATTACCCTCTCCATATTTTGTTTCCCCTCAGTATCTCAGACTCTATTTCACATAAACTTTTGAAAATTAGTATGTAGATACATTTTCAGAAGACAAACTCACTCATACCAACACTAGGTCACTGTGACCTAATTTGTACACTCTTACATTCTTTAAGGAAGTTTTACAAATGCGTATTTAAAGTAAGGGCTCCTAGAAAATCCAAAATGGCTGACTCCCAACATGGTTCATCTTCAGATGATGATTTCTTTAGGCAAATACTGGCTGATGATAGCGATGATGACAATGATTTTTAAGGTTTTGAAGTATATGAGATTATTGGAGCTAGGAAAGTGCTACTGGAAATACCAGTGGGTAATTTTGAACCCAAGAATGATGTTGAATACCAGTACGATGCACATGCTGGATGGACAAAACCAGACAGCATACCAGTCAAGCCCGTTCAGTAGTATTTTGAAATGTCGAAAAGGCAGAATACAAAGCGTAATTAAAATACAGGCAATTTAAAAATATAGTACAATTTTCATTTCTTTTCTCAAACAATTCTGCCTTGAGGGATCTTGTACTACAAAACTATAGCACTCTAAAGGTTAAGATAAATTGAATAAATAAGAATCTACTACAAAAATTAAAAACGAAGGATATTTATTTCGAATCAAAATGCCTCATTCTGAACAAGCAGACTATGGCATCGATGGACTTAAAACCCTAATTCACCATTGTGGAAAAGATAAGAAATCTGGCATAGTAGTCAGCAAAGCACTGATTCAAGAAAGTGGAACTTTGGGAGAGCTCTTGTTGGTGAAAAATCTTATTTTGGAGCAGAAATATCCAAGAAACAATACTTATGAGCTGTGGAAAATTGTACATAACAACCATAAAGAACAGTTTCCAAACTTGTTCGAGCTGGCTTAGCTAGCTATGCATATGTCCCTTAAGACAGCAGATTGTGAAAGTGGTTTCTCAGCACAGAACAATATTCATACACAGATAAGGAACAGATTAGGATCAGAAATGATCAACAGATTAATGTTTATACAACTAGGCTAACAAAGTGTAGCAGGAAGAAAGAAAGAGACGGATATTTATGTGTTAGGTAAATATCGAACTATGGCCGTTTCCTTCTCCCTCTCATTTGTTTTCTACTCCCCCCTTATTTTGGTGACAAGGCAGCATCTCTGGATTTGTCATCAACATAGTTATTGTTAATAAAAACAGAAAAGAGTTTTCAATGACTTCTCAAAATGTACTCAAAAGAATTTGAGCAAATTTGAGAGAAAGATCCTGGCATGCAGGTTTTTCAGATTTGTGTAAATGATGCTGATCCACCAGCAAATATGGCTGTCATTACTAAAAATAGAAAAACTTTTCAACAACTTCTTAAGTACTGCTCAACAGAATTTGACCAAATTTGACAGAAAGCATCCTGGCACGTAGGGCTTCAAAATTTGTTAAAACGATGCCAATCTGCTATCATATATTGCCACTGTTACTACAAATAAAAAAAACTTGAAATAATTTACTGTCAAAAACCGCTCAACAGAAAATTTTGCAGAAAGTATTCTGGCATGAAGTGTCTCAGTTTGTTTAAATGATGCCAATCCATCATCATATGACCATCATTACTTGAAATAGAAAAACCTTAAAATGATGACTTCTCAGATTTGACAAAAAGCATCCTGGCATGAAATCTTTCAAATTCGTTAAAAGCTGCTGATTCACTATCAGTGTGGCCACTGTAACTAAAAACAGAAGAACCTTTCCATGACTTCTAATAGAATTTGACAGAAACCATTCTGGCATGAAGATCTTTCAAATATGTGTCTAAATGATACCAATCCACCATCTACTATTGCTGCCATTACTAAAAATAGACAAACCTTTAAACAGCTTCTTCTTTAGAACTGCTCAACAGGATTTTACCAAATTTGACAGAAAGCATCCTGGCATGAAGGGCTTTCAAATTTTTCAAATGATGCCAGTCTGCCATCAGATAATGCTGCTGTTACTAAAAATAGAAAAACCTTGAAATGACTTAGACAAAATTTGAAACAAAGCATTCTGGCTTGAAAGTCTTTCAAATTTGTGTAAATGATACTGATCCACCATCAAATATGGCCACCATTACTAAAAATAGAAAAACCTTGAAATGACTTCTTAAAAACTGTTCAGCAGAATTGGTCCAAATTTGACAGCATCCTGGCATGAAGAGCTTTCAAATTTGTTCAAAGATGCCGAGTCACCCACAATATGGCCACCGTAAAAAAAAAAAAAAAAAATTGATAGAAGCATCTTGGCATGAAGGTCTTAAAAAAATGTTCAGATGATTCTGATCCACTATAAAATATAGTTGCTGTTACAAAATATAATTTTAAAAAAAAATGACTTCTTAGAAACTGCACAGCAGATACTGACCCAATTTGATAAATAAGCATTCTGGTAATTAGGGTTTTCAGATTTGTTCAAATGATTCCAATCCACCACCAAATATGACCACCATTATTAAAAATGGAAAATCCTTTAAAAAGTTTCTTTTCAAAAACTAATCAAAAGAATTTGCTCAAAAAGTCATTCTGGCATGAAGGGCTTTGAAGTTAATAAAAATAGTGTAAATCTGCCATCAAATATATTTGCTATTACTAAAATAGTAAACCTTTTACATCTACTAAAATACTGTTTAACAGACTTTTATGAATTTGACAATGTATTATAGCTTGAATGCCTTTCAGATTTATACAAATTATGCTGTTCTACCATCAAATATGGCTACTGACAGTAAAAATAAAAAAACATTTACACAACTTTATCTTCTAATAGATTTTGAACGACTTTGACATGAAGCATCCTGGCATATTGGACAAATGTTGATGATGTACCATCAAATATAGATGAATATACAAAATCTAGTGAAGCCTAGAAACATTTTGTTTTCATAACATATACAGTCACAGCATTGGAAAAAATTTCAACATAAAGCATACTTCTGACCCAGATTTCTAGTTAGAGGATACCAAGGGAAGTAACCTATGATAAAGAATATTTAGAATCACAGGTTAGTGGTTTCTGAGTTCTTCCCCTTGCAGAAAAAAGTTTGAAACAAAACTTATATTTAGAATACAAGACACATACATTTCAGTAGAGCAAGTTATAAAAATAATGTGCATTAGGGATTATAATGAATGATTTATAATTTAAACTGAAGAAATATATAAAATTACAAGATAACAAGTAGCATCATAAGCTAATAATATAATTATATTTATAAGACTAGTTTGTAAAATACCAGTAGTTAGCATGCTGTGGACTCCTATACTGGAGTACCAGGTTTGGTTCACAGACTGGGCCAGATTGGCTGCCATGTTGTGTCCTTAGAACCCCTTGTAATGACAAGTAAGTGTATATACTTTAAGGGTTGGGCTATGTACACAGTTTCTAAGTTATGAATTAGGCTCAAGTCCCTAGGGGTTAGGAGAAATCCAGAGTAAGGCCCATTCATGTGTCATAACCTTAACTAAGTTGACAGACTTGTGGTTTAAGTATATGGATAATGGAAATTTTACTGGTGTAATATTCCTAGATGTCAAAAAAAGCTTTTGATCTAATAAATCATAAATTCTTGTTGTAAAAGCTGAAGTGCTACAAGCCTGTTGATTCAGCTCTAAACTGGTTCAAATCATATTTTAAAAACAGATCCTAGACAGTTTGCATAGGAAATAAATATCCTGAATCAATAACAGTTAAATGTGGTGTTCCACAGGGTTCCTAATTTACATAAATGATCTTCATTTCTGTACTGAATTTACTAACACTGATATGTTTGCTGATGATGCAACTCTCTCAACCTATAATAATGATATACATTGTCTAGAAGAGAAACTAAACTCGTATTTGGAAAATTGTAAAGATTGTCCAAACAGAACAAGATGGTAATAAGTTGAAATAAAACAAAATGTATGCTTATTAGTATATCCAAAAACTCTCAAGAATTCTCAAGAAGGACTTGAATCTTAAAAGTTGGGGATAAGTATATCAAAAATGTAAAAGAAAAAAAAATCCTTGGATTGTATGTTGACGATTCTCTTGAAAAAGCATGTGGACTATATCTGTAAATTCTTCAGCTCGAAGATAGCTCGGCTTTGGAAGATGAAAAATATCTTCCTAAATATACAAGAATCCTATTCTTTAATACCTATGTACTACCAATAATTGATTACTGTTTAATTATATGGGGAAATTGTTCTAGAGCACAACTATGTTGAATACATAAGAATGCAAAAATGTACCATGTTCACCATACTAAATGCTCCACTTGAAACACCATCTGAATCTTGATTCAGAAAAGTGAAATGGCAGGAAATTCAAAATCAAATTTATTTCCACAAGGCTGTAACTGTTTATAAATATATAGATGGTGATAAGCCTGCAATTATATGGGTGAAAGTTTTCCATATAGAGCTGGAATTCAGTTTTGGAGAAGTTGCCCAAGACCATTTTCCCAATTTGTGTAAATCTGTAGAGTTTTTAGCTCTGCTGATCATAGACCAGAAGAGCTCTTGGGATGACCTGTTATCTGTCATCTGTTGTCCAACATCCATCAGTTAATTAGCGCAAGATTGTTATTGCTACTTGTCCTAAACTACTTGGAGGATTCCCAGGGAAACTTCATCCCACAATCTAGATGGTCCTAAATGAAAATGATGATGCTCAGACATCCAATATGGCCAAAGCATACATCTTGAAAATCTTATCTCTACTCCTCCTGCATGAGTGGTCATATCAGCATGTGGTTTTCACGAATAGCTTCATATGATGTCTAGTTGGTAATAAATGAAAATGATGCTGGTGTGTTATCCAATATGGCCTCCATTGCTGCCATCTTGTAAATCTTGTTATTGCTACTCCTGAACGGAAAGTCATATCAGTATGAGGTTTTCATCAGAAGACTTCTTATGATGTCTAGTTGGTCCTAAATGAAAATGGTGCTGCCCGAACAACCAGTATGGCCACCATACCATGAAAATCTTGTTATTGCTACTCCACTTGAAATGATGCTCATATGAACATGGGGTTTTCACTAAGAGACTTCTTATGGTGTTTAGTTTGTCCTAAATGGTGCCAATCTGACAGTCAATATGGCCACCATAGCAGCCATCATGAAAATCTTATTATTGCTTCTCCTCCTGAACGGAAAGTCATATCAGTATGGGGTTTTCACCAGAAGACTTCTTATGGTGTTTAGTAGGTCTTAAATAAAAACTGTGCTGATCTTATATCCAATATGGCCTCCACAGTGGCCATCTTGAAAATCTTTTTACTATTCCTCCTAGATGGAATGTGACATCGACATTGGGTTTTCACTAGAAGACTTCTTATGATGTCAAGTTGGTACTAAATAAAAATGGTGCCAATTTGACTTGAAATATGTCTGCCATTGTGGCCATCTTGAAAATTATGTCACCACTCATTAATGGAAAGTGATATGAACATAGGGTTTTCACTGGAAGACTTCTAGTTGGTCCTGAATGAAAATGATGTTGACCTGACATCAAATATGGTCACTATAGTGGCCATCTTGAAAATCTTGTTATCACTATTCCTTCAGAATTGATGGTCATATAGACATAGGGTCTCCACCAAAAGACTTGTGATATCTAGTTGATCTTAAATGAATATGGTGTCTTACAGACATCCAGTATGGCTGCTTCAGTGAATATTTTGAAAGTTTTGTCACTAATTCTCCTGGATGGATGGTCATATTGGAATGGGGTTTTCAATCTTCTAATGGTGTCGTGTTTGTACTAAATGAAAATGGTGCAGATCTTGCATCCAGTATAGCTGCTGCTGTGGCTAATTTGAAAATCTTATCTCTCAAGAATATCAACGATGGTTTCAACACTCAGCAGTTAATAAGAAGAAATGGTCTTATCATGAATTCCTGGGAATTCTTTTTGGACAATAGAGCATCAATCCTTGTTTTGGAGGGGAGGGGTTCTAGAGTCTTTAAACAAAATGCGAACAGTTGGTATATTTCAAAGTTATTTCACAAATATTTCTTAGAATTCTGTACAAACTATGTTAATATGAGAATTTTTTAAACTAAGATCCCAGCTATTTTCAAATCTGACTGCATCACTGACACAATTTTTTCCAGTAGCCATTAACAGACATGATCTTTTCCCATTTTAAAGCGGAATTCTGCTTTTCTTCTAACCTGAATCCGATTTTCCTCTATATGGTCCGTTTTTAATATCATCTCTGATCCGGTTTTCAATGACGGTCTGTCCTGTCCCATTCTGCAATGATCCTTCTAATAGTATTTGTTCCATATATTATTTAACAGACAATTGCTGTAAAGAACTTTCTGATTGTTCAATATATTGTACTTGTCCAATGAATCTTCACATAACAGAAAGTGGTGGAAATAAGCATGCTTTCCAAACATGGCATCTCGAATTATCGCTAGAGACATGGAATAACGGTTTGAAAAATGTGGGGAAATGGGAATGGCTTGAATGCAAAGTAGATGGGAACGTAGTTGGTCAATTTGCAAGAACACTGAACGCCAGAGGACTAGCATTTTGCGATCTTTGCCAGAAAGATTTGAACTACTATTACCAACTCTACAGAAGCGTCTAACATGTTAAATGAGAAGGAATTGGATCAGTATGATTTGGAAGTTAGAAAATTCCAAACTGATTCTCTTCCAGAATTTAAGGACGGACAGCGTATTGATCACTGGTGGGGAAGTGATAGTACTGTTGTCAGATACCCGTGTCTATCAAAGATGGTCATGTCTTTACGGAATTGTTTTCGTGTCCCACAAGAAATTATCCTTCAGTGTCATGAATGATAGTATTGATTCCAAATATGGGAGGATAAATGTATAAACCTACAACATGGTACAGAAAAAGTGCAATACAGTATTTTAAGAAGGATTTCTTACATGAGAGGTCAGAAGCAACTCAGTGTCAGAATATGTGAAAAGGAAAGCAAAAGAAATCTTTGCCAAGGGTGCAAAAAAAGCAAGACTAGCACATCAGTATCAACAGGTTGTGTCTGATGGGGGAAAAGACAAGTGAATTTATGTAGTATTTTTTATATAGTGTATGTATATAATTAAAAACTTTTACCGTGAAAAAAAAGAAACTTTTACCATGAAAGAAAAAACAAAAGATTTGGTATGAGAAGAGAAAGGTGATTTACATGTAATATGTGTTGCAAAAGTAAACAAATTATTGTAGCTGATTTATTATGTGAACACTGACGTGCACATGTAATAACTTCAGCACTAATATTTTTGGAGAACAAGTTGATGTGACAATGAACATTGTGAAATTCTTCAAGTATTGTTTAAAGTTGGGTATGGTTGTTATTTTTCAAATGATTTTTTCTTTGTTGTAATGAAGTAACACCTTTGCAAAATATTATGATAATAAGGGCCAGCAGGAGCAGTTTTGAATGATCTCTGAGTCTGAAATGCATTTTTGACCAGGGGTCTATGGCCTTGTGAACACCTTTATCAGTGGCGCCGCCTAGGACCCCCAGACCCCCTTCACAATTTCAGTTTTTTCTCTCAAGTACCAAAATTATGTCTGCATCAAACACAGTAATTAATAGTAACAGAACCTGTACAATATGGTTTTTTATTTATGCACATGACACCAATAATCAGTTTTGCAATTGTCGTAATTGTTCAGGTATCGTAAAGCAATCTACAACTTCTTGTTGGTAGGCATGCTGTTTTTATTGGTGGGAAGTGACACAAAAAGTTAACAACAAGCGTTCAAAAAACAAATGAGGTGGGTGTGGTTTGAGGAAAAAGATGGTGATGGAAGATGATGGAAAAAATACCTTCAAAATTAACTAAGTTAAGCATATTCAAATTTGCTAGAACCCTGGAGCTTCATGGAGACTTTGTCCCCCTGGACCTCCCACTATGACATTGCCCTGGAACCACAAAGGGGCTTCATGTGGTCCCCTTGACCCCAGGCCTCTGGTTTTTTTCTGTATTCTAGATTTCTTTCACTTTCACACCATGCATACTTGACTGAATTGTTTCAAGAAAACCCTAAAGAATACTCTTTATGGTAAATCACATATGGAATTTTTTTTTAAAAAAAAACATGCCAAATACTGAATAATTTCAATGCAGCCTCAAGTATTCTGGCTCTGTTATTTGGAACTCCATTCCTTACTGTGTCAAAAAAGCCTGCTGTTTTTATAACTTTAAGATAATGTACCTTGATTATGTGTGAGAGGTTCCTCTTTAAGTGTTATTGGTTTGGGGATTGGAGGGGTTGTTATAACTATGAAATATTTTATTCCAAGTACGTGGGTTAGCCTTGGAAGTAGGTGTTCCCCAAATTTTTAACGAGTAAAAAGTTTGATGCAGTATATTGCTGCATAGGGTCACAGGAATCAAAAAGTTAGAAAACTTGCCCTTTGTATGCCACCAAATCTGAATACATTACTGTTTTACAAATTATTATTGTATATTGTATGTCAGCAACATTAATTTGTACACAGCTTGTACTTGAACTTAACTGAAACATTATGTCGCAGAGTTCATTTCACATTCTCTATTTTTTGTATTTATTATTATTCATGTTATAGCTATACAGATTAATAACATGGTACAATTAATTACACATGTAAAAGTTGTTTGCATATATGTAAATCATGAGGATTTGTGCATGTTTGTTTGAGATACCCTCAATAAGTGAAGAATTATTAATATGGTTTAGGAAAGCAGAGAAATATTTGATACCAGTATTAATAGACAGTGCAGCAACTGCTCCAAACTTTTTTTCCCCTCAACAGTTTTAATACCTGTGAATTTGCATTCACAAGCTGACATATGTCAACTGCTTAGGCGAACAATATCAGGCCCACATTTTTCCTCTTGTTTGTCAGAAAGGGTGGTCTTTCAAGACAGGTTCTGCTGTATTTTGGACTCTATTTCACTGATCACTGGGACCTTGTTTGCACACTTGGGTGATTTTTGTATCTTCAGCAGTTTGTTCGTTACACTCTCAATATCTTGCACCCTGTTTCACCTACACTTATGAAAATGTTGATATTGATACATCTCAATAAAAGTAACTTGCATGTTTCATCTACATTCATGACAATAGGTCTGCAATTACTTCTTGATGAAAGTAACTCAACTCTACCAAAACTAGGTCAGTTGGAAACTAGGTCAGTTGGACCAAATTTCATGCTTGAGATACTTGTGTATTTTCAACTGTTTGTTTATTACACCCTCAATAACTTGAACCCTGTTTCACCTACACTCATGAAAATGTTTTTGTGGATGTATCTCAATAAAAATAACTTAAACATACCAAAACTAGGTTAGTGTGACCTAATTTTCATGCTTTAATGACTTTTTAATTTTCAGCAATTAATTTGTTACACATTTTGATTATGTCCAATTTTTGTTTCAAACAGTTACAAGCCCAAGCCCTGTGGAGAGTTCATTGAGAGAGTCAAGCTGTACAGTGGCTCCCTGGCTCGTTATGGAAAGTCTCCCTACCTTTATCCATTGTATGGACTGGGAGAGCTGCCACAGGGATTTGCTAGGTAGACAATTTTGTTTTGTGATTGTTGTGAAAACAAGAGCTCACTTGGAATAAGTTTTTCTTAAAGCTGGAACTATCTTTTGTCCGACAGCCCATAGCAGATTCCAAATTATGTTTTACTCTGAAGATTTTGTTACTTGCACTGAATGGCATATGATATATAAGATGGAAAAAATTTGATTTTTTATGCTAGAAATTATTTATTGAGGGGAGAAGAGAGGGGCACTTTGTTTCATATGTGTATCTTTTTGACAAAGATAGAGTACTCTAATCAAGACATCATATTTTATTATTTATACCTTGTTTGAAAAAGTGATAGGACACTAAATTTAATATGTAGAACGAAATGAACGTAAAAATCTGTCATGGTACAGAACCAATACAGTATGACCAATATTTAATGTAATACAGTCAAGTCTGTATATCACAACCATCTATAGGATCAGCTAAAATTGGTTGCTACTTTTGGGTGACGTACATATTCAGTATAGTAGCTTGCATGTGGAGTATATAGAGGAGTGGATTTAGGGACAGAAATGAGAAGGATATGGCCATGGAGGAGGCGGTTTAGGACAGGCGAGGTGCATCCTCGATGGAGCACTTTTATAATCTCATAATATCAGATTTTCAGATGAAAAATCTAGATTGAAAGCAAGTATTTGATTGTTATTCTATAGGCTAAGTGCAATCTATGGAGGGACCTACATGCTGGACAAGAAGGACCCCAAGATAGTGTATGATGGTGACAATTTGTTGGGAGTGGAGTCTGATGGAGAAGTGGCCAGGTGCAAAATGGTTGTATGTGATCCAAGTTATGCTCCTGACAAGTGCAAGAAGACTGGGAAGGTATGGTGGACATACATTACACACACACCACACATGCTAATTTCTTTTATTCCCCAAATGGATCTTTTCTAAAATTGAAATTACCATGGGAGTGTATACACAAAATCAACTCAATGTCACTCCAAAGCTTGATGGCAACACTGTTTTGAGCTTGACCACCTAAGTGATGTTGTTTGGGGGTACATTTAACATGCAATGGTCCATTTGTTGGGAAGCCATAGCCTATTGATTTACTTATGTTCTTGTTTAGCTCATAGGCATATTTAGTTTTTCTTTCTGGAAAAGTAGAAGACCATCAGAAAAAAAGAAGTCAGAAATTACCTATCATGTTTTGAATTAAAAAATCAGCAGTACTGCCATGTTGCCATGCTTCTCTTTATTTTCTAGCCTTTGTCATACACCAGCAACAGGCAGCTGATATACAAGTGTAAGATTGTTTTGTACATCAAAAGACTACCACAGACATATCCTAAAATTCCAAAATATATATCTCAAATGTTGTAATAGCTGTTGTACAACATTACCAATTCCCACAATGGGGCAAGATCAGTATTTTCTGCCCCTCAAAAAGGCATTTTGAGAACAAATGATTTCAAGTACTCTACCAGATGTATATAATGTACCCCATTATAACTTTTGACTAGCTGTACTTATTGCCCTCGGCATTACGTAGAAAATGGTTTTACGTAGAAAATGGGATATTTAATTGGGCCTGTCCATCCATCTATCTTTCCATTCATCTGTCCATCCCATTTTCATTTCTGCACAATAACTTCCTTAATTATTGTTGCATTTGAACCAAATTTTATATGCAGCTTGATATTAATGAGACTGACTTTTTGATTATCAACATTTTAATTCATCATTGAGAGTTATAGCCTCTGATTTTCACTAGGTTGGTTTGTTGGTTTTTAACATAACATTCAACACATCATTAGTTATATCATGCCAGAAAAATGGAATCCATGTGCCTTTCCCAAGGACACACCAAGGCAGTTGGCCTGGGTGCTTATCGAACCCAGGACCCTTAGATTATGAGGTCAGTGCTCTACAAACTGAGCTACTGCAGCTCCCAACCAAAGACTTTTATTTCAGCAAAAAAACTCCCTTAATTATGCCTCCACTATAAAAGCAAATTCATACATACATCCAGATCAATCTTAGTGCAATAGTACAAAAAACTATTCAACATTGAGTCATCAAATTTAACACACTAAATTGTGGTCACAAGTAAATGATCTGATTTTTAGGACATTACAGCAATTTTTCAATGTTTTGTACATATTTTAAAATTCATTGTTTAACAGAGTTATAGCCTTTGATTGTTAGACCCACCGCTTTAATTTCCACACAATAACGTCCTTAGCTATTTTTCCAAACGAACCAAATTTAGTATGCAGCTTGATATTAACGAGGCCATGACCAAGTTTGCTTGTTAGCATTCTATGTCATCATTTGGTGGTGTTATAGTCAGTGATTGATAGATGACTCACTTCATCTTTTAAGTGAATAGTCCATTGTGCATCCATCAACATTTGCTATTTTAAACTTTTTTGCAAAAAACGACTGGACCAATTTTTTTCTTTAAATTTGGCACAGAGTATTTTGGCATGAAAGCTTTCAAATTTGTACATTTCGCATCGTATGTTGTGCATCTGTCAACAATTACTATTTTAAACATTTTCTCAAAAACCACTGGACCAATTTTTACTGAATTTGGCATAGAGTATCTTGGCATGAAAGTTTTCAAATTTGTACAAATCATGCCGATCCACCATCAGATATGGCCACAGTTACTAAAATTAGAAAAACCTTTCAATGACGTTTTCTATAAAACTGCTCAAAAGAATTTGACCATGTTTGACATAAAGCATCCTGGTATGAAAATCGTGCAAATTTGTACAAATGATGCCAATCCGTTCTCAAATATGGCCATTGTTGCTATAACAAAAATTTCAAAAATAGGAAAACCTTAAAAATCATTTCTTCTCAAAAACACTGAACAGAATTTGACCAAATTTGATGCAAAACAACCTGGCATAGATGGCTTTTATGTTTGTACAAATGATAAAATATGGCTACCTTTACTAAAAATATATTTAAAAAATGTAGCTACTTTGCTTATTAAAGCAAGGGAAGTAATGTATGCAGACAATTGAGTATCACAGTTGTAGAGTTATGCTAAGTTCTCTCCCTTGCAGACAAAATTTAAAATATATAAATAATTTTAGAATATAAGATTCATCAGTTTCAATAAAACAAGTTATTTAAATTAGCAAAATAATAAACTTGGTGATTAAATTGAATAATCAATAATTTGAAGCTGAAGAAAAATATAAAATAGAAACATAACTACTAACAATCTAAGTAGACAAATTTAATTATTGAGATTAGTTTGGTAAACAATGAAGTGAATACAATCTTGGGAATGAATTTTCTGTATTGTGTTGGTAAGACCCTTTACTCTCGATGCCCAACAATAACTAACAAAAGCCACTAAATACCTTAAAATGGTATTGCCATATTAAAATTTGTTGTTTTTGTTATACATATACATGTATATATGCATTATTTTAATGCATTTCATATATTAAATGCCATTTATCACAAATTGTTTAATTGTATGTATTGTATTTTGAGCTGTTAATAAAGAAAAATAGTAACCTAATGTGCTTTTCTACTGAAACACTTCCAGATTTAATTATTGTTGTTAATGCTAATATCTGGACCATCCAATTTTCCAGATGCTGGCCATATACATTTTTCATTCATAATCTTTTTTAAAAAAAAAAACAAAAAAACAAAGCAACAATAAACAAATGAATTCCAGATTTTCTGAATGTTGTGGCATGATTGCATTTTCATTTTGTTGATATTTATCAGTATTAGACATTACACTCATTAAAATAGATGCCTTCTGTTTCTCCCAGTATATTTTTTTGCCTGGACACAGACTAGGAAGCGTGAGTCAATAATGGCTACTTTTGTGTGCTGTTTCCTAATCATGGTCGGTCGAAATTTACAAGTTATATCAGATGCAAATTATTTCAGTAATTATATAGAGTGCGTATCTCACCATTGTGTTGTTGAGTAATTTTGACAAAGTCATTCCTTAAAGGAATAAAACTAAGTCATGCAGCTGTGGTTCACTTTTAGTAATTGGATGGGGAAATATTAGTACAAATTAAATCTTATACCGACTGACCAACCTATTTTTTAATATGAAAACGGAAACATGCATATTTTTTTTTTTAGGACTAACAGACAATGTGGCAACTAAGTGCTCCAATTTTTTACTTCCTCTCCCATGTTTCCATACATGTATGAATTTACTTTCACAAGCATACAAATGTCTGTTACCCAGGTGATATCAGGAATAATTAGGTCTCTTGTTTAAACATCCATTTGGACTGTAAAGAGTTGTCAATCACAGTAAAAAAGTAGAATCATAATTGGTACTTGCATGGCAAAATACTAATAATATGTGCCTAGGATATAAAAGATTTTGCTTGGTGTTGCATGCACATTTTGAATTTCAGATATCCTCAGAGATGGATAGGTCACATAACTTTTATATCTTGTCAATTATCAGGATAAATTTTTATCATTTAAAATCGTTGATAAACCTTTAAATCAGTACATTGTGTTTTTTTCCCCACAGGTGATAAGAATAATATGTATTTTGAACCATCCTATACCTAATACGAATGATTCCTTGTCCAGTCAGATCATCATACCGCAGAACCAAGTTAATAGGAAACATGGTAATCACTCTCTCCCTCTCTCTCTCTCTCTCTCTCACACACACACACACACACACACACACACACACACACACACACACATGCATATGCATTGACTTGTGTTACCCTGAATATTGAGTAAGGATGTCTTTATTCTGATCAAAATTTAGTCTAAATTTAGATATTATTTCAGTGTCCATGCTTTCTCTATATAATATATAGAAATAAGCATTTATCCATTTTGATAACCAATTTTATTAGTGAAGGTCATCATTATTAATATATCATGGATGATTCCAACAATATAATTTTGGGACCCCCATCCATAGAACTGGTAAATTTTCATGGCAAAATGGGTACTTTGGTGAAATTGTAACACATTGGCTTAATGTTTCTAACCTCCTAACCCACATGACTCATAAATTTTGTTTCAATGTATTTTCAGATGTCCCTTTATAGCATATTAAAAAATTGAGGTTATAAACCAAAATTAATTATATAATTTTGAACTTGTTTTGTAGAGAAGTTGCGTTTTTAAATAGTAGCGATAGTAGAAGTTGCTGTTGTTGCTGTGTTTTTGGTATTAAAAAACAGCCTTTTTATTGCAAGTCTTTAATATGAAACAAATATATCTGTTTATTAATTTAACATAATATAAATTTAGGCTGCATCATAATAATTCTGTCATAACTTACAGGTGTTATTAGAAAAAAGGTTCCCTGTGATCTGGTGGCACCATTAGTTAGTTTCACATCAAATTAATGTTCTGTGTTTTAAAGGATAAGAATCTTTGCAGCATTTTACCAAGCAGACACAAGTCAACAGACTAGAAAAAAGAACAGTTAAAACTTCATTCCATTTTCAATTTTAAAATAACACTATGAAATAGAATGTCATAAAAAAGACATGACTTGGTTCATTAGAAGGAAAGTAGTAAAAAAAGTCATTTAGTGTTTCACGCTAGACCAAGCATACCTTTGCAGACAAATCTCAGGCAATGTGTTGAATTTAAACAATTCAAAGCACAAAATGTGTGAATCAACCATTACCAATATGTACTGTCAACTATCTAAACAAGTAATCCAAACAAATTTTCTAATTAAGGAAGGAATACATATCCCTTGCTATGAGAATGGGGAGCTGTCTGTTCTTCATCTTTTCGACAATGCACATATGTTGGAGAATCTGAATACTGCCACGATCCATGCTAGGGGGTGATTTGGGCGAAATTGTCACCTTAGAGTCTGTCATTCCACAGGCCCAAAAGGCGATGTTCACTTTGCCATGCACTGATTTTACGACATTAACCCCATCCCATTTTGTTTCAGTATAATGCATTAATAATCAATATAATGCATTAATAATCAAAGTAAAACATTGACTTTTGGGTCAGTTTCTCTTAAAGACAATGGTGGAAAGATAGAAGAAGAAGTGTATGTTATATAGTTAATTTTGTTGCTAATTTCATATTTATAAATACCAGAAATTACATTGCTGTATACAGAATTCCTGTCAAAAAGTCACATATGATCCTTGAAAAACAAGTGAGAATTTGATGTTGTTTTTTTTTTAACCCAATCTGAAGCAAATTATGACTCAGTTGACATAGCCAGATTCTTTACTAATAAAATTAATAATTTTATCCAATATTTCATCGTATAGACATATGATAAGAGGAATTCTTCTATGGAAGATGTTGCCGATTTTTGGCAGGAATCTATTTTCAATGTTGCCGTTTTTTGTTATACAACATCTTTGGTGAAGCAAAATTAGAAAAGTTTTAATATTTTTATCAGCTTTTAATAATATTTCAACATCATTTTAATAATATGACATGAAAATGTGCAAAAACATGAGTTTCAAGTGACTAGTTTGAACTTTCTACACCCACTTCTCCCTAATTTTGCCAGCTTCGATATCTTCAGGCTGGAGAGATGTAATTTTGCCCAAATATATTGATTAAATACACTTGAAAACAATGCCATCTTTTTTTATGATTAAAGTGATTTCTGGTCAGGAAAAGGTAAAATTATGGTTCCAATCTAGTAAAACATTACGGATATGAATGGAATGAGGGATAAAGTTGTGGCAAGCAAGATTTAATAATTTTTTATTGGTATGTTTCCAAGTAAAAATTCTGGGGCCATCAGGTTGCCCTTATTAATATAGCAGAATCATCTATGTATACAGATGCTGTTTCATCTTAAGTGACACAAACTATTCTGTCCATTCCTACACTTTAGTGTTGGGAATATTGTAATACCCTCTGTCAGTCTGTCAGTCCATAAGTTTATAAATTGTTGCGCCGAGTGGGGATTCACTAAACTTGCTAGACTTCTTGCCCATATGGATAGCATCTGCAAGAGGTGTATTATTTTTGACTCCCTCCCTGTGGTCTGTGTGAGGGGGTTAAAATTCAGCATTTTAAAATATTTTTTACCAAAATTTATATTTTGAGTCATAGCTGGAAGACACATATAATCTATTCAGTCTTTTGATTCTTACCCCATGGTCACTGTCAGAAAGGGGGAGGGGATCATATATGTAGTAAAATGCATGAGGATTCATGGTGGGCACCACCAACTGTGCTCTAGTTTTAACTTGTCATCCATTACTAAAAATGTTGACATGTCATTCATCACTAAGAATGAATCAATGTATACATTTGAAACGTATTATATTTCTGTTTTGCAGATATCTATGTAGGCTGTGTATCCTACGCCCATAATGTAGCGGCCAAAAGCTTCTTCCTGGCTATCGTTAGCACACATGTGGAGACTGACAATCCAGAAAGAGAGGTGCAGGTCGCCCTGGATCTTCTGGGACCAATAGAACAAAAGTAACAATTTTCTCATCTTGTGCTTGATACAGAAAACAGGATATACTCTCTAAATTTGTCACACCATACTACATGTAATAGAACAAGGGATAAAAAAAAATTCTTCTTGTCCCCAGACTTGTAAATTAATGAAAATCAGGAGAATAATGTAACAAAATGACTGAACTCTTGAAATATCTATCCCTAGCATCCCATCCCCACTCCCAGCCACAGACCAGACAGATATGGTGAAAACACAATCAACCAATATTTATAAAAGTAATTTTGATTGTGCTTAATATTTACCTCAATTCAGGAATAAATAGGCAGGACTCATTTATATGCCCATAGGGACAGCATGGAAGTAATGTTCATAGAGACTGCAGGAAGGTAATTCCCAGAGAGATTGCATGGAAGTAATGTCTATAGAGACTGCTTGGAAGTAATGCCATAGAAACTGCGTGGAAGTAATGACCATAGAAACTGTATGGAAGTAATGCCCTTAGAGAATCCATGGATGTAATGTCCATAGAGACTCTTTGGATGTAATGTCCATAGAAACTGTATGGAAGTAATGCCTAAAGAAACTGCATGGAAGTAATGCCATAGAAACTGCATGGAAGTAATGCCCAAAGAAACTGCATGGAAGTAATGCCCAAAGAGAATCCATGGATGTAATGATGCCCATAGAGACTCTTTGGATGTAATGTCCATAGATACTGCATGGAAGTAATGCCCAAAGAAACTGCATGGAAGTAATGCCCAAAGAAACTGCATGGAAGTAATGCCCAAAGAAACTGCATGGAAGTAATTCCTATAGAGACTATATGGAAGTTATGCTCATAGAGTCTGTGTGGATGTAATGCTCAAAGAGTCTGTGTGGAAGTAATGCCCATAGAAATTGTATGGAAGTAATAATGCTCATAGACTACGTGAAAGTAATGCTTCTAGAGTCTGCATGGAAGTAATGTCCATAGAGACTGCATGGAAGTAATGTCCATAGAGACTGCATGGAAGTAATGCCCATAAAGTCTGCATGGAATTATTGCTCATAGAGACTGTATGGAAGTAATGTACATGGAGACTGCATGGAAGTAATAGCTATCTGTTGCTGTGTCTTAAGAATGGCTCTGTGATTGATTACATTTGCAGTAGTCAGTTATTAACGATCTTAACAGAACTTCAGATAAGCAATATACAGTCAAACCTGTGTTCAGCGGTCACCCATGGGAAAGGGCCAGAGTGGCCTTTGAAGACGGGTGACCTGAAGGCAGGTTCAGCTCTCAAACTTGGTTCATGACAAATACATGTACAATGCACTGAATAGCATTTCATTATTAGTAGTAGTAGTAGTTGTATGCTATCAAGATATATATATTTAGTTTAGCTAATTAACAAAAAGAAAAATAACAAAATAATAAAATAAAAAGTTCCACTTTAATCCATCATGTACATTGAATCATCACTCATCAGTAGAAATGGTGTCTAAATAAAATTACTAATTGACAGCTTACCTGTGATTGTCAGACACAGGACTGACTTTTGTTAGACCAGCTGGTATAATTAGGCATGAAATCAGATGTTCACACTTCAGACAATTGATGGATTAAGCAGTTGCTCAAACTCACTGAGATCAAAAGACAATCTACTTTTGTGCAAGATCTTTGATGATTAGGGAGTAAAAAGAAGTTTCCTGCAGCTATTGTTAGTAGCATATAAACCATAAGGGATATCATAATTGCAGTGTACATGTATCTCTACTGATTTGGTGTGATTGTACATAATCTCTTACACTCCGGATTAACATTGTTCTCAGAATCAGCCATAATATCTCACTTATGCTTAATAATCCCTGCGATCTGAGTTCGCCCGATTCCCATTTCTGCTGCAACTACATGACTACTTTGTCCACTATCCAAGAAACTAATTGCTTTGATTCTCTCATGTAAGGACAAAAACCACTTTGCTTTTGAAGCCGACATGTTGACACCTTTGAGTTTGAGTGACAGCGTGATTGGAGTACCGTAAGGACATTAGAGATATGAAATGCTTAAATATCGATTCACATGATATACCTTTTTCTAAACAATGCCTTGCTCATCAAACAAAAGAAGTGTTTAATTTGCATACTTATAGTGGTCACTGCTGATACGCTACAGTGACCGCTTAAGGCAGGGTGAAACCATGGTTTAGTTGAGAAACACCTGGACGCTGACCGCTGAAACCAGGTAAGCATTAAATACAGGGTATTAATATAAAAACTTTGCCAGGGGGAAATTAGAATGATAGCTGAACACAGGTGACCGCTAGAACAGGTTTTACTGTATTTGCAGACATATCAACTAAGAACACATTATGAAAATTTTTAATGCATTCAAATTAATGCAAAACAAGTAATTTTAAACATTTACTCCAAAGTATTCAGTGTATTGTTTTTGCTGTCAACACAGTCCATGTTGTACGATTGTGCATTTAATAAGTATAAACTATGCTATCGGATCAAGTTCCAGACGTTCTGTGCACATATGTGAAATGATAGTACTTGATCATTGTGGGAACACTCTTTCAAATTGAGCCATATAATTGAACGCACCCAGAATTAGTCTTGGTCCCTGAGCCATTTGACGAAGTCAAATAGGCATGATTAACATTTTGATGATTACTGGTAATTCAGTATGAAAACACAAAATTGTGTTTGTGTTTTGAAATGTTCACAAAATACCCCATCAAATTTTTTACAAATGCAATTATTTCTAAACCAGGAAGTAAATCACAATTTTTTAAATTTTCTATCCAGAGCTCTGTCTTAAGCAAAAATGTATTGACTTAAATACCTTGACAAAATTTAAGTGAAATTAATTTATGATAATTGTCACAGATTTTTTGGATGAGAGGAAAACATAAAATTAACAGTTTCGGTGTTGAGATATTATGTTAACTATTTTCTTTCTATTGTGCAAACAATAAAATAATTGAATTATCAGTAACATAATGACTTTTTAGCTTTTGCCCTTAAGTCTACATTTCCTGCATTCAATCATCCACGATCATAAATCTTATATGTTTGTGTGCTCAGAAAAAAATATTGACATACCTAAAAAAAACATGACTCATTTATCCTTACATATTTCATCCAATTCTGATTCTTTTTTTTTTTACCAGATTTGTGACTGTTAGTGACCTGTATCAGCCAATAGAAAATGGCAAGCAGTCCAAGGTAAGTTCTTAACTGGAGACCCTATATTAGCCCAAAAATTCTGCAGTGATTGTGACCATTGCCCTTTTGACCCCCAAAATCAATTTAATCTGCCTCTACACAGGTGCAGACCATCTAGTATAATGTTTCATGAGAACTGGGTGCAGAAAACTTAATTTATCATTTACATCAGTACAACTATTGTCAGGGCCGAATTAAGGCCTTTGGGGGCCCTGTGCACAGCCAACATAGGGACCCATAACACTGCCTGTGAAAAGCATATGATAATATACGGGGGCCCCTTAAGCCCGGGTCTGTGGCACCTTGAGCCTCGGGGGCCCTGGGCATGTTGCCCACCTTGTCCACTGGATAATCCGGTCCTGACTATTGTGATGGCTATTCAAGTATCATAGATAGGAAGTAACATTGTTTTATAGGAAGTGCAGTAGGGGCAAAGAGAAAAGACACCTTAGGTTCCTAGGTAACTGCAGTACTGGTAACACTTCATAACTGCGTGTTTTCGGAAGACAAGTAGAAGTTTTAAGCCAGATGTTACAAAAGTAGAACATTAGAAAATTAGCATGATCTAGTCGCTTAGGGCATGGTTTTACCTTGAAGCAGAAAACCTGCATCCTTGACTCAAGTTGTTCTTGATGGACCCCCATTCAGAAACCTTGAGACCAAATGTTCAATAACTTGCTATGTTTTCCATTAAGGGACCCATATAATTAAAGTTCCAAGCACTTGTTTAGAAAAATGAAGAGTCCAGAGGATATTAATGTTTTTATCTTGGGAATGGGTGGAGGACCCTACATAAGGGGCTAACTTAGAATCGTGAAAAGGAGGAAGTACCCATGAAAATATCTCTTAAATAATCTTTTTGTTTTTTTGTTTTTTTTCAGGTGTATGTTAGCAGCTCCTATGATGCCACATCACACTTTGAAACCACATGTCTGGATGTATTAAAAATTTATGAAATTATTGATGGAAAGCCCTTTGACTTCTCCAAAATAAAGAAAACTGAAGATGACATGTGATATGAATAGTGGGAACTTGATGTAGAGCAGATGTATATTATTGTACACAAGTACCTTTATGCACTGTTACTGCCTCTCAGCTTCAAATCATGGACTGCACTGTCTAGTGGTTCCAGTCATCAGTCTTGTGAACATTTGGCTTGTATGGATGAATTGTGCAAGTAAAGCTTAGATTCAGGAATGGAGGAGCTATTATCATGTTGACATAATGTATTTTCAGCTCTGTATTTGATGACAAAATCCTGTTTATATGCTAGAGCTGATGGAAAAGATTCCATCAAATTTAAAAGTATATGAAGATTTAAATTCTCTACTTGATTAATCTAAGCTTTGTATGACATTCTTTTTAATAAATGTACTTGAATTAAGTATTCAACACTGTATTACATCAATTATAATGCTTTCAGATATAGGAAGTATTTTGTATGTACAGAACTATGAAATGAACAATAAATATTATACCACCTGATCTCTAAACTATAAAATAAAATGTTCAGTCTGTACATATTGGAACCTTGATATTGGAATATAATGTCAGTTTTACAAGATATGGGGATGGACAGATGTTTTATAATGGGGTTAGTATGTTTATGCTTTCATTTGCAAATTAATACATCATCATCTTCATCTTAGCTAAAATGACAATTGACCTTTGGGAGAAAGGAGATAATCATGCCATGGTTGATCACACAAGTGTCTTACCTGCACTCACACCTTAACTCTGGTAGATGTAAAGAAATCTGCGACTTTTGCACAGTATTTCTGGCATTTTTGTGCTTTGCTGATCAATGCAAGATGTACACTAATACTCGAATATATGGGCAGGGAAAGTTATTTATTTTTGGCAAAAATTTACTGCCAATGAAAATTCTTATACAAAAACCACTACAAGCTGTGGTATATGGATTTTACAATAAACAAAAACTTGTACAGTATGTAACTTACATGTAGATTGTTTGGCAGTTTATTGAGGCATCTATGGTTTAAATGCTAATTAATACACTTGTAAAAAAAATTAATTAAAGCATTTGACAGGAAACCCTTTTAAGCAGTCTGAGCAAGACCTATCAACATTTGTACTCAACAAATAATGTGTAAACAACATTCATATCTAATGGCGTTATCATAGACTCCGAATGCATTCAAAATTTTGCTATGAAAATATATCTTTTGATGTACTGCTAATTTATCTTCTGCTATACATAGTCACATTAGAATTTCCAAGTTACAACTTAACTTGGCAAACATTGTTCATGAAACTCGAATTTACAATGTAGCTATGTTTATATGCTGACTAGCACAGAAAAGAAAATGATACAAAAAGCTATTAGTTTTCTCCTCCATATGTACCTGTGTGTGTGCATGTGTTTATTTTCTCTGTGTATCTTATTATTAAACTTATAACAGTCAATTTATAATTGTGTTAAAAGTGTGAAAGTCATTAAATATCACAAATTAGGCAAAACCTTTGAAGTTGGATGTTTTATTGCTTAAGCTTCCCTTCAGTTTATAATAGATTAGAAGATGAATAGGGTGGGGTTTTTTCTTCACTTGTATGACACATATTAAAGAATATTTTAGTAAAGCCCTTGTTAATTACAGTGGTTGTTACAGAATGATGGGGGAAAAAACAGGAAACATTCTATTTACGGAGTTAAATATGTGATATCAAAATTTTTAGATTCAGAGTCTCCCAAAAATATATTTCATTTTGAAAGTTAAAATACTTGTGTCAGGCATGGCAAAGCAACATACTTTTGGGCAAAAACTAGTATCATTATTCATTTGATACATCTGTTGTGTGGCTGTCTATGCAGCACATTTAAATACTGCATTTCTCAAAATAAATAAATAAATTTTAAAAAATAGCAAGATCTTTGAAGTGGATGCTCTTCTCGAGTATCTCTGGACAACAAAAAGTTCGAGTTTTGGGTTCCTTAATCAATCCTAATACCAGCATTGTATAATCTCCTTTCACAGTTCTAACACTTCCATATGCTACATGGGGAAAATGTCCAAGTCACCAGGTATTTATGTTATGCTATACTCTCCATGTGGCCTTAGTGTGCTCCATACTGATTTGTTAATCACCTTGCAAGTTGCTAGCTTTGCTGAAAGGTCAGTAATTACCAGATGTAAATTTAATAAGTTGTCTCTACACGGATGCAAGCAAAGTTGGCCATCTGTGGAGTAGCCCAGTTTCTGTTTTAACTATCTTTTTTATAATTAAAAAACCATTATTATCAGCAATTAGAGGATACAATGTTCCCACAGGTATACATTTGAACAGCATACAGCCTTAGAAGACTCAATACTCAATTTTTTGACATTTTTCAGTTTCTGCAGTAGGTATATTTTAAATTGGCATGTACCAAAAAATTCCGTGTCCAGTATTCATAAGATGACATGATTCCTCACGTCTACAAGTTGTAATCACTAATACTTGCTTTGCCAAACAAAGAATGCATACAGATAAACTGTTGAATTGTCAAAGAAAAGGTAAATATTAAAATATCTTTAAAAATAAAATATTGTTCAATTTTTGGCAAAATAAGACTGCACCAAGTAATTACCTTCGAAAGATATGTCACAATTTGCATTGAATAGAAAATGTATTGATTGTTTAAGCAATGTGTATAGATTAAAATGCTTGGAATTGTCATCCTGATGGGCACTAAAAGCATGTCATCACAGTAAACAATATCACGTTTATGGATTACTGTATTGTAATTTATTAATTTTTAAATGTACCATCCCCAGTGAAATAAGGTTGATTTATGGTAGTAGTTCTTCATGTTTCAGGAACATGCTTATTCTGCTGTTAACATTTAATTCTCTATAACTTTTCCTTATGAATAATGTAACCAATGTAAGTGAATGTTTATCATGTTGAAATAGCCCATTGGTTCATAAAATTTTATGATCAATATTGTCTTGCAAACTTGTTTATCAGCACTTTTTTATGTCATTGATGTCACTATTACAAAGATTACAGGAGTTTTGTAAGAACTTGTTCTTTTTGAAAATAGAATACTAGTCAAGATTTATGTTAGTATAGCTACAGCATATACTCACTTAGAAGTCAAGACCAACTGCAAACTGCATAGACCCAGATCTGCCATTGCATAATGCACCGGCATATTTGGATATATGCAGTTTGTTTGGAGTACTCAGTAGAACAAACGACATAGACGCTGATCTGCAAGCACATTATGTGATGGCAGACCAGGATCTATGTTGTTTGCAGTTGGACCCAACTTATAAGTAAGTATATATGGTACTTCCAATTCCCCAAGTTAGATTTTATCTACCAAAAATTATGGATATGATACAGAAGGAGATGATAGCAATCATTTGATAAGAACAAGGATTTTGATGCCCCCACTGCAATAGCAGAAGGGGGCATATTGTTTTACTGTTTTTTGTCTGTCCATCCATCCTGAATCCATTGTAGTGCAATATCACAGAATGTATGTTAGAGCCATGACATTTTACACACTTTATTATGGTTACAAGTAGATGACCTGTTTAGATTTTCAGGTCATGAGAGTAAATGTTCAATTTTTGTCACATTTGTTAACTTTTGGACAAAACCTTGTTAGCACGATAAGGCAAAAACCACTTAAGGTAGACAATTAAATTTGGTTGGCATATTTGTATTCATATGTAAATGACTTTGTTGAATTTTCAGGCCATTACAGCAATTTTTCAATTTTGTTAACACTTTTTAACTTCAACTTTTTTGTAAAATGAAAAACATTATTAGCACAATTATGTAAAAACTTCTTTAGGTAGACAAATAAAATTTGGCATGTATGTTTGTAGAGATAACCTGATTAGATTTTCAAGCAATTGTAGCAATTTTTCAAATTGTGCTCAAAATTTTCGAATTTTGTGGGACTCTACTACAACATTGCAGCAGTGTGGGCATACATGTTTTACAAACACAATTTCAGGTTCCCATTTAGAATATTTTAGATGTACCCATCCATTTGCAAGTTTTACACGTTTTGTGTTCTTGTATGTTGTATTGATTGAAATATAATAGCTAAATGGAATCATATTTGGGAAATTAAGTACTAATGATCCACATCAGAAGTCACGAAAAGTTGTAAATGTGAATAAATGTACAGGAACAATGATGCTTATCATATTTTATCTTTGTAATGTGCAATGGGAACAATCAATGCTTCAGTTTCTTACTTGAATTAAATGGAACTTGTAAATCCTTGCCATTATGGTAACCAGAGTTTTCAGAAGCATATTATTTAATGACAGCTGAATAAACATAAATTATAACTTACTTTTGAGTGTCTTGTTCATTTTTTAAAAAAGTAATGACTTGAATTAGGTTCATCTGAAATTAGATCCCATTGGCATGCTTGCTTAGAGAGATGGGAAGTTAGATGTGTATTATGTTTTATTTCCTTGGCTTTGCTGTATCAGGTAGCTGAGGGAATGTTGATCATTTCTAGCCACATTTCTGTTGTGCAGTTCACAATAATGCTCATTTTGACATTTTTTTTTGTATTCTAAAGACTAGGTACTAAGAGTGGAGGCTGTGCTTTTTTGAAGTTTTGAACATTTCAGTAATAATAATAATAATATGTCAACTGCTGTATCATTTTAATTAATTAAAATGTTTTCACAATATAATTATAAAGCTACATCTGGGCAAAAGTCACTAACTCCCATCCTTATCATTGAACCGTATGAACAAAGATTATGTTCAGTTTCAGGTAATCCATTCATGAAGCTCAGATGGGCTTTTCCTCGTATATGAATTTGTAATTTGGGAGAAACTAGAACTGTGTTCAAAGAACATGAATTCCCCAACTACTATGAATCTTTTGGCAATATATAAATTACTTGCCAAACTGACCTAAATGCAAAACTTGATCAGTCATTAACTAACGGTCACATAGACCAACTTTTGTTTGAGGAGTGTGGTAGTCACGAAGTTGCATCTACTTACAAAGTTGCATGACCCTGCAGCTAATACTGCACTTGAAACTGACTCGAACAGAGTCACAGGAGCATGAAATGTACAGGATGCTAACCTACATTTGGTGATATGGTGTTGCAGTCACCAAGGTGCATCCACACCCAAAGTTGTATGACCCTACAGCCAAAAGTGTTAGAAATTGACTTGCTTGCAAAGATGTGACAGATGATGAATGGATGGGTATGGGTAATTCTGTGTGCCTCTCAACATACATGGCAGGGCATATAAATCAGTTACTTTTTTTTTTTCTTTGGCCAAAAAGTTAAATGCATATAGAATCTTGAATCTCACAAAAGTGCTCATTTAAAATAAAATATTTGATACCAGTTTTGGCAAGCAAAAAAGATAAACTATTCAGTGAGTTTTAGGAAATTTCATTTGAATATGGAAATATTGTAAGATTCTATTTATCACGTGATAAAAAGCAACATTTATTCCATAAAGCTGCAAAATAGTACTGTGAATTGACTGTTGAGTTGATCTGAATGCTTCATTCTTCAGACAATAGTGCAAGTAATGTGATTGGTAAATATCTGATAATGATGACCATGATATGTAGGAAGTTTAACAGCAATCCACTTAAAACTGCGAGAGTAGTTAAATTTGCAAAATTCACTTGTATATAGCATCCAGCTAAGTCAAAATGGGCAATAACTCTTCCAGAAATCATGGGAGCAGCATCCAGCTTTAAAGTCCAAATGGGCAATAACTGTTCCAGAAATCATGGGAGCTTAAAGATTTGTCAATATGTGCATCTGGAAGGACAGTAATATGTCGATATGCACATCTTGGGATGAGGACCATAAAATGTACCAAGTTTCATGGTGAGCCATTGAAACAGTTGCTATATTGTCTAATGTTGGTGTCATTTATTGTCTTTCCTAGACCATATATATATATAGGATCACTTTCTTGTCCTATAAAGAACAAGTCGTTTATACCAACAGTATTGTCCCACTGGATCTCTCCGTCTCTGGGACTAGGCTCTGATTCATCACTCCACCCTTCTAGTGTATACACTTAATTGGCATTACAAGGGGAGTTAGTGATGTCAGCATGGCTTCCTGGATCTGTCTTCACCCCCCTTGAGCTATAACTTGGAAACTATTGTGATCCACATGCATGGGAGCTGCAGTGGCTCAGTGTTTAAGGTGTTGGACTTGTGAACAGAAGATTGCAGGTTTGATTCCCACTATAGATCAGCATAGATGAACAAATAATTTTCATGAGGGGGTGAGGTTGTAAGATTGTGGATTTCTTTGCTCATAGTAAATACATTTGGAAGTGTTTATGAAGGAAAGCAAAATGGGTTATTTTTTTTCTTTCTAATGAAAGTGAAAAATACAGAATATACATATTTAATAAAAATTGTATGGCACTGAATATATTAAATGCCTTAAAATAATGCACAATACATTTGATATACATGACAAATATTTGAGGCACTTTAATATGGCAATACTAGCAATCATCAAACTCTATTTAACCAAACATAACATATTCCAGAATTTTAAATGTGGTCAAGTTTTTTGTAAGGATTTTCTGCAAATAAATTTATAAACTTGGACATTGGTTTTACATTGGTTGCACATAATTAGATACATAAAGTAATTCTCATGCTAGATACATTTATTGGTGTGCATCGGAGGTTTTTAGTTCTTCTGCACAGAGCCTACATCATATTATTAGTAAATTCCCATGCAGCTTTTATGCTTAGTAAAAACCTCTTTATCCACAAGATTATAACAATGTTCATCGGTATTTTACTAACTAGCGTACATGTGAACCCAACCAGGAGGGTTTTCCTCTCGAGATGAAGATTGTCTCCCATCCCTCCAATCACTCATTGAAATCTCCCCCATACTAAAAATTACTTAAAAAATGCTGGAATGGGCATTTTTTGTTTGTTTCACACATCGCATCCAATGCAGTATATTTCCGGTAAAGATTTCCTGTGATCACATGACTGTGAGCTGGTTTACCTTTCGAGCATGATACTTTAATTGCTAATTCGACAGACAGTAACCTAAAATTAATTGTTGAATTATACTATGTGTAATCAGTAGTAATTTGTAGATGATTAAAGATATGAATGGAATATGATTTGATTATTAAAGTGCTCAAGCAACATAAAACAATAAACATTACTTGGATTCTTTTGGCAGGGTCAGTTTGGCTTTGGAGGTTTGGTATTAATTTCAGAAAGGATTAAAGATGTTAATGGATTATGGTTGGATTAAACATTTCTGAAGAGCTCAGGTGGCATAAAACAGGTCAGTTTGGTATCTGTATTGAAAGTTTGTCAATATCTAGTCGTTTGTTATCTCCCAATGCAAAAACGCAAAAATCTAAACAGCCACAATATCACCCGAAATTCAATAATAGATGGAAACAGGAATTACAGTGGTTGGAATCAAGTTCAAAAGGACATGAATATGCATTCTGCCATTCCTGTAAAGTCAATTTTAAGAAGAACTTCCCAAACTTGACCCAGATAGCACTAATCTTGAGAAGATCTGGCAGGCAGTCAGCAACCTGAATCTACCCACAGGCAGGAAAGAGTGAAACTTCTTGGTGGAATCAGTACTAACACTGCCACATTCCAATGCAGATATTGAAAGGATATTTTCTATTCTGAGGAAAATTCATACTGACTCCAGAGGAAACCCAGATCCAGTAATGGCACCTCATCTTCCAAGTTTAGAGATCAACAATTATGAGGACAGCCACAAATATAGTCCAGGCAATGATGTACTAAGAAAGGCTAAAGTCTTGTGCTACATCTAAAGACAGTATGAAAGGCAAGAAGTTACTGTATAAGGGCTGATGTGATGAGATGATGTGCATATTTTAAAAGAAAATGTAAATTTGTTCAATAGTTGTCACTTTTGTCCATTTGCATGCTAAAAATTGGGTCAGAAAAAATCATCCTGATTTCAAGTGAAAACTCCCGACCAAATTTTGTAAATCCTGATCTGTCCTAAGCTGACCTCTCTGTTCTGTTACATGTATGAACTAGTCTTATAAATAGAATTGCATTATCAAATTATTGAGTGTTACTTGTTAAGTTACATTTTTATATTTTTGTTCAGTTTAAATTGCATATCATTTATTATCACATAGTTGGTACACTTTACATATAGTGGGTGCAGTTTAATATTTTTGATATGTTAACATGTTAACACATCACTTTATATGAATCTGATTGGTCCGAATAAGCCCATGAAATTCTTGTGTAGTATTCTCTTTACTGATTGGCTGTGACTGGGGGAATATTTCGTACTCTGCCTTCTTGAACCATTTTTTTTTTACTATTACTATCAACATTTTGGTGGCCATTTTTCAAATCGATTGCCCAAAGGGCATGGAGAAAAAAGGTTACAAATAAAATTAATAGCATCGGTCAATGGATAGAGGGCTGGAGGGTCCAAATGTAAAACTAGGACATGAGTATATTTTACCCAACTCCTAGTATCTAATATTAGTACCCCTACTTCGTGGACTATGTCGAGGCTAAAACATCATCGCTACCCACTCCCAGGACAAACATGGTTTAAATGTTAACCTTTAGGAGTAAAGAAACTCACCTCTTTTTAGAGAAGAATGTGGACAAATGCTGGTCTCCCAACTGACAGATAGTTTTCCAACTACAGCATTCATCCAAATCAAATAATGCAAATATACCGTCACAAAACAACATGAAATCTTAAATCCCTATATATACAGTAACACCTGTATAGTCTAGATTTAGTAACATTTCTGCATCGAGCCATAATCCCTTCACATGAATATCCAACAACTGGAATGAAACTTTAGTGGAATCGACACACTTTAGGTGGAAACATTGTAAACAGTGTCAGCGAAATCCATGTATATAGCACACCAGCTACTCAAAGCGAGCGAACTATGTGACATCACACAGGAATTTCCATTGGAGATCCAGTGTTGAAAAATGATGCTGTCCATGTCAAATGTTCTACTGATTTGAAAGAACAGTTTCTCTTTGAATTATAATTTGTACAAAAATCTATTTCTAAATGTTACTGGTTATCAGATTGTGCATTATTTATTCAACTCGCATCTGGGGCTATTTTTTCATGCGCAGGAATTGAAAGGTGCATCATCTGAGCCAGAATTTAATGAATGCCAAAGTTCATCAGTTCTTCTCTCTATCCAACTCTTTCCACTAAAATAAAAACTATGTGATAAACAAACTCTCAAATGAGTAATGATTTTATATTAAATTGATGAAACTCATTGAATAATTTCAAGCTTTTGCTCGCCAAGGCTCACAAAAGCTGGAAGTTATTTAACTCATTTAATAAATTCAATATTAAATCATTACCCATTTAAGATCCTCTATTTATAAACCATAATGTGCATTATTTTTTATAGCCTGCTCTATTGAAATTTATGCATCTTGAATTCTAAAATTAATTTTTGTTGTTTTATTTTTTTGCATGGGGAAGAATTTGGCATAACTTAAAACCTTTGATTCTAAATATTCCTTATCAAATGTTACTTCCCTTGCATTCTAATAAAAACTGCCAAGTACCTGCATTCACTGTACTATGTGTCAACATGGTTCGAAATTACTCAAACTGAATCTCTTGACATCCAACAAATGGTTTAAACAATAATCCAACATACTAAATCTGATCAGAAATGAGGTCACCTTTGTTGTTATGCACATCTTCAGATGATGATCATACCATTTCCCAAGTTTCATGGTAATCCACTGAAATCTGTGAGACCAGTTGCGTAAACAAAATTCTGTTGTACACTGCATTCAGCGCAAAGATAAAAAAGGGCAGTAACTCAAACAAAACTTATAGGAGCAAAGTGATTTGTCCATATGTGCATCTTCAGATGATGACAATAATACTTACACAGTTTCATGGTGATCCAATGAAAATTGAAAGACTAGATGTATTCACAAGCTTTTGCAATACTCTGCATTCAGCTGCAGGTCAAGATGTGCAACAACTCTTACAAAAATTGCAGGAGCATAGTGACTTGTTGGTATGTGCATCATCAGGTGATGAGCATATTATTAACCAAGTTTCATGGCAATCCATCAAAAACTGGGGGATTAGTTGTGTTCACAAGATTGTGGCAGATGGAAGGACAGACAGACATTAGGATTCATATATACTCCTGGATCTATAGAGGCGTGGGTAGAAACAAAATCACAAAAATGTATTGTGTTAAAAATACACTCTGTGACCATATGTATATCTTTGTGTTTGCTGAAAATATACATTAAATATCTCGCTATAATCATATTGCAGACAACAACAAAGCAGTTATTGTAATGCTTTTTTGCATGGTCCTTTTTGGTGGATGTAAAAAATACAGTATGTCATCTATTCAAGTGATATACAATTACAGCCCTTTGCTTCAGTGAATTTTAAGTTTTTCCAATCGGTAAACCTCATATTACCGTGTCGACTTGCATATAAGCTGGGTCCAAATGCAAACAACTTAGACCCTGATCTGCTGTCGCATAATGCGCTGATAGATCAGGGACTATGTTGTTTGTTCTACTGATTAGTCCTCACAAACTGCATAGACCCAGATCTGCCGGCACATTATGTGATGGCAGATCTGGGTCTATGCAGTTTGCAGTTGGTATCAGCTTATACGCGAGTATATACAGTATGTTAGATTTGCTGGATCACAGACCTTCTTATTCACCCAAACAAAAGTTTTTAATTGTTTTATTACGTGATGCAGTGCAAAACTGAAATTTAGCTTCTTTTAAAATAGTGAAAAATCTATTTCAGCTGCATGATGCCACAAAAACATTTCATCTGAAAGTTAATTATGTCACAATGGTGCAATCTGATAAAATATCAGAAATTAAATGACATCAAATGGCAGCAAAAAAAAGAAAAACATCTTTCACAGAAATCATGTAATAATTGTATTATGTAATTCCAACAATACATGCTTTTTCAATGGATGACACATTTTGATTTTGTGATACAGTGCTCTCTCATTATAACACTCTTCGTTGCAATATGATAATCTCCCTCATTATAATGTTCTTCATGGCAATATCATATTATATGAGTATCTCCCTCATTATAAAACTCTTCATGGCAATACTATTATATCCATCATTATAATGCTCGATGTGGCAATTTGATTCTCTCCATCATTATAACACTCTTCATGGCAATATGATTCTCTCATAATGCTCTTCATGGCAATATCATTATATGAGTATATCCCTCATTATAATGATATTCATGACAATATGATTATCTCCCTCATTATAAAACTCTTCATGGGAATACTATTATATCCATCATTATAATGCTTGATGTGGCAATATGATTATCTCCCTCATTATAAAACTCCCCATGGCAATATGATTCTCTCATAATGCTCTTCATGGCAATAGGTTCTCTCCCTCATTATAACACTCTTCATCACAATATGATTCCAGCTATAGAACAGTACTGCTATGGATGCCATGGCAAGGTGTAAATCATTCTACTTGAATTGCTTTCTCAAAAGTGTGAGAATATGGATTGAAAGAAACCAACATGAAGCTTAGTATTATATCTTTATTTTCTTTTGAAAACATTATTTTTTGTCAAAATTAAATGTACAAGTACCACGAAGTGAACAAAATATATTTAACTTCCATAAACTAAAATTATTACTATGTGTTTGATTAGCATTTTGTTTATTTCCTCCCCTCCGACACACTTACATGCATTCATCATATTTTTTATCATTCTCGCTACACCGTGGTTTGGTACATAATGCATTCAGCAGTAATGGACCCCAGCTAATACAATATAACAAGGGAGAGCTGCAATTAACCATTTTACACTGTCATGACCATTACATTTTTTTACATGACATCATTTTTTGTGGACATTTTCACTATTTTAAAGTAAGTTGAATTTCAAAGTTTTAAACTAAATCATGTAAGAAAACAATTAAAAACCTTAATTGAAGTGAATATCTAGTTAACTAAAGAGTAAACCCATCATATTGCCCTCCCCTCTGCATCAAATAATATGAGATTTACAAGTCCCTTGGGCATCATAATATCTGGAGTAAAGAATACTAATAGAGAACTTTCAACTAGGTGATAGGCATGAAGAAAAGCGAATATGATGTATGTGTTTATTCTCTCACAGTAAGCAAGATATTACATAATATTTAGTACAATGTTACTCTTTCACATACCAAATAGAGATCCTTTCTCTATCACAGAAGCGATCTACAATAATACAAACAATTTAATACTACAATACATTTAATATGTTGTAAAACTATAGCATCTCTCTTATAAAAAAAAGGTTTTACACTACAACTAAGTGTAAGAAAATAAGTTTTGTAGATATTTCTTTCCTTTGGTTGTACTATCGTATATACTCATATATAAGCTTATACCAACTGCAACTACATAGACCCAGATCTGCCATCTCATAATGCGCGGGCAGATCTGGGTCTGTGCAGTTTGTAAGGACTAATCAGTAAAACAAACAACATAGACCCTGATCTGTCAGTGCATTATGCGTCGGCAGATCAGTGTCTAAGTTGTTTGCTTTTTGACCCAGTTTATACGCGAGTATATATGGTACTTTGTGTATATAATTCACCTATATTTCTTAATGCTGTTAAAATGTAAGAAACCTACATCAAAAATTGCATCAAATAAAATCACAGTACTGTATATACTTGCGTATAAGCCGATACCAACTGCAAACTGCACAGACCCAGATCTGCCGGCACATTATGCAACATCAGATCAGGGTCTATGTTGTTTGTATTTAGACTGGACTTATACGCGAGTATATATGGTATGTAGTTCCCTATTTTATGCATTTATATGAACTGGTTGGCATCATCAAGGTCAGAACATATCATAGCTTTATTTGGATCTAATATTGAGTACTGTCAAACCATAAAGCTTGCAAGCAATCAGTGATCTTACAATGATGTAACTCGTACATGAACAGCTCAGTTTGATGTATGCAAACTTCTCATGCCAGGTTTATTCAAATACAACACTAGCACATGTAGACTGTCTGGAGTTTCCTTTATTTATTTTTTATATAAAGCTCCTTCCTGTAGCTAATTCATAAGTAATGTATTTCTTTGGTAATTTATCATGGAGAAAACCCACAAACATACACAATTTGCAAAATCTAAACATTTGCTGAAATACTCTTTCAAAGAAATTTAAGCCCCTGACTTGGTCCGTGCATTCAAAATCATACCCTGTATTCTGAACAATATTTAAACTAAACAAGTAAACCTGGTAAAATTCAAATTGCTACTAATGCAAGCAACACTGTGACACACTGATATAAAAATATTTAAAGTTGAAAACTTTTATGTAAAAATGTATAGAAGTTGTTTTAAAACATTTTAAATAGCACAATAAATACTATGCATAATGCAACCACATTCATTCTAGTATTATATATTGATATTATATATTGATTTATAATCAGCAATCAGGATAAACCATCATCACCTAAACTGTCTTTACCAAGTTACCTCCCCTGTATAATCAAATATGAATTTTGGGCTCAGTTTAGAGACAAATGTTTTTCAATAACCTTCATTGCTTGCATTCTGATTAATGGTCAAGCTTAATTAATCTACATTTCGTAACTCTGATATGAGCTTGTCATCTCTGCAATCTTAAGCTGAGCATCAAAAAAGAGACTCAAAAACTACATATACAATAATCTTGGAGACAACTAAACTCAAGACTGCAATACCGTATACCAATATCTCCTAGTTTTAAACATCATAGATTTTACATGAGCCTCATCTGCTTTAAAAACCTTACTACTGTTCAATTAATACATATATTACTGGTATACCTGGAATGAACCCCAACTAGGTCAACTTGACACAACTGCACAAGTAGAACATTACTGTATAATGCTGCATTGTGTGTCGTGTGACCAAACAATTCATGAATATTTGGACCCAAATTATTCATTGCACTGAGGGAATAATGTCTTCTGTCAAAAAGTACACCAATGAAAAACAGGAAGAAAAATAATGTAAGTGCTAAATGGACCCTGAGTGACAGAGTGTTTTTTTATATTAAATTTATCTTCATACCATATTTCCTTTGTGTACAACACACTCAATTTATAAACAACACATACCCAGATTTGTTACAAATTTTTGATGATTACTTGTGAAATACTGTATTTTACTTTTTTTAAATGTATATTTTTACATAGCTAAGGATGAAAGTAATACAAACTCACTAAAGAATTTATAGGCTGGTGTGCATTTTCTTGCACTACTCTTTGCTGAATATCTATCCCCAAGTACGAATCATTATATAAAAAAAAAGTATGGAAAAAGTTTCCGTTACAAATTGCTCATAAAATAATAGCTGTATGATTATATTAAAATTCCCGAAATTTACACAGGTTGATTATTGAGATTACATCGGTTTTCTGCAACAGAAAACCTGTGTATTCTATTTCCTAAGGTCTGGTATACTTTTTGTTGACTTTATTATTTTCTTTCACAAGACTGTTATTGCAATTATTTAATTTCTTTTAGCATTTTTATTTTTTCATTATTTAATACCGAAGTCGCAACCACATGTTTTAAAGTCCAATCTCTTTCACAATTCACAGTGCAATGATACATGTTGGTAAAAAGTGATGTGATATTGATTGCATCACAATGTAACGATCATGTCATTTTGAGCTGCACAGTAAACACTGATTTTGCAAAGGCAAACACCCACAATGCAATAGTAGAATAGTAGATCAAGGTTTACACTATTTACTTGAAACATCAAGTAGAACAAACAGCAGAGACCCTGATGTGCTAACGGTAGATCTGAGTCACACTGTTCAGAGTTTGGAGTGGGTTATACACAAGCAAGTTCAGGTAGAGAAAACCATAAATTTTCCAATAAATTATGAAATGACAATGATTTGTAGCTGTCAGGGCTAGATTGGCTTGGGAATTGTCATCTCCTGTGATGTATATTTGAGTACACTCTAAAGTGGTCAGTTAGCTGGCAGAAATGGACTACTAAACAAAAATGTAAATTATTAAGCATGTTTAGTTGTGGCCTTCTATTTACTGTGAATTCACTATTGGGGGTAGGGTAGGGATGAATCAAAATTTTCATGGATTTCATGGCTGTTGCAAACCATAGATTTAAAGACCCAATGAACAAGATGGATGCAATAGGACCCCTACCCAAATCTACAAATTTAAGTTTAGATGAAAATACACGTATTTTTTTTGCCCAAACCACAAAACTAATATCCACAAACATTAATTAATTATTTCTAAATAGTCTAAAACGTTTATTTATATCTGAAATGATTATGTATGACTACAGGCAATACAAATATTTGATTCCTAGTTGCATAATATGTTTGAAAGAAATGTTCCAATTAACAAGGCAATTGTATCTATGTACAGCCCTGCAAAGACTGTATTTTAACCTATTTTAAACTGTTATTTTTTATATTTCTAATGCAATGTTTTAATTATATAATACTTATCTGCTACAATTGCATTGCTTACCTTTTCTTTTACCTTTCATCGTTTCTTCATGAGACCAGGATCTCTGAAGAACTAACCCCTCTGTGTCTAGGTGAGCATCCCATCCTGAATCTGATGCTAATACAGAAAGGAGTGGGATTTGGAGCTGTGAAGCAGTACTCCCTCAAGAACTACTCCCAATCTAGCCACCAACTCAGGTGGTGACAAAAATTAGATCCCAGGGGAATCTGAGCTGAACCCACTTAAGTTCACCAGAATAGACAGGGCATCATTGTCCTGAACTAGCTTTCAGGCAAGACAGGACTATCCTTCCCGGTATCCATCTGTGGAAAGGGAGACATTGAAATGGGGTTTTTGTCAACCCGTAAACGATCAGGGGGGATGACAGGACTAACCTACTATCTTTCCTCCTAGGCAAAAGGGAATGATCCCTTCTCAACAATCTTGGAGGAGACTCGTGGCATGTCTACTCTTTGTTGGACAAGGCCAGAGGGGATGAAGCAGGTCCACAGCCTGCTGTGTCCAACATACCTTGAAACCAAGGCAGGGACATCCATGATGTCACAGGGAGAAAAGAAGACTCACTACCAGGTAGTGAGGTTCCCCAAACCCTGTAGGGATTAAATGGGAATATAGAGAAGGGAGGGATACTGATCCGATTAATTTCCCTAGACAGGCAAATGAAACCCAATTGCCTATCGCCATAGGGATTGGGGGTTTTTTTGTTTCTTTTTCCGGTGACCGGTGATTGGTGTTCAGTGCATTGGTGCCCAGCGCCTGGTGACCAGTGACCTTATTAACTGGAGGAGAGAATGTATGACTTGGACTGGAGGCTTAGCATCCTGGAAAAGGTAAGTAATGCAATATTAGCAGGTAATGTATTACTGCTATTAAATTATGTACTTACTGGTACTGTAAATTTATCCTATCTCCAAAAATGTTTTGATTTTCCACCAGGTCATTAAATTTGGAAAATAACACAATGACAATTTTCCAATAACTAGTATTTTACAGTTTTGTTCAGTTTTTTTTATTGAGTCGGTTATCTGGAGCATATGGAGTTAAATTAAGGGATCAGTGGTACCATTCTTTGATCAGAAACTGACCATGAAAATCTCAACTTATCCCATTATCTAATAATACAAATGTGATTGTGTACTTGATCTAACCTTGTGTATCACTGGAGCAAAGCCCAAAATGCAAGTGTAATGTTGACATTTAATTTAAATCTGTATTAGATACTAATAGCAATTAATTAAGATCTGCCCATATCACTTCAAGAATATGCAAATACCTTCTGGCAGGTTGTCATCAGCAGTCTTACAGATCAATATACCACTAATTCATAAGTACCTCATTGTGATCTAAGAAATCTGTTATCACTTCAAGAAGGACTATTATATGCTAATTCTGCACAACTGCCTCTTTAAAAGTCACTGTTGTCCCATGACTTGGATATACATGTATATCCCCTGATGGCATAGCCTCATCTACAATGAATGTGGTTTGTCTTGTGGATTTATGTCCTGGGGGATTTAAACCAGTCACTGTGGGACTGAGATCCAAAATGGAATTACCCTGATACACATGGCTGTTTGCATAGTCTGAGCCCTGGTACTCTCCATTATTAGGTATTTCTTCCATTGGCCCAAAAGACACTACATGTCCTCTTTGACAGGTTTTTATATTTCTGTAAGCATCTCCTGTATAGGGCGGTGAGTAGGTAATCTTCGGCTCTGGAGGGATGAAGTTTCCTGGACGCCTCTGAGATCTTTTTGGTGGATATTTGGTCTTGGGGGTTTTGTATCTCCCTGGTACATGGTACCAAGCTGACTTGTGATGAATCCTATGAGAAATATCCCGCGGGCATTCCACAGGCAGGATGCTTTGAACTGAGCTGTAAGGTCCTATTGTGGCAGTGCGAGCATTGGTCAATATACTGTCTGGCCCTGCAGGAATTCCTGAAGTCCGTCTGCTACTGGTGGAGTCCATGGAGTACCCCGATACATTACTTACAGCAGTGTACAGAGAGCTACCCACACTTCTAGCACTACCACCTGGACGTTTGGCTTTAACTGAAACATGTCTAGACGAATGGATACTGGATGAACCACTTTTTGCACTTCCAAGTCTTTTAAAGAGTCGAACAGGTGGTTGTGTAGGTGAAATTTCCACATTCTGCTGTTCGTCAACCTGAACTTTTGGAACCAAAGCAAACTTGACTCCGCTCCTGTAAGAGTCTTCTGCAAATGAATCTAACACATGCTCTTCAGCATGGGCCTCAGTCAGGTCAACTTTGCTGAAGTCAACATCAACAGTTATTTGCTGTTTGCTGGTCTCTTCAGACACCTGGTCACTTTTGCCAGGTGAGATCTTCATGGAAGAGATTGTATCTACCATCTTCTTTACTGGTACTTCTGTCATCTGCTTCACATCTGTCATCTGCTTCAGTCTTCTTTCCATGCTAGATCTCTGCTGTAACAGGCGTGGCCGATCAGACTCCAGCAACAGTCTTTCAGACATTGGAAGGTAGCCAAGATTACTCCGTCTCCCAGGTGATTTGACTAATTCAGTGTCCTGACTTAAACACCTAGAGGACTGCATCCCTGACCTTGACCCAGTCAAATGACTCCCTGGCCTAGACCCCGTTAAATTACTCCCTGGTCTTGACACTGTTAAACGACTTCCAGATCTTGACCAAAGGCTAGGTGTTTTAGTTTTCCCAGGCTGTGTCTTGTACTTCATTCCTAAATTTTCCAGATCATTCTCCCGCCATGAAAGTGAACTGAATGGTCTCTCTAATGTGCGCACATCTGTGGGTTTCGATGGCCCATATTCATACTTTCCTTTCTTGATGGAGATCTCTAATTCATTCAAATAGTGCCGTACAGCCCGTGTATCTATGTGTTTCTCGCCTGTAATATAAATAAAAGAATTGTATGTATCTATCACAAAGCTTTAGAGAAACATGGTGTCTCACCTGCATACCATGCTGAGTATATGATTTGGAAAAACTTCTACACAAAATTTTAAAACAGAATCTTAACATTGACACCACAGCTGCCATTGCATCTGCCAACAGAAAAGTGATACCTATGTCTTAGCTATTCCCCTATCCTTAAAAGATTTAACTCAAGTTGGACACAAAAGCCTAACTCAGGCTAGTGTTGAGTTGCCACTTCCGTTGAGTGAGTTACTATCAAAGTACCGTATATACTCAAATGTAAACAACATAGACCCAGATCAGGATCTATGTTGTTTGTTCTACTGATTAGTCCTTACAAACTGCATAGACTCAGATCTGCTGGTGCATTATGCGACAGCAGATCTCGGTCTATGCAGTTTGCAGTTGGCATTGGCTTATATGTGAGTATAGACAGTAAGCAACTCATTGACTCTTTATTATTATTACTTGGATCTTTTTGACCCAAACAGAGTTAAAATCAACCAAGATGAGAATAAATACATGGAATCTGTGTATTAACATCATTTGTACCAACTGAAGTTTTCAATCCAATCCAAACAAACTAGGCCAAAATTTAAGACACAGCATTTTATCTTGTAAAAAAAGTTATGTAATTTTAGAACATGAGTAGTGTGAATATCAAATTATATGCCCACCCTGTGTTCAATAGTATTCTATGTAGGCATTAATAAGGCATGGTTGACTCTGGAGATTATTGAGCAATGGGTCTCAATGACCTGCACACTTGGTCAATGTGTGTGGTCTTGAATCAGACTTACGGTGCAGCAGAAACCATTATTTGTTTATTTGACTTGCTATGACCATGACCTCTGGAAGGTTTCTTTATTACCTTAAGTGCAAGCAATCCACAAAGTTTTGTGAAGGATTTACTCTAGAAAAAAGTTATTCTGTACAACCAATTATCTTTGAGTCACAATTACATTGACCTTTGGCACTGACCCCTAAATCAATAGGCCTCTTCCATACCTAACATGAAAGCCCTCCACACACTTTGGTTAAGGTATGTGGTCTGGAACTAAAATGAATATGCAACAAAAGTCACTTGATGGAATGTACAAAGAAAAAGCATTTTTAGGAATACAAGATAAGACCATTTTTCTTTTTAACTGCTGAGTCTTAAAACTATCTTGTGGCCATACCAAATGTAACATTGGCATGATTTACATTTAAGACCAACTAGACATCATAAGAAGTCTTTTGGTGAAAACCCCATATCTATATGACTTTCCATTTGCGAGGAGGAGAGATAACAAGATGTTTGAAGATGGTGACCCTACTGGATGTCAGATAGGCACCATTTTTATTTAGAATCAAATAGATATCTTAAGAAATCTTTTAGTGAAAACCTCATGTCGATATGACCATCTATTTAGGAGAAGCAATAATGAGATTTTCAAGATGGTCACCATGACAGCTATATTTTATGTTGAATCTGTACCATTTTCATTTAGGTCCAACTAGACACCATAAGAAGTCTTTCAGTGCAAACCTATGCTGATACAACCATCCATTCAGGAGGAGTACTGATAACAAGATTTTCAAAATGGCCACAGTGGCAGCCATACTGGATGTCAGATTGGTACCAAATATTTTTATTTATGGCCAACTAGACATCATAAGAGATATTTTTAGTGAAAATTCCATGTTTATATGATCATCTGTTGCAAAGTACATGTAGTAGCAATATCAATATTTTCAAAATGGCTGCCATGATGTCCATATTTGATGTCCAAGAGGCTTCATTTTTATTTGGAACAACTAGATGTTGGGATGAATGTGCATGTAAAGTTTGGGGTCAATCCTCCCAGCAGTTTAGGAGGAGTAGTGATAAAAAAAATTGTGCTAACAAACACCAAACACCAGATGAAAGGCCATCACATAAACTTTTCTGGTCTATGACCAGTAGAGGTAACGACAATTTTTCTTCTTTCAGTTACAGTAACCTTGACCCTTGACCTTTTGACCCCAAAATCAATAGGCCTTTTTCATCCAAACTGTATGCCAGCCACAAGCTTTGATGAAGGCACATGGTCAAGAAGTAAAATTTTTGTACACACACTATTTCTCATTTTCAGCTCTAGTGATCTTGACCTGTGATCTTTTAGCCCCCAAATCAATAGGCATTTTTCTTACTCAAAGTGTAAGCCATCTACAAACTTTGGTGAAGGTACATGGCTGAGAACTGAAATTGTTGTGCAGAAACCATTTTGCATTTTCATCTAGTGACCTTGACTTTTGCCCTCTTGACTCCATAATCAATAGGCTTCTACCTCACACCAAGTACATGGCACCCAAAAAGTTCAGTCCATGTCTGTGATGTAGAACTAAAGTTACTGTGCAGAAATATTTTTTTCTTCTTTAAGTCACAGTTACCTTGACCTTTGATCTTTTGACCACCAAATCAATAGGCTTCTTCTTCACCACAAGTGCAATTCATCCATAATGTTTGGTCTAAGTCTCTGATGTAGAACTAATGTCATTGTACAGAAACCATTTATCTTCTTTCAGTCACAGTGACCTTGACCTTTGACCTTTTGACTCCTAAAGCAATAGGCTTCTTCTTAACCCCAGGTACAAGCCATCCACAAAGTTCGGTACAGGTCTGTGATGTACAACTAATGTTAGTGTTGGAAACCATTTTTATTCTTTCAGTTAGTGACCTTGCTCATTTGACATTTTGCATTTAAATCGATAGGCTTTTTCCTTATCCCAGGTGCAAGCCATCCACAAAGTTTGGTAATGGTAGATGATGGAGAACTTGAGTTATTGTGTATGTTTGGTGTTTTATGGTACATCAACAAATGGAAATTATATTGCACTAGGGCAAATGGAATAAAGTGCTTTGTCCTGGGACGTGCTACGGCAGGCAACCCAGGCTGATATGATGGTAAGGTTCAAACCTGCACCCTTCTGGTAATGAGTCTAGCTTGCTAACCACTGGGCCACTGCTATTCCCCCAAATAATGAAGTAATTCCAGTTTTAAATTCCCACTAATCACTGGGCCACTGCTATTCCCCCAAATAATGAAGTACATGTACTTCCAGTCTTAAATTTCCATTTTTCTTTAATAACTTGTTCAATTTACAGGAAAGTTAGATAAATCCATTAAAATTAATGTCTCTCAACAAGGTTTGTTAAGCTAAAACCGCTGCATCTGACAGAATCATTATGTGAAAATATTTAAAGAAATTATATTTTAAAAATTGCACTATATGTGTAACTAAGATAATAACCTAAAAACAGTTGTAGCAAGCAGTCCAAAACCGTACAACAAAACAAAAGTTAATGTCCCCTAAATCTGGTATACATTGGACAGCCTTTGATGGGCTTATGCAAATAATAATATCTATGTGAGAGGAGAAGGATAATACAATATTTTGATGGTACTTATTGGATTTGTATTTAATTTCCAGGTTTCCAGCTTTTTATGATTTTCTCAAATCTAATCCTACAAAAAAGAAAGTTTTATTTTGTTGATTCCAATCTGGAGTCATCCCAAGTTATCCAAGAATTATCCAAGTGTGGTGGAAAACATAATTCATAGGCTAGCCTTAACAGTCAATGAACTAAGCCCTTAATCTTATTGTACATTAGGACTGAGCCTTCAATACAAATCAATCAAGTTTGCATGGCAAGGTTTATACAACATAGATCTATGGTAAACTAAAACAAACATGGCATATTTAGCATGTGATCCTTCAAATAATGTAACTTTTGTTCATGTATCATCTTGGAGAGTAAAAGTAAACTAAAAAAAAAAAATTGACAAAAGAAATGAAATCAAACACTATTATCTATTAACAGATATCAGGATTAGAAACAAAGCAGTTACTGCTACTGCTCCTTACATCTGCTTTGATTGGATACAAAAAAGAAATAAAATAATTTAAGGATTTATTCATGGATTGTTAATATTTTGGTTGATATACTATTCAACTTGAGACTCGGCCCCAATAGTTTTTGCTACATTAAGCTTTGTTTGGCACTATATAGCCAGAATTGTGCTGATGTGCCATTAAATCCTAAGCATATATATATATATATATATATATATATATATATATATATATATATATATATATATATATATATATATAATCTATTAATACAAGCAAAATCCAACAAATCTTTACAGCATACAACATTAGGTTGACCAGTAACATTTTTCATTGTGTAATTAACATACACCTGATGATATATTATGTATTAATTATATTTTGCATGACATTTATCAATTGAGAGAAGCTTCAGATGCAAATTCACATCTAATGGGATTATAAATGCATGAAGATTGTGTCCAAATTCTCTCAAACAATTCCAAATTCATGTACAGTGTATTTTGCAAAAATGAATTCATGCAAAACGTAATTCACAGTGCTGTAAATCTTGGTTCTGAGTATCAATCAGTTTCTACTAATTTGGTAAATTCAGCATTTTTTTTACAAATTACTAATTGGTTAATTTTACCAAATTTATCCAGTGGAAACACCATGCTTGATGATAAGCCCATCCCTATTTTTTTACAAAACTTTTGCAAACATTTACTAATGATATACATGTCTGATAATAAGTCAATCCACTACTTTTTGACAAATTTAATGGACTGGTCCTATGGTCTTATTTTGGAAGAAACACTATACTGTTTATACTATATTGCATGCTACTCTTTTATAACTTAATATTATTTTCAATATATCTAGTTCCCTTGCTAAATTCATAGTATTTGCTGCTGATATAATTTTGTATTTATGGTAATCAGATTTGTATATATTTTATTACACTGTATACTTTAAGTATGGATTTAAAGAAAGACAAAACAAAAGCATAAATTTCTGCTAATCTTAAACCTTTGTTCATGTCTTTACATTTTTTGTTCAAGTCAAGACTGTCTTTGATGATCACCCATGTGGCTACCTGAAAATGGTCTTCATGTAATGATCTTTAAAAACAATACTATAAATACATGTATTCATGTTTTTTTCAGGATCAGACTGGTTGCAAGCTGGTTTAAAGCAAGCATTTTTATAAACATCCACCATAATCTTATACTGGAATTACACAAGCCAATTTTCTGTTTGTTTTTAATAAACTCCTATACAGAGGTAATTGGTGAACAATTTATCGACACTAAATGTATTTAGTGACAAATTATGTAAGAATAACATTGAATGCATAGTGTCGTAAGTTTAAACATTTGCTTTAACACTCAAGAAAGACTTAATCTGAACCCTCAAGCTTTGCCCTTGGGTTCAAAATTACTTCCCTTGTGCTCCTGCAAAAGTTAAGTTGACAAACCATGCATGATCCCTTTAAAACACTCGCTCATTATAAGGTCCTTCATTATAACACATTTCCTGTTATAAGGCAAGTGTGTTCATGGATCCCATTTCATTATGTCATAGTACAATGATATATATCATGTAATTCAATATAAGATGGTCTCACCATAAAGCGGTATGCTCTAGAGACAGTATTATAATGGGGGAATACTGTAATATATATAATCAAGATTTATTATTCCTAACCTCTACATCCAAGTGGCTGCTGTATAGAAGTGGTCAGTATAACAGATTTGAATGAGTGTAGAGAAGTTTAGAATACCATCTATACTTGCTTATAAGTCAAGTCCTATGTCAAGTCCTACATCAAACTGCAGAGATCCAGATCTGCCATCGCATAATGTGCCAGTAAGTCTAGATCTATGCAATGTATTAGGGGTAATCAGTAGAACAAACAACACAGACCCTGATATGCCAGCACATTATGTGACAGCTGATCTAGGTCTATGTTATTTGCAGTTGGACTTGACTTATAAGCAAGTATATATGGTAACAACCCTCATTCCAAAGACAAAGAAGTAGTAAATTTTTCTTTGAGACCTGTGATAAAAATATTAAATATTCATTGCAAATCTTCTGAAGTATTGAGGAATTTACTGATTATTAGAAACTTGCAAGTAATGTAAAACTCTTCCTAAGTTTGGTGCAAAACTGGGGGTAAAAATGAAAATATCTATAAAAGTATAATTCATCAAAAACTTAAAACCATCCATTACCTGGCAACTTGAATATACTGGGCGATATTCCCGATATTAAAGTGAACATTTTTATTTCATGCACACAAATCCACTCTCTTCATCAGGCATATGGTCACAATGTATATCCTTTGTTAAAATCTTGACACAATCTTGGTAAATGTCCATTTTTACAATGTCAAAGCCTGAAGTAGGGCAGGTTTATATCTGCCTTTGAATAAACACAATTCAGTCGTAACATCTGAATGTTGACAAATCTGAGAAACAAAACACTAATGCCACCTCAACAGCAATATTTTTACCTGCCACAGCAGTACAAATTTATTATATTCAGGAATTAAAACCTCATAAGAAAGGTCATTTATCAAATTTTGTCAATAAACTCCCAAATCCCTCTTAATGCATGTGTGCCAGATCCCTCTTTCAAACAAATCCTTTTTGATACTTAAAAGCTTTGTTAAATGCAACAACTTCATTTTAACCATGCAACATTTGTCCATAAAGGAAATGGGCACAATTAGCAATTCTGTTTCATTATCATCATGGACTGTTGAAAAGCTTGGAAACCACTAATCCTTAGTACATAAATCCAGCTAAAATTGTATCAGTATCAAAAATTAAGTGTAGTTATTCAAAAGATGTCTGCTTCATTAAATCCTCAATAAAAAATGTGAATATCATTCACATAATAAAAATATTTCTCCAACAAACAAATAGCAAGTTCCCATCCACTGGGGTCCTAATTTTAACTGAAGCAATTATCTCCACTTAATATGTAATGTGAATTCCACACTAATGGCCTACACTTTAATCTGCTCAATGCCAACTGCATGTTTTTTAAAATAAGTATTAACAATTAATAGTTTACTGGTCCATCTAATACACCCAGAGTATGTGTGGGGCTCTCGATGGAAATGCCACAGCAAAGTATTAACAATTAATAGTTTACTGGTCCATCTAATACACCCATAGTATGTGTGGGGCTCTCGATGGAAATCCCACAGCAAAGTATTAACAATTAATTGTTTATTGGTCCATCTAATAAACCCATAGTATGTGTGGGGCTCTTGATGGAAATCCCACAGCAAAGTATTAACAATTAATAGTTTGCTGGTCAATCTAATACACCCATAGTAAGTGTGGGGCTCTCTATGCAAATCCCACAACAAAGTATTAACAATTAATAGTTTGCTGGTCCATCTAAAAAACCCATAGTAAGTGTGGGGCTCTCTATGCAAATCCCACAACAAATCTTAATTCTCTGCTCAGTCTTCTTCATGAGTTTTTTTTTTTTCATACAGGTATACAATACAATTACTTCATATTCATTATTGTAAAGAAATATCAGTCAACACAGACTTAATTAATTGGGTGACCTTTAACCCTTCTTGTAAACCAGGCGTTCACAAAAACATTGATGGCTATTTCTTTATTTGTATACTTTTTTGGCAAGTGACTGAAGAAACAAAAATTATTATAGCAAATGTGATGGGTCAATGTTGGTTTAATAGTTTGCTGGTCCATCTAATACACCCATAGTAAGTGTGGGGCTCTTTATGCAAATCCCACAACAAATCTTAATTCTCTGCTCAGACTTCTTCATGAGTTTTTTTTTTCTTCATACAGGTATACAATACAATTACTTCATATTCATTATTGTAAAGAAATATCAGTCAACACAGACTTAATTAATTGGGTGACCTTTAACCCTTCTTGTAAACCAGGCGTTCACAAAAGCATTGATGGCTATTTCTTTATTTGTATAAATTTTTGGCAAGTGACTGAAGAAACAAAAATTATTATAGCAAATGTGATGGGTCAATGTTCCCTTGAATATAAATTTACAAGAATCAAAGAATTTACCTGAAATCTGAGTTTTAACAAAACAGAAAGAAACTAAAACACTCTAGGTCTGCATCTATATCTGTTCAATTCAAGGTATTCTTCAGATATATCCACAAACTAGGTTTGATCAAAATCCATTCATACTTATGTCTAATCATGCTCACAATCTATCAATGATTAAAAACCAGAGTCAAGACCTTTGACCTTGAAATGAATGTCTCAATGCTATCAACTTATTTATTGAAAAACAACGAAATACAGAGTCTGGTCAAAATAAATTTGTATCTATACAAGTCACTGTGTTCATAAGCTCAATGAAGTACAAAAATGCATGCAGTGACCTTTGACTTGACCCCAAGGTCTAGGTTTGGTTTTTAAATCTAAGGAAAGATCACCTCATAAATATGCACAGGTCTCACTCATAATAAAACTCATCCAACATCCTGATATTAGCCATCTCCTGAGTGGTAAGAAACTCAACCAATCATATGCAAGATCAACTAATTAATATACATAGATCTCAATCATAATAAATTTCATTGGATATATTAATGATATAAGCAAATTTAGCAAGTCTTATAAAAATCTGATCAGAAATTGAATCACTAAAGTTTTGACAAGCTCAGCCAATCAGATGCAAGATCACATTGATAATGTGTGGATCTTGCTTATAATTGTACTCATAAGAGAACTTGATGATTTAAGTCAGTTTATCAAGTTTAATCAAAATTACATCCGATATACTATCTCTAAAGAGTGGTGACGAGTTTGGCCAATCAGATGCAAAATCACCTCATTAATATGGGTAGATCTTTCTCATCATTGAACTCCTGTGAGATCTTGATAATGTAAGCCTATATTCCAAGTTTGATCAGATAAAAAAAATATGGCTTTCATAGTAGTAACAAGTTCAGTCAATTAGATTCAAGATCACCTCATTATTATGGGTTGATCTCACACATTATCAAACTCATCTGAGATCTTGATGCTACAGCTGTATAAGCCCATATTCCAATATGGATCAAAAGTGGAGCAGTAAATATAACTCCTGGAGTGGTAACAAGCTCACCTAATGAGATGCAAGATCACCTTATTAATATGCAAGAATCTTGTTCATTACCAAACCTGTCTTAGATCTTGATGATGTAAGCCTATATTCCAAGTTTGATCAAAATCGAAATCAGATATATGTCCCCAGAGTGAAAACAAGCTCAGCCAATCAGTTGCAATATCACCTCTTTAATATGCATGGATTTCACTTGTCATTAAAGCTGTCAAAGATCTTGATGACATAAGCCCACATTCCAAGTTTGCACAAAATTGGATCAGAAATAAGGCCACCAGAGTGGTAACAAGCAATTATTGACAGATGCATGATGGATGCAGGACCATACTATAACCCAGCTTAGTCTTACCACCAGGTGAGCTGAAAACCAACAGAGCAACAAGAGTACCATGAGCAGCACATTATATTCCTGCCCCATATTTAATAGTCCTCATTGATGGCACTAGTAGTGCATGGTTGCCTCTGGAGGTTACTGACCAGTGAGTCTCAATGATCTTGACCTTTCATCAAGGTATGTTGTCTTGAACTGAACTGACTGTGCAGAAACCATTATTTTTTTTATTTAACTTACCATGAATGAGACTAGATCCCAGAAATCTATAGGTTTCTTTATTACCCTAAGTGCAAGCAATCCACAAAGTTTGGTCAAGGAATTTACTCTAGAACAGAATTTATTCTGCAATACTCATTTTTCCATCTTTGAGCCACATTTTACCTTGACCTTTGACATTTTGACCCCCAAATCAAGCAGCTTATTTCATACCTAAAGTGCAAGTCATCCACAAACTTTGGCCATGCTATTTGGTCTAAACTAAAGTTATTATTCAAAAAATATTTTCCATTTTGCAGTTACAGTGATCTTGACCTTTTGAGCCCAAACATTAAAAGCCTTCCTTCTTGTAAATCACCCATAAACTTTGGTGAAGTTAAATAGAAAATAACTGCAATTTTTATGTAGAAACCATTTTTCTTCTTTCAGTCACAGTGACCTTGACTGTTATCATTTTGACCCCAAAATCAATAGGCTTCTTTTTTATCCCAAGTGCAAGCTTTATTGTGCAGAAACCATTTTTTAACTTTCAGTCTGTGACCTTCACCTTTGACCTTTTGACCACAAAATTGATAAGGCTTCTTCCTTATCCAAAGTGCAAGCCATTCACAAAGTTTTGTACAGGTATGCTATGTAGAACTATGGTTATTGTGCAGAAACCATTTTTCTTTTTTTACTCACAGTGACCGTAGCATCTGGACCCCAAAATTAATAGGTTTTCTCCTTATCCTAAGTGCAAGCCATCCACAAAGTTTGGTAACTACAGATGGTGGAGAACTCAGGTTACTTTGTGGAAGCAAAATTAGTAACAGATGGATGATGGATGGATAGACAGACAGATGGACAACATCATATCATAATACATTCCACCTATATTTAACTTTTGTTTCTGAAAAACATGTATTTAGATCACAAGACATCAATCCTGACTGATATTATCCATCGGGTTTGTGCATCTGATGAGTTTATGATGCATGCAACAGTGTTAGATTAACATGTGATTTTCTAATGATGTTGCAGGAAGGACTGAAGCTGTGACCAAAAGTAAATGCACTATATCTTATACTGCAAGATTAACACACATAAAATCTATAAATATAGTGCGTGAACATCAGTGGATGTTAGAACCATAATCTGGCTAAATTTCTCTTGGATGCTCACTTGAGTTTGAAAAGTAGAACATTGTTCTACTTGTCAAAGTGTCCTACTTGTCCATTTAAAAGATCCTGTACAATTTATTTTAAGTAGATTTATTTATAGTTTGGCAGTTTTAAACAATTGCAGTGAATTTTAAAAAAAAAAAAAAAACCTGCTCAAACTGGCCAAAATTTCAAACTTGCAATGGAAATATTTGTTGAGTAATATGTACCATATATATGCGTTTATAAGTGAAGTCCAAATGCAAACAACACAGACCCTGATCTGCCTTCACATAATGCGCCCGCAGACCAGCATCTTTATTGTTTATCCTGTTACTCCTAGCAAACTGTATACATCCAGATCTGCTGGCACATTATGCAATGGCAGATCTAGGTCTGTGCAGTTTGCAGATGGACTCGACTTATAGGTGAGTATATATAGTACATAATTTAATAATGCACAGGTGTTGTGTTAAAATGCTACCTGATATCAAATATGTCATATTGTGAAACTTAATTGGGAGACTGTAGACTGACCTGATTTATTACAAGTGAAAGAATTACAGACATCTGGTACTGTAAGAAAAGAAAGAATCTACACACTGATAAACACAGAAATATATGTATATAAAAAATACCAATATCATAAGTAGAGTTAAACCTGTTTACAGCAAACACTCAAAACAAATGAAAAGATTATAATTGATTGAATTCTGTAATAAATTAGGAATCCACTTTACAGAGTCAGAGATGTGTTCATGGAATATGGATGCCCCTCCAGAGTGTCCAAACACTGACATAAATGCACAACCTAATCAAGGAGTGACAGATAGACAAATGGGTGGATTGATGCCTAATGCAAGAGTAACACAATATGCCCCATCAATGTCATGGTGGTGAATAAAAACAAAAACTGTGTAACTTCAGACCTATATCATTAATATAATCTAACCAGAATTCTAGATTAATCAATTATATCATAAACAGGTTCTTTTGTAACTGTGCATATTGATTATCGGCATTGTTCAAACATAAAAACTTCAAGAACCAATTTTATTTTCAGTACCTCCAAACTGTTCAAGAACTGACAAGTATCTGCATAAATTTGCATGATTGTTTTCAAAATGATGGAGAGGTATTGTTTCCCCTCTCTGTAGGGGGCAATAATATAGCTTATCTTTTGACTGCATGGACTGGTTGGTAAACAAAATACAGGTATCATTTTTGTAATTTAATGGTGATATTTTCCACATTTAAACCTAAACTCTTAGTACCCATAGATAAGATTGTATATCTTGTATCCACCATCTCATAATTCATCAAGCATCTAAAGTGTTCCACGTGTCATATTTACCTTATTGACTGATATATGAGCCCCATCCCACGAAAGGAATGACTATAGAAACAGATAACATTTTTACTGAGCTCAGAAAAAAGCTGAAACTGACTCGTTTCATACAGATGGAAAGTTTTTAGTTTTACTCTACCTCCACCACCCCCACCACCCTCCACCCTGTCCCCAAAGCATTCTCAAGTAAAACAGGTGCTAAAAGTTAGCATGCAAGCTTTGGAAATTCACTTTTCAAGACATCACTTTTATCCAAGACTTGAAAGGTTACCTAAGAGATGTTACTGAAGCATGAATAATTCTTATTTTGATCTCTAGCTGAAGTTGCTTTATAATCCATGACTGTATATTCATTTTAATTCTTCAACTGTACAATATATTAGGATTATTGTTTCATATATTTGTGTTTTGCATGTAAAATGATAACAAAGTCATACAATTTTGCTCATTTATGGAGCAAAATTAATAACATCTCTTTCACAAATACCAGCATATCATATACAGGTCCATACATTTCTTAAAGAAGACAGAGCAATTTTTAAAATTTCTTTCAATCTTCTTGAAAAACATTCATAGAAATCCACATTGAGATAGTTAACTTCTTCATATATGTAATATCGCATATTTTTTCTTTCGAAAGAAAATAAAAAATTCAGAGCCAATAGCATAGTACACACATACTAAGCAGATACATGGGTACATACGTTGTTTAGTCATTATCAGATCACCAACCAAATATCCATTATATCAGCACCATTCAGACTGCTAATTCTCTTCTGTTCACAAGGTCAGAAAATCTTATTGTTTCTATCAAAATTCAACCATCTATAAAATCCAGAGTAAACAAAACCTGCACTACATCAGCTAGCTGACTGTCAAGATATCAGGTTCCCTAGACTGGTAAATAAAACATTCCCAAACAGACTGGTCTTTTGTTCTTCTTCACTATTTATTATATCTCTGGGGGTAGAGTGCACCTCAGCCTAGTCAATATGATCCTGATAAATTATTTCCTTGTATAGCATATGTTAATAAGAAGGAATACATTTTAGTTTGGTAAACTGGCAACACAAACATGGATCAGTTTCTATGAAGACCAATTGGAATTTCCACAAATGTAGATGATCAACAAATGCTCATTTTTATACTTGAAGTTCCAAAAGAGTTTGATCTATGTTTGATTTTATTGAGTGGTAACCTACTTTTTTTCTCAACTTTCACAAAAAAATGTCAAAGAATGTAGATTATTTTTAGGGGTGGGGTGGGTGAGTGGGTGGTATTCACAGCAGCAAATCTAGGAGTTTGGATTAACAGATAAGCATGGAGGCCAGCAATGCTGGGTCTCCACTCTTTATCGACTTCCCACTCGTGATTACTCAAGATTTAGCACAAAACTAGAGCTGTAACATAAATGGGTGCATCAAAAAGGGCACCACTTACTACAATTTGCCATGGGGGCCCTAAACAGAGAAATTTTGTTGAAACAAATGGGTGTATTCAACAATAATGAGTCATAATTCAACAAACCGATAATTTAAAACTGCTGGCAATTAAAATCATGCAAGAATTCAATTGAAAACTTTACATGAAATTCACTTGAAATCCAATCATACCTGGCACTGTTAGGGTGCAAAACCAAAGTTTGAAAAAATGGGCTGTCACTCCACTAATTCTAGACATTCTGTCCTCACAATTATTCTCATGGGAAGTAGACATCTAAAATTGAACTCATCTGAGATTGCATCAATATAAAGCTGATCATCAAATCTGATTGAAATCCAACAATCCAAGTTAAAGTAATATTGTGAAAACCGAAGTGTCAGAGGATGGAAAAAAATCACAGGCCATAACTCCTCTAAATCATCATGTAGAAACCTGGGACTTGACCTCATCAGAGGTCTTGTAAATATAAAGCTGAATAACAATTTTACTTGAAATTGAACAATCCTTGTACTTGGTAAAGTTATGCTGCAATAACCAAAGTTTGGCTGCACAAGCAATCAGGGGACAAAACTCTAGTAAATGATGCTTTGGAATACTGGAAATCATATGCATTCAAGATCTCATCAATATAAAGCTGCATGCCAAATTTACTTGAAATCCAACAATCCTTGGTAAAGTTATATTGGGAAAAGAAAAGTAAGGAAAACAGGCAACCAGGGGCCATAACTGCTAACAATGATGACTAATGGAATGCTGGAGATAAAATTCTTTCAAAATCTCATCAATATAAAGGTGCATGCTAAATTTAGTTGAAATTCAATGATCCTTTGTAAAGTTGTGCTGCAGAAACAAAAACAGGCAATCAGGAGTCATAATACAGCAAACAGCAATTTACAGCTAACAAACTATGCCTGAATTAATTATTAATATCACAATACTGGAAAGCGACAATCAGTTGAACCTACAGCTTATACACAGTGTTTGGCTGGTTCTGCATTTGAAGTATACCATTTGAATACCTAATAAATGGATGTTGATTCCCAACCTATGTTCAGATATTATGATCAAGTCAAGCATTGACTGATCACACCATTTCAACATTGGCCACAAAACCCTGAAAATCAAACTCATTCAAGGTCTCATCAGTGTAAAGCTGCATACCAAATTTGGTTGATATCAAATGTTCCTAGGTAAAGTTAAGCTGCAGAAATGAAAGTTAGAGGATGGGCAATAAGGGGTCATAACTCTCCTAAATGATAACACAGAAGACTGAAAATCAAGCTCTTTTGAACTGTCATCAGTATAAAGATGCACACCTAACTTGGTTAAAATCCAACTATTCCCAGTGAAGTTATTTTGCAGAAACCAAACTGTTAACAGATAGACAGATGGACTGACAGATTGACAAATGTGATTACTATAGGGCTCTGCCAACTTTGTCAAGAAGGGCCCTACAAAATATAAATCTAAAAAATGGACAGAGGAGGATGACCATCAAGTGCACTCCCATATAAATCCACCTGCATGGCTACCATATGCTGAGCCCAAGCTTTTGCCTCATGTCTAGTCTCAGATGGTAGATGGTATTACACAGTAATACTATGCCTGAGATGGAATGACAATTCATTAATCAATTGGAAAATAAATTGCAAAAGTTGTCCAGGAAGCATATGAAAATAGAAACAGCTGTATTGAGATCCTCAGGCTTTACATATATTAATATAAATTGGCCCCATGAGAATTTGGAGTATTGATCTTTATATCATGCAATATATGCATGGTTTTATATAGAGCTACATAGATTCTAAGAATGACTGGGATCATTTGTTAGCGAGTTGTATTTTTGTGTTATCTTGTGATTAGCCTTTTCAAGCCTTACAACAATACATATACATGTAGTTAAATAGGCTGAATTTTTAAAGATATGACCCAGAGCTAAGTTGTATGGCCCTGCAGCCCAACAGTGCATAAGAAACTGACCTAAGTGCAAAACTTAAACACAGCAGGATGGTCTGGCTTGGTTTGTTGGTTTTAATGGCACTTGAAACACATTATTGGCTATATCATGCAGAGGAAATGAGAGCCAAGTGCCTTTTCCAGGAATACACCAATGCAGCTGACCCGGGATGGTCTGAATGGGTATCAAACCTGAGACCCTTGGATTATGAGTCTGATGCTCTACCAACTGAGCTACCACAGCTCCCACCAAAGTAGGATGGACAGAAAGATGGAAAGATGAACAGACAAGGGTGACATTACATGCCCCTTCCACATTCATGGTGGGGCAAAACAACACACAAATTATACCTTTGAGAAAACAATGTAAGATACCAGCCAGGCCCTTGAAATTAGTTAAATGTTGCAGATGCTAAACTATTACCTTTCAGAAAAGGAGTGCTTTTCAAGAAAAATCTGACTGATACTGTTATAAATTCTACCTTTAAAATCCGAAGCTTTAGTAAAATTAATCAAAGGCTCATTACCACAGACCTTCTCAGATAACACCAGATTTTAAGGAATGAAAAAATGAATATTTTTTTAACATGAGGTTTTTTGACAGTGATTAGAAGCAAATTTCCTCTGTGGGAAAATATTCAACAAAACTGTACCATTTATGATTAAAGTTGCTATTAATTATGAATGCCATTATGCACAAAACATTATTTTTCCTACATCATCTTTATTACTACATATAAAAGGCAGTGGCACCAGCTGCATTTTGAGCTAATTTTTTGAGTCACTCACAAAATTGACAGTATGGTATAAATCCAGAGCAGAGGTATGTATATCAAACAGTTTGGATTAAATTATCCATTGGTCACTGCAGTATTAAATTAGATGTGTGTGGTGAATAAAGTCACTGTGACATCAGATTATTTACACGCTTCATTGCAATGTTTCCCAAAACAGTTACAATTCATTGACAGATATAGGTGGACCAAATTTGTACCCTATCTAATATACAGCCCAGCTGTAATCAATAATAATGAGTGATTAGAGGCTCCAAACCACAGGGTACCAGCTAAATGATAATCTACAACATGAGATACACAAAACTGTGACACATAAATATTCCATCCATATTTTGAAACATCTGCAAATATAATGTACTTTGAGACTGGTTGAAGGTCAAATTCTACAAGAACAATCCACAATACACTGTTGTACACTCTGAAAATATTGTGACATCATTACTCCCCTATAATTAATGTACTGTAACAGACAAAACAAAATAATTAAGTTTTTAAAAAAGAATTGCTTTTAAACTGGATTAGAGATATTATAATGTCATGCTAGCTCAAGGCTAGAAAATGTCCTGTCGGACTAATAGTTTTCATAATATCAGTAGTTCAATGGATAGTAAATCTTGATATGTGTCTGACATCGTTTTGTGGGAAGGACTAGTGAAGATTCTGCAGGACTAATACATTTCTGAATCTACTAGTCCTCTTGGCTACAATGAAATTGAAGTTAAATTCTCTCTCTCTCTCTCTCTCTCTCTCTCTCTCTCTCTCTCTCTCTCTATATATATATATATATATATATATATATATATATATATTAATTGAACATGAAATCAGTAATATATTCATATTTTATTCCTTCTATTGCTCTTGCATCATCATTATGTATGCTCTTTGGGTAGGTGCATTATACTTTCAAAGTATTTTTGAAAATAAATAATTTGAAATCATTGTTATGTCAGTTACATCATTGTTGAAAGCAAAAGATATAAACAGCTTCTTTACATCTATATATAACACTTGTATACAAATGCAGATTTTGCAAGATGGACAAAACTATTAAACACCATTCATTAATTGAAGAAAACTCAATTAAAAGCAAGGTAAGATATTTAAAGCTAAACAGGGCATGGACTGCAATTCTAAAAATGTGATTTATGCATTGATATGTGTGAAATGTCAAGTCTTTTCAGATGAAAAGTGAACTAAGAAAGAGAATGATAGTATGCAGACAGCAATCAAGAACAGAAGATCTCAGATTATTATAAGTTAATAAACATCTACATAACTATTCAGGAGGAAACTTCAAAGTCCTTCCCTTATATAAATTATTTACTGATAATGAATATTTAAGAGAAGGAAAGGAACTTTATTTCATACACACTCTACAACCAGACCTTAATAGTTCTAACTAGTAATTTGAGATTCATAAAAAAATTATAATGGGATACTTTATACATTGTATCAATACACTCATAGTCATTTTCATAACATGACCATAAAAAACCTATATTGGGTGAATTTTAAAAAATATACTTTGTTCTAATTTGTATGGACCACCTTACACATTTTATCAATAGAGTAATGCACTTTCATAACATACTGTACAGACCCTGTGTTGAGTGCATTTCTGTCAGGTTATTTTGTTTTTGTTTAACCTCAGACTGTGAAGTACATTTAATAGTTTTGTTAGTCTTGCAAATGTATTTTTGTATACAAGTGTCATATTCAGATGTAAGTATAGAAGTTGAAGAGCAAACATGACAATGATGTGAAATCGCCTGAAGGAATAAAATATGAATATATTACTGATGAATTTTAAAAAATTCTAATATAATTCTAATATAAACCTGCATATGGACATATTCACTTTTTTCATATATATATATATATATATATATATATATATATATATGAGCAAATCTGACATCATGTTACAGTTATCCCATAATTGTATCATTACATGTACAATTACATAATTAATTAAAGGCATTCAACCAATTAGGAGCTGCTATTAAAATTCACTAATTCAATAGTTTATTGGAAGTGCTTATTCAGTTCTCATCTATGTAAGCGTTTTGACTTTGGTGATCAGTAAAATTCATTTGCATTGCAATTTTTGTTTTAGAACCCCAAAAGGATTAGAAATGGCAAGCTACAGTACCATTAATTCCCTAGATTTTTCAAGATAATTTTAGGGAAATCCTAAGATTACACAATTTTTTTTCATTTTATTGCAGGATAAATGAAATGATCCTAGTAATCAAATGTTTTTTCTATAACAGATATGTGACTCTATATCTAGCCTGTACATAAAATTGTGATGTTATCATAAGTCTGTAGTTGTATCACGATATTGTCACTTTATTTTACAATATCATCACAATAATATCATGATGCTTATACTATTGATATTATATATTACCCAATGTACTGAAGACACATGCTTTGCCAAGGTCAAGGTTACAGTGCATGGAAAATTGCATTGTTTTTTCTCCACTGACCATTGCCTGTAAAGTGTTGCTATTTATGCCTCACCAACATGTATTGATTGAAATATAATAATGATAAGGCCACATCTGATTACGATATACAAGCAACTCTGCATTAGAGCTCTGTATTGCAGTGAATTGGAAATGGATTTACATGGGCTGGGGGAAGGGGTCTTTCAAATCTATATGATGTCGGAGATATATATTTTTTGCAAATATCATCATCATTAAAGATCTTACGATGATACATCATGATGGTAATATATAACATCACTGACATAAAATATAATTAATACTTTTAAAGAAGTTTTCATTAACATGTAATTAATAAATCTGCATATTCCTCACTATTTACAAATATTCATTCACTATTGGCCAGAATTTGTTCAGATTTACTCCCTATCTGTAGATTTTTAAATTCTGTACATTTTATACAATGACATGCTCTTACAAAAGTTGCTCCTAAACATAAGCAGTACCCCTATATTTGGTCTTTAAATGGTAGTCTAGTTCAAAGACTAACACATAGCTTGGATGTCAAATAGATAAGTCACATCTAACCACCCTTATTCAGATTTTTTTATTACCAAAAAAAATAACTTATCTACAAGTACACATGGCAAAAGAAAAACAACAAAAGCAATACTGGCGCATGAATGGTAGCTTTTCTCAGTTATGAAACTAGTTATTAGATGTATGACTGGTCCCTTTTAATTCTTGCTACAATGTTCTTTTGAAACAAACAATAAAAAATATTACACATCTACAAGTAGCTTCTTTTTCCTAATTATGTGTATACTAATTAATTTCTTGTAATATATCTGGTATTTTCTGGTTCCAATAAGTTGCTGACAAATTTATCAAGGTTGTACCACACTGATATTCACTGAACAGTTCTATATGCTACAATATCAAGGCTAATGCAGGGGTAAATTGTTTAGCATTTTGTGGCACACTTCATGCTTTATAATGAATGGCAAATGTTTCCATCTATCTAGCTTCTGTTCATTCATTGAAGGAGTACAAAGTGTCTATTTGGAGTTGACCGAGATTTGTCGGTGATATAAACATTAAGGATATAAAATATGTTTCATGGACAATGGATTTTTTAGGCCTGAGATGCTAAAACTGATAGCATTTATCACATGAGCAATATACACCAGTTCTTCAAATTGTAAACACAAGTACAGCATATTCCTATTATATCGTCTAATCAAAACAATTATAAGAGTGAGTAACCATTAAATAAAATCTGTAGTAGACAAAGTTCCACAAAATTCTGCATATGTGCATTTACAGTTAACTGTCATGGCTGTGCAATAACGATGACTTCCTAATAATACATTAAAAACTAGAATGGTCTGCAATGACTGCATGCTGTATCAAACTTCACTAATAAACTTAACCTTTGTGTTGGTTGGTTGGTTGTTTGATTGGTTGGTTTGGTGCTTTAGGCACAGCAACACAAGCTTATTTTAGTGCCGAGCATACATGTGACAGAAAAGACATCCCAGGTCAGGACAGATCAGGAGATTTCCAAAAGAGGAATGATTTTCATCGACCTAATATTTATGATGCAAATAGACAAAAATTACAACTATTGAACAAATTTACATTTCTTTAAATATTCAAATATGCACATCATCTCATCAAATCAGTCCTTTCAGAGTAACTTGTTGCCATTCATACTCTCCTTATATGTACCACAAGCATTTTTAGCATTTCTTAGCGATCTTAACACTCTACTGAGTCCACCAAGAAGTTTAAATTGTTTCCTGCCTGTGAGTAAAGTTAGATTGCTGACTGCCTACCAGAACTGCTCTAGATTAGTACTGTCTGGGTCTAATGTTGTTTTAATGTCAATAAGATTCTCCACATGAAGAACAAACACATACAGTATACCATCACACCATTTGTAACTTTAAGCCTAATTTGCAGACACCTTTGTTGTTATCATCACTATCACCACTCTTTAATAATGACAATCAAATCCAGAAAAATGATTATCACTTGCTAGTATTATAGACGAAGACAAAGACCTCATTCATCCCAGGCATTACCGATTACAATGGTAGTTAGTAACATTTACTTTAGTCTGGTCTACATTCATTTTTGCATAGGATTAAATCAAGGTTAGTAGTGTTGATATCAATTTTTGTGATGTGGTTGTTCATAGTAGAGTCAAATGGATATTTTGCTCACAATCATGGGCGCTGGTCGCGTTCTGCAGGTGGTTGCTCACGACACTGAGTTTATATAATAAATTATTCACATTATTATTGTTATACAACTAAGATCATGATTTTTGTATGAACAATAAAATAGTCACTATGTGAGTAGTTTTTGTCAATTTGCATGAGAACTTTTGTGCGATTTCTGAGTTAGGGAACATCATTTTGACTACATCTGAAAAACTTATCTGCTACCAGAAATGGGAGATTATGTTCAGCTATAAAGTTGGCAAATGGTGTCATGGCACGTGTAACTTTATCCACATTTGATGCAGATTCTGCGAACACGGATTTCAGTGATGGCATATCTGTTGCCATGGTTAATATGCTTTTATGAGATGGAGTTACTGCATGACGAGTGATGTCATTCTTGCCACCATAACAAATTTTAAAATCAGCTTTACAGGAAGATCAGATTACATATTCATGTCCTTTTGAACTTGATTGTAACCACTTAAATTCTGTTTTCCATCCATCATTGAAATTTCATGTGATATTTTGATTGCTTGGATTTAGGTGTTTTGGCAATGGAGATAACGCATGCTTAGACATCTCAACAAACTTTAAACACTGAAGTCAAACTTAGTAATCCAACCATAATCAATTAACATTTTTAACCCTGTCTAAATTACTTTTGATCATACATATTACAGACTCTAATCCAGGTTGACAACTTTAAGCACCGAAGCAGAACATACCCTGTAGAGAGGATCAAATTAATGTTTATTGTTTTATGCTGATTGAGCTCTTTAGTAACCCAACCATACTCAATTAATGTCTTTAATCCCTTTGGAATTATTTCTGCTCACACATAGTATAGTCCACCTTGACAAACTTCACACAATGATGCCAGACGACCCTGCCGACCAGATCAAAGGGTGAAATTAGCAACTATATTGTCTTGTCCTGCTTAAGCCAGTTCATAGTCATGTGATCACACGCAGTTTTACCATAAATATACTACACTGGAGCAAAAATGAGAACAAAATGGGAAAAAAAGAGTAATTTTTCAATAATAATTTTGTGTACACAGGAGATTTCAGTGAGTGAAGGGAGGGATGGGAGACACACCTAATCTCGGGAGAAAAACCCTCCCGTGTGGGAGGTTCACATGTATGGCTGAAGCAATTAGAGTAAAGTGCCTTGCCCAAGGACACATCATGGTAGCTGACCCAGGCTGGTATGATGGTAGGATTCGAACCTGCATCCTTTGGTCATGAATCCGGCACACTAACCACTGAACAACCGCGGCTCCCGTAACCTTTGAGACACTACAGGAATACTCAAGAACTATGTCAAACAGTCATCTGACTGGTTACTAGGATACTTAAGTGGTGGACAGAAAAACATAGATACATTGCTGAATGCAGACATAAAGATTTACTGTATATACTCATTTATAAGCTCAGTCTAACTGCAAACTGCACAGACCAGATCTGCCATCACATAATGTGCCAGCAGATCTGGGTCTATGCAGTTTGTTAGGAGTAATCAATAGAACAAAACAACATAGACCCTGATCTTCCAGCGTATCATGCAATGGCAGATTAGGAGTCTATGTTGCTTGCAGTTGGACTTGACTTATATGCGAGTATATATGGTATATTTTGCCCATGCTTTAACTTCTAGTTAATCTATGGGTAAGGCAAACACTATATTCAACAAGAGTAACACAGGTGGTGCCAGTACCACAGATGGTACATATACCTACTACCTGTTTTGTTTTAGGTCATAGTGACCTTGACCATAACCTTTTGATTCCAAAACTATCAGGCTTCATTGTATCATCTTGAGAAACTTACCTGTGAAGTTTGGTGAAGGTATTTTTAGGAGAACTCAAGTATTAAAAGCTAATTTCCCTTTGTTGAATGCAATGACCTTGACCATAGACTTTTTGATGCCAAAATCAATATGCTTTTTCTTACCATCAAGGGCAACACATCTAAGAGGTTTATGACTGCATATTCAGTAGCACACAGAAAGCATTTCACTTTCCAGGGTCACAGGGTCACCTTTCAACCTCCATATCATTAGGCTTTTTTGCATCCTATTGGGCAAGCCACTTGCAAAGTTTAATGAAGGTATATGAAACTGAAGTACAATTATTGCAATGCAAAAAAAACATTTGCTTTGGTGGATCTAGTAACCATAACCTTTGACCTTTATATACCAATTTCAAAATGCTTCTTTCCATTTTAAAGAGCAGCCCACTTGCAATGATAAGGTATGAGAAGCAAACCACAAATTATTGCAAGGAATCCAAATTGCTAATGGACAGACATGACCATAAAGTAATAAGCTCCACCATAAGGAGGAACAGAGCTCTAGATAAGAATTTAATGAATCTGAGTTATTTACTTCCTGGCCTGGAACTAAAAATGCAGTTTTTTAAATTTCATGAGGTACTTTGTGAACACCACAAAACAGAAACATATGGTACCAGCGTGAGTCTTTGTCATCAAGACATTAAGCATGTCTTTTAGAATGCATAAAATGCTTTATTGACCAAGACCAATTTAAGGTACATTCGATTATATGACTCTATTTTATTGAGTGTTCTCAGAGTTCTCAAGTACTATAATTTTAACATGCATCCTAATAGCATAGTTTATATTAATTAAATGTGCCATCATAAAACATGGATTTTGCTCTGGTAGGAGCAAATACATTGACAACTTTGCCCTCAATGTTTAAATTCAAACTGTTCTGCACAATTTGCATCCATTAAAAATTTCTTTATGCATTTTTGGTCAATTTGTTTGTGTAAATATGCAGATATGCTGGTTATCAAAAGCTCTGTGGCGGCAGATACCAAATTCAATTAAAAAGTTTCACCCTTGTACAATGTAAAACAACTTGTTCTCTTGACTTTTGGTTACTTTTTGAGCACAATCAAATCACTGATGGACAAGAATATAAGTGTGTTTAACAACAACCTTTGTAGATGAGGTGGGTCCACAAGTATATTTATCAATTTACTGATAAGAGTCAGCACAATTGGTATGTTATGCTTTAAACATGAAAATACTTTCAATTTTGTATTATGAAGGTTCTACACAATTCTGCTCTTAAATAGCCATTCTTAAAAGTGCAGCCCCCTCCCCCATTAGTTGTGTTAATGATTGCCTATATGCAATCATCAAGAAGTTTTGAATTGAACTATTTCTATTTTAGATTGTTTTAGTTTACCAACTTTGTCCAATATTTAGTGATTTTTATCTGTGTAATGTTTCACAACAGTTATAGGATAAAGATAATGGTAAGTTCTTCGTATGTACTGTTTGTAATGTGAAAAATAAATGCTGCTTTCAGACACTGTTTATTTCCATTGGATAGGGGTATTATAAATAGTGTATGTGAAGACAATGCAAAATAAAAACCAAAAACCTGACAATAGTATGGACAAGTCTGCAAAGGCCTATATGCACAAATGCATTGTGAGCTGTGGTCACGAGTAAAATGAACAGATAGTCGTAACTAGAGCTATTAGCAATGGGTACATTTCACATGGCCCCACTCACTACGATTTAAAATGAATGGATAGTTGTAACTAGAGCTATTAGCAATGGGTATATTTCACATGGCCCCACTCACTACGATTTAAAATGAATGGATAGTCGTAACTAGAGCTATTAGCAATGGGTACATTTCACATGGCCCCACTCACTACAATTTAAAATGAATGGATAGTCGTAACTAGAGCTATTAGCAATGGGTATATTTCACATGGCCCCACTCACTACGATTTAAAATGAATGGATAGTTGTAACTAGAGCTATTAGCAATGGGTATATTTCACATGGCCCCACTCACTACGATTTAAAATGAATGGATAGTCGTAACTAGAGCTATTAGCAATGGGTATATTTCACATGGCCCCACTCACTACAATTTAAAATGAATGGATAGTCGTAACTAGAGCTATTAGCAATGGGTACATTTCACATGGCCCCACTCACTACAATTTAAAATGAATGGATAGTCATAACTAGAGCTATTAGCAATGGGTACATTTCACATGGCCCCACTCACTACGATTTAAAATGAATGGATAGTCGTAACTAGAGCTATTAGCAATGGGTATATTTCACATGGCCCCACTCACTACAATTTAAAATGAATGGATAGTCGTAACTAGAGCTATTAGCAATGGGTACATTTCACATGGCCCCACTCACTACAATTTAAAATGAATGGATAGTCGTAACTAGAGCTATTAGCAATGGGTATATTTCATACGACCCCACTCACTACAATGGGTATATTTCATATGGCCATATGGCCCCACTTACTACAATGGGTACATTTCAGATGGCCCCACTCACTACAACTAGAGCTGTTAGCAATGGGTACATTTCAGATTACTTCACTCACTAACATGGTTACATTTCATATAGTCCCACTCACTATAATGGGTTTATTTCAGATGGCCCCACTCACTACAACTAGAGCTATGAGCAATGGGTACATTTAATACGGCCTCAATCACTACAATGGGTACATTTCATATGGCCTCAATCACTACAACTAGAGCTGTTAGCAATGGGTACATTTAATATGGCCCACTCACTACAATAGGTACATTTCATATGGTCCCACTCACTATAATGGGTACATTTCATATGGCCTCACTCACTACAACTAGAGCTATTAGCAATGGGTACATTTCATATGACCTCAATCACTACAATGGGTACATTTCATATGGCCTCAATCACTACAACTAGAGCTGTTAGCAATGGGTACATTTAATATGGCCTACTCACTACAATAGGTACATTTCATATGGTCCCACTCACTATAATGGGTACATTTCATATGGCCTCACTCACTACAACTAGAGCTATTAGCAATGGGTACATTTCATATGGCCCCATTCACTACAATGGGTACATTTCATATTGCCCCACTCATTACAATGGGTACATTTCATATGGTCCCACTCACTATAATGGGTTCATTTCAAATGACTCCACTCACTATAATGGGTACATTTCATATGGCCCCACTCACTACAATGGGTACATTTCATATGGTCCCACTCACTATAATGGGTTCATTTCAAATGACTCCACTCACTATAATGGGTATATTTCATATGGCCCCACTCACTACAGTGGGTACATTTCATATGGTCCCACTCACTACAATGGGTTCATTTCAAATGACTCCACTCACTATAATGGGTACATTTCATATGGCCCCACTCACTACAATGGTTCATTTCATATGGCTTCTCTCACTACAATGGGTTCATTTCATCTCACTACAAGGGTTCATTTCATGTGGTCCTACTCACTACAATGGGTTCATTTCATATGACTACTCACTATAATGGGTACATTTCATATAGCCTGACTCATTACAATGGGTTCTTTTCATATGGTTCCACTCAGTACAATGGGTTCATTTCATATGGCTCCACTCACCACAATGGGTTTATTTCATATGGCTCCACAAACTACAATGGATTCATTTCATATGGCCCCACTCACTACAATGGATACATTTCATATGGTCCCACTCACTATAATGGGTTCATTTCATATGACTCCACTCATTACAATGGGTACATTTCATACAGCCCCACTCACTACAATGGGTTAATTTTGTATGGCTCCACTCACTATAATAGGTTCATTTCATATGGCCCCATTCACTACAGTGGGTACATTTCATATGGCCCCATTCACTACAATGGTTACATTTCATATGGCCCCACTCACTACAATGGGTTGATTTCATATGGCTCCACTCACTACAATGGGTACAGTTCATATGGCTCCACTCACTACAGTGGGTTCATTTCATATTGCCCCACTCACTACAATGGGTTGATTTCATATGGCTCCACTCACTACAGTGGGTTCATTTCATATGGCCCCACTCACTACACTTGCTCAGGAGGGCTTTAAACAAAAGAACTCTGTTGGAAAACCAAAGTTTGGAAAAAATAGACATTCAGGGGCCATAACTTATCTTAATGATGATGTGGAATGCTGGAAATGCAAACCATTCAATATAAAAGTACATAAAAGCTTTCGCTGAAATTCAACATTCCTTAGTAAAGCAAGGCTGCTGAAAGCAAAGTTACCAAAGTTAGAAGGATGGGCAGTCAGGGGCCATAACTCTTTTAAGCATGATACCCAAGTGGGCCCTGATATTGCTCACTTTGGTAACTGACATATGGAAGTTTGCGAAATAAAATTCATACAGTAAAGATTGTTTATAACTTTTCACAGGGGACTGGGATTTGATAATGTTATAACTGAGAAACGTTATATCCAAATTCATCATTTATTTTTCAAAATGTTTATGTTCATGTCAAAGTTGATGTACATGTTGATGACATTGGATATACATGTAATACACAAGTTCTATCATCCACTGAAAGTGTCAACATACATGTACATGTATCAGCCAGAAAGAAATTGTCAACAGTCATCTGCTTTTTATTAATCTGAGATTTTTTGTTGATATGTTTTTCAATCATATGCAAATGCTCATAAAGAATATCAGGTGTGTCACTATGATCTCGTAGGTACAGTCTAATATCCCCTACACTATCTAGAACCTCACTGGCTCTGGATACAATGCCCTGTACTAAGTCCTTGTCATCCTCGTCACTTCCAGTAGCAGAACATTTATCACTTCCCGCCAATCACTAATTTCACAAACAATATTTTCAACTGTTGGTATCACAGATATGACAATGTCACTATCAGAATTAATATAATCCAAGAAATCAACATCCATAGCAAGGGGAATAACATTATGAATGCGGCGTGATTATCATGCTTTTGTTACCTGCATGCCTTTGTTACACCTTTGCTATTTAGTGCTTATGAATGAAGTGTGATTATCATGCCTTTGTTACCTGTACTTTTACTATGCCTTTGTTTTTAAACAACTGCCATGTTTACCTGGCTTCAGAATGTCTGGTTATAAAAAATGTTATAATTTAGTTAATTTTCTCCTACCACTTAAATCAAACGCTATAACCAGTTCAACACTGTAGCAAAGGAATGTTATAACAAAACCTTTGAAATATATAGTAATTAGGAATTTGAATGGGAAGTTAAACATGAACATTTCAACAGAGACAACATTTTTTCCAAGAATGTAATAAACAATCTTTAATGTACATGTATTGAATTTGTGGAGTTGAAAGAAAAATTTGGAGCACTTAGATGTGACATTGTCTATTAAGCTTATAAAAATAACATTCATGTTTCCAATTCATGTTAAAAAAGATAAGATTTTGTTTTACTAATTTGTTTCTCCTCCAACTGCCAAAAGTGGACTATGCTTGCCCTAATTTTATTCTGCTGAGAAAAGATCTTGTCAGTATTACTCAACAACATGATGTTATACGATAGTTACATATGCTCTCTCTACATACACCGCTCCCTCGCTTATTACGGCCAGATAACTCGTGAACCTGCTTATAACACTGAGGCAGGTGTGGATCCAATTTTTTCATATAGAAAATGACTAAAAAATAGGCCCCTGTTTGTTGAACATGAATAAAATCGTGATCAAAATTGGTAAAATGAAACCTTGATATATATCGCACATTTTAGTTAGTGCCCTGGAAATTTGAATCAACATCATGAAATTTGCAACTTTAAATAAGTCCTATATTTTACTAAATTTTCTTTATATCAGAGGTGTTCAAACAGAGGTATCTGTGTCAAGGTTAGAACACAAGAAATATATGCAAAAAGATTTTTATATGTGTTAATTATTCTACCATGTTTTGCCTAATCTTCATATTAACTGAATATACATGATCATACTATTGATGTAACAGACCCCAAACTTCAGTGTGTGTGTGTGTGTGTGTGTGTGTGTGTGTGTGTGTGTGTGTGCATGTGTGTAGTTGTGTGTGTTTGTACCATATATACTCACTTATAAGTCAAGTCCAATTGCAAACTGCACAGACCCAGATCTGCAATTGCATAATGCACCGGCAGATCTGGGACTATGCAGTCTGTTAGGAGTGCAACCAGCAGAACAAACAAAATAGAACCTGATCTACCGGTGCATTATGAGATGGCAGATCAAGTCAATTTTGTTTGCAATTGGGTTTGTATTATAAGCGAGTATGTATGGTATATGTGAGAGTGTGAGTATGTTCATTTTCTCTCTTTTTTAATCAAGTGCAGAATTAGAAATCTTGTAATATGTATTAGAAGGCCTCAAGGGAGAAGACTATGTACTGACTGAGTTACCCCCACTAAATATTAAGAATCTTTATTATCATTAATATTATTATTATTCAAATATATATATTGATATATCAGCATTTTCATGAACGCATATATACATTGTATTGTATATAATCATGTGATTTAAGCCATAAATAATTTTCCATTTTTGAAAATCCAATAGACATGTCACTTCTATAGTGAATTAAACTGTTTAAAATATTTATCTTAAGACACAATAAAGTGAAATTCCAATTGATTTATTCCAATTTACCATATTTACTTGCTTATAAGTTGAGTCCAACTGCAGACAACATAGACCCTGATCTGCTGTCACATAATGCACTGGCAGATCAGGGTCTATGTTGTTTGTTTTACTGATTACTCCTAACAAACTTCACAGATGCAGATCTACCAGTGCATTATGTGATGGCAGATCTGGGTCTGTGAAGTTTGCAGCTGGACACAATTTATAAGTGGGTATATATGGTACTTTATTGGAAATTGAATTAGTTTTGAAAAATAATATAAACATAAATTTGTTTAAATGTCCAATCATCATTCAAGTCTCCATTTAAAGGGTTTATATCACAACAATCTAGTCAAGTAATTACTACATTATTTTTATTTTTTTATTTTGTTAAAGGATAGACTACTTGAAATGATGAATATTCTAATATACAATTAACTTTATATCTAGTTCCACTATTTCAGCCGCCTTCCCCCCCCCCCCCCCCCGAAAAACAATACATATGATTGCTATATCAATCTTCAGGATTTTTGGAAATGGGAACTTGCCAATGGCCTTTTCATGTTTTTAATTCCTAGAAGAAAACATAATACATGGACTGTTAAAATGTTTTAGCCCTATTATAGTGTCCAATCAACTGAAATATGGAAGTAGAAATTATTTTGTTCATCTTATGCATATTTACTGCTTAATAATGTCAGTCATATTTTCTTATTAATTTTCATAAATATTGTGTATTCGGTATATTTGCAACATAAAATATTTGCAATTAACACACTGGCAATACACAAATGGTATGATTATGTTGATACTTAACAGGACTTAAATTTGTGCACATTTTATGCTCAAAACATAACTGTTTGAGTAACAGTGGACATACAGACAGACAAATGCATCCAAAAAGGGAGTTTCAATTTCAACACACAAACAGAAAAAAGTACAATGCCAAAAAACTGGATTATCAAAACCAGTGCCATACTCTCTTACATACCTAATTTTCTAATTCTAATATCCAGAGCTGTGCTTAATATTCGACAAGCTTCCATCTTGGCTGCAAAGCTGGGTTCTTCTGACAACATTCTGCCTGTTAATGAGAAACATTTTCCTTAAATTAGGCATGTCATGTATTTTGTTTTGTTTCTTTGAACTAATTACTGGGTAAATGCAGTGGAGCCAAAGCAGTTTATGTGCACTGATGAAAGGATATTTGAGTAATTCATATAATTGATTTCATGTATTAAACAAGGAAGTGTTCATTGAGCATCGATGCCTCAGCACAGTGCTTGAATGACTTGAATTGAAAACTTAATGAGGTGTAATGGATAAGTGGGCAGACAAGGGTAACACACAGATGCCTCATCACAGATCCTGAAATGACCTAAATGCAAAACTTAACCAAGGTGTGACAGATGGACAAGGGTAACACAGATGCCTCATCACAGTTATTGAAATGACTTAAATGCAAAACTTAACCAAGGTGTGATAGATGGACAAATGGACAGACAAGAGTAACATACAGATGCCTCATCACAGTGCCTGAAATGACTTAAATGCAAAACTTAACCAAGGTGTGACAGATGGACAAATGGACAGACAAGAGTGACATACAGATGCCTCATCACAGTGCCTGAAATGATCTAAATGCAAAACTTAACCAAGGTGTGACAGATGGACAAGGGTAACACAGATGTCTCATCACAGTTCCTGACATGACCTAAATAGAAAATTTAACCAAGGTGTAACAGATGGACATGGGAAACACAGATGCCTCATCACAGTTCCTGAAATGACCTAAATACAAAACTTAACCAAGATGTGACAGATGGACAGATGGATGGACAAGGGTAACACACAGATGCCTCATCATGGTGCCTGAAATGATCTAAATGTAAAACTTAACCAAGGTGTGACAGATGAACAGATGGATGGACAAAAATAACACACAGATGCCTCATCACAGTGCCTAAAATGACCTAAATATAAAACTTAACCAAGGTGTGACAGATGAACAGATGGATGGACAAAATAACACACAGATGCCTCATCATAGTGAATAAAATGACCTAAATGCAAAACTTAACCAAGGTGTGAGAGATGGACAGATGGCTGGATGGACAAGAGTAACATATATGCCACTACCACCATCATGGTGGGGCACACAAATATTTTAGTAATGAGTGACTTCTGCAGAAAGAAATCTGAGCATTTACTTCATCATTCAAATATATCTCAAATTATGATAAACTTAACTACTACAAATCATATAGGATCTTATATGAGTACTCCCTTCATATGTATGAAATTTAGACATAAGTTGGATAATTCAGCAGGTTTAACACTTAAATTATCTGGTTAATTTCCAAAATTTCAAATGAAATGAACACAAAAGCATGATTATATTTAACATGACTAACATTATATCATGGAGTAAATGTTATGTGTTGAAACTAGATTTGTGTTTGCAAAACATGTGTGCCCCCATAGCAGACATGCAGATTACATGGTCTAAGTCCACAAAAATTCAAACATTTAGATTAGAAATATTGCTATAATTGCATGAAAATCTAATCAGACCATCTACATATGCATACAAAAATGCATAACAAATATAATTTGTCTGTCTGAAAAGTGGTTTATGCTTAATTGTTTTGATGAGATTTTTTGTCAAAAAAGTCCAAGTCCTAAAGTTCAAAAATGTGTATATATCAATCAAAATATGCCTACAAAATTTAATTTCTCTTCCTCAAGTGGTTTTAACATAATTGTGCCAACAAGTTTTTGTCAAAAAAGTTTAAGTCCAAAAATTTGAAAAATGTGTTTACAAAAAATTTGAAAATTGCTGTAAGAGTTTAAAAATCTACGTGTCCTGTAAAGTTTTGAAAAGGGGTGGGGGCTTATAATCAGAAACTTTTTCTGAATTAAAATTTGACACAATTTTGTAAGAAAAAAGGATGGGCTCTATAAACCACACACTTATCATGGGGAATTATAGCATAGTATAGAAATAGTGATTACTGGATTCTTACCTAACTCAAATAGGACATCCCCACAAAGGATATGTTCCTTCCCAAAATACCTCTCTCTAATGTCCAAGGCTCTTCTGAAGATATCTTCAGCAAAGTACTTGTCAAACCTGGAGAGAAAGTTTTTGACATACCATATATACTCGCGTATAAGTAGATACCAACTGCAAACTGCATAGACCCAGATTTGCCATTACATTATGCAATGGCAGATCAGGGTCTATGTTGTTTGCATTTGGACCCGGTCTATATGCGAATATATTATGTGAATATATATGCTAAAATAAATTGTTCAATAAGCTGTACGACAAGTGACTGACACAAGATTGTCATGCAAAAGACAAATATATAAAAATATCAGCATTATACAAAATATCAGGAAGTTAAATAAATGCTGAGATAAAGAATAAAAACAAGAAAAAAAATCATGATTATGTCAACAGAAAGATCAGTTAGCTAAGTGAAAGAAAATCTTGTTTACCATCAATTTTATATCACTGTGCCCAAATCACTAAAAATGCCCAGCTTTATTCTGTAAATTAGAGGGAAATGCTTGAGAAATATTAGCAAATGAAGGTACAACTTGAAAGGTAAAAGTGCTGAACTCTTTAATATTTAGTCTTTGTTGCATCAATGTTTTGAGGGGTTTTTTTTCCTGTAATGAAGCCAAATTCTAAAACTGTATTCTTTATAATGCTTTCTATCAAGCACATATCTGATACCCACAACTTCATTAATAAATGCTACAATCTATGGAACAATTACAGAATCAAACCTTTCGTATCAGAATTAATTCACCGATCTAATTAATTTAAATGAATTAATCTGATTAATTCACTGATGTACAAGATGCACTAATATTTATCAAAAATGATCAATTTTCAAAGCTTTATTGAAGTTTGGTGCTTGTCTCTATGCTCTGGATATCAAATTCTGGGATCTCCCGAGCTCAGAAAAGCAATGGGCTCTTGTGATGGGCAAATTTAAAAAAAAAACAGTGGGCCATTTGTAAATTTAAGGGGCCACTATGAAAATTTGATGGCCCAAGATTTCATAATATTTCTCTTGAAGCAAAACAAAATACTATATTTGAATTGGTCATATAGGAGGGCCATTCAAAAATAAATTCAATTTAACTGTATCTGTTATACTTTTCTTTCAAATTGACACCAGTCCATCCCATGGATATCCCTGCACATTCCTTATAAAATTGTTGCAATCTGAAAGTCTTGCTTGGTGTTTATCATTACTACATTCAATACCCATAAAACGGAACACATCAGAGACAAGAGTATGCCAGCCCAATGTTGGATTTTATGTATTTAGGAAAGGCAGTATTTGTGATGTGAAAAACATTTGATTCTTCTGTTGTGCATAACTTTACATGAAAAACAGCAAGCAAAATAAGACACTTCATGAAGTTTTGTAAAAGTATATACCCTGGAACTTAAGTTAATGTGAAGAAAGCATTTTTTACTCTTTGACTCACTGGGACCTTAAATATTTTTCACATAACTGTGACCTTAACCTACTTGACCTTTTGGCCCTAAATTTAATTGGTTTCTTTTCTGCCAATTTTGTGATCCAGCAACAAAGTTTGCTAAAGGTAAGTTATGCAAGTCACAACTTTTGTAGTGGAAACTATCAATTTTTGATATAAGCATCACTAAACAGTTTCATATCATTGGTCATGGGGTAAATTTTTGACTGTGGAGACATCCATGCTTTATCTCCATGTTTCTCCCTTGTTATTTACTGTGGTGTCAAGAATGTATGATTTCATGTTGTATATACACAAGGTGACAATTCTAATGCAGAAATACACTTGTGCTAGATGGGTTCAAAGAAATACACTTGTGCTAGTTGGGTTCAAAGAAATACACTTGTGCTAGATGACTTCAAAGAAATACACTTGTGCTAGATGGGTCAAAGAAATACACTTGTGCTAGATGGGTCAAAGAAATACACTTGTGCTAGATGGGTCAAAGAAATACACTTGTGCTAGATGGGTTCAAAGAAATACACTTGTGCTAGATGGGTTCAAAGAAATACACTTGTACTAGATGGGTTCAAAGAAATACACTTGTGCTAGATGGGTCAAAGAAATACACTTGTGCTAGATGGGTCAAAGAAATACACTTGTGCTAGATGGGTTCAAAGAAATACACTTGTGCTAGATGGGTTCAAAGACATACACTTGTTCTAGATGGGTTCAAAGAAATACACTTGTGCTAGATGGGTTCAAAGACATACACTTGTGCTAGATGGGGTTAAAGAAATACACTTGTGCTAGATGGGTTCAAAGACATACACTTGTGCTAGATGGGGTCAAAGAAATACACTTGTGCTAGATGGGTTCAAAGAAATACACTTGTGCTAGATGGGTTCAAAGACATACACTTGTGCTAGATGGGGTCAAAGAAATACACTTGTGTTAGACAGGTTCAAGAATAAGTTTTGGCCTATAATGTACAAGAAATACTGCACATTTTCTCCTAGGTCTGTTTTTACTCATTTTTAAAAATTCTAATAGTGAATGGTTTAGTAGAAAATTGGTCCATTCACAGTCCACTTTCCTCTTTATTAAAGTATTACATGTATCTGGGATGGACTGGCACTGCCTTATATATGAAATATCTCTAATTTTGTTCAGTATGGGTTTATTGTGGGATTGAAAATTATAAGTATTTAGGAGCATGTTGGTGTGACTCTAAAAGGGGTATTAATGGAAGATTCAACTTTACCATACAAATCATTTTACTGATTCCATTTCTCCATCCTCTGATGAGTTTGAAAATGTATACATGATGATAGTTATGAAGTTTTATTTTGATAACTGGTAGCTTCAAAGGTGAGAGGTCCAGCCTTGACCCCAAGTGAAGCCAAAAACTGTTTACTGCTACCATAGGTCAGACTGACCTTGAATTTTGACTGTTTGATCTAAAAAAATGTCTTTCTTTTGTCTCCAGTACAAGCCTTCCACCATGAATGCTCAAGGTAGCTGCTGTAGAACTTAAGGTATTGTGAAGAGTACATTTTTCTTTCTTTAGTTACTATGACCCTGACCTTGGAGCTTTTGGCTTTAAAATCAACAGGTGTTTTTCTTGCCTCAAGTCCATGCAATGGTAAAGTTTAGTCAAGTATGTGCTGTAGAACACAAGTTATTGTGCATAAACTATTTTTATCCCTGTGGCCTTGACCTTTGACCAACCAACTGAACTCAAAATCAAAAAGTATCTTTCATGCCTCAAACACAAACAATATATTAAGTTTGGTTAAGATATGTGGTGTTAAACTCAACCCCTGCCTCTCCTGCATCCCACTCCTAGTCCCAAGCTGAAAATGAATCTATTGAAAAAAGTGCATAATATTTTAACTGTAGTGTGAGTACAATGACTGGTCAACATGGATATGACAATAATAAGTACTAAACTTTGCATCAATCAACTTAAAACTACACGAGTAGTTGCATTCACAAAATTCTGCCTTATATTGTATCAAGTTGTACGTAAAAAAATGGCAATAACTCTTACAAAAATTAAAAGAGCACAGTGATTTGTCAAAATATGCATCTTTAGATGATGGCCATAACATGTATAAAGTTTTATGGCAATCCATTAAAAACTGTGAGACTAGTTGTGTTCACATGATTGTGTCAAATACTATATCCAGCTCCAAGTAAAAAAGAGCAATAATTCTAACAAAAATTGCAGGCCAGCACTGTGATTTACCAACATGCACATCTTCAGGTGATGACCATAACATGTACCAAGGTTTCACAGTGATCCACAGGAACAAAAATTGCGGGAGAATAGTCATTTGCCGACATGCACACATACAAATGATGAGCATAGCGTGTAAAAAATTTCATGGTGATCCAGTGAAAACTCTAAGACTAGTTGCATTTACAAGATTCTGTCACACGCTACATCAGATAGCACTAAACAGTTTCATGTTGAGTGGATGCAAATTTTCTTCTAGTTCTGTTTTACAAATTTACCAAAATGTTTAAGTGAGTGATTTTGTTCATTAAGTAATATCTGGGATACAATTGTCACTGAGTTATATATGAAATATGTCCAATTTTACTCAGTATAGGTTCTTTATGGGGTTGAAAATCAAAATTTTTTGGGATTTTTACCCGCTGCAGGTTGGTGTGACTCTAAAGGGAGTAATCATAGTACGATCAGTTTTGCCATGACAATCTTTTAACTGTCTCTGTTACTCCATTTTCTGAGGAGTTTGAAAATGCATACATGCTGATGATTATGGAGCCTTATTTTGACAGCAGGTAGCTTTAAAGGTGATTGGCTATATCCTCAACTGTGGCCATATCTGAAAACGTTTAGTGCTTCCTAAATAGGCATATACCCACTGTTCTGGTTTATTTCTTCCAATTTTAATTTCATACTTCAAATTGATTTATATTACTCTTATTACTCTTATCCCTGAATTAAAACATTATAGTAGAAAAGTGCAATTGAAAAACTTAAACCTCATGAAACATCATCACCCCCCCCACCCACCCACCCGCACACACACACACACACTTCTTATCTATGGATCCAAAGAAAGGATGCAATTTTCAGTATGCATACTACATTTCTTCACCCTTGCAATGTGAGTAATGGTAATAGACAGGATCAAACATCTAAGATCCATATTAGTGTTACCATTGGAAACTAATCTCAAGGTCACCAGGGTCAAAGGTCATAAAGTACAAAAGCATGATATTTCACTATTTTGGGTCAATATTTGAGATATAGACCACTTTAGAAAGTTGTTATTCCTTTAAACTTTATGAAATATTTATATATATTTTATGCTGAAATAAGAAACTTTGTATCCAGTGAGCTACCTTTAAATTCTTTATCATGACTTTTTTGTCACAGATTTTGATGGTGATATACATTACAGAAGAAATTTATGATATGAATTCTAAAGTAGAAAACATATAAGATATTTACAAGATATACAGATGATAGAAAAATAAGTTTTAAATAAAAGGAAATAGAAATAAGAAATCATTGATAAACCATTTCTCTTGAATGCAGGGACTATTCATGCATGAATTAAATGTGCTGGATTGGGGGTTTGACAGTGTGCTTTTTAAAAGACCCAAGTTCCTATGAAGGTTTTATTCTTGTTTGTTTTTAATGACAATTTTAGGACACTTAGAATAACCTGCTTAATTATGTATACTCAATATTCCAATTTCTGAGTGCTAAATTACTAGCAAGAAGAAGAGCAAAAACTTATTGAATCAAGACAGAAAAAAACTTGTGAAATAGCATCATAAACAGAAATCATCCAACAAATCATATGTCCAAAATTTAGTTGGACAGTGTGAATCTTTCATTCAGAGCTATGTATCAAGTATCAAACATGGGAAAAAGTTGGTTCATGGAAGGTTTATAAATTTAGAGATATGTCTTTGGGGATTACTGGTCAGTATTAAAACTGTCATATACACCCAAGTAATTAAGACAGTGGTACTATACAACATATTAAAGATCACACAAAACAGAACCTAAATTGCAAATGACATCTCTCTATTTTATCCGAGTCTAATTATTGTCTATTCTCGCTTATAAGTCGAGTCCAACTGCAAACTGCACAGACCCAGATCTGCCATCACAAAATGTGCCAGCAGGTCTGGGTCTATGCAGTTTGTTAGGATTAATCAGTAGAACAAACAAAAGACCCTGATCTGTCAGTGCATTATGCAATGGCAGAGCAGGGTCTTTGTTGCTTGCAGTTGGACTTGACTTATAAGTGAGTACTGATGGTGCTACAATATGGTCAGTGGTACTATTGCAAAAAGTGCTGGCATGTAGCAGATTTTAAAGTATGAAGAGCCAATTTTGTCTTTTCTTGAATTGACAGCAACAGTGTCTTTTCATCTATATTTACCCAAATTTATGACAAAGCTACTTTGGGTAATAATAAACACATGTACTGGGATAGATGGGGGAAAATGTAAGAACAATGGCTATATTATAAATTCAATAGTTTTAGCAAGCAATGCATTTTCAATATGTGTTGAAAATGACTTTATGCACACGGAATTAATGTATAATGTGTACCCACCATCTATCTACCTGAGGGATCACAGAAAAAAGCACAGAATGTGTGCATTTGCCTTCCTACTATCACTATCATATGATATGTATGATTTCCATTGAGACTATCCAAGTTACCTTTAAAAGTAAATGTACATGGATATAATCTATTCATATACATATTGTACTTGTTTCGAATTACAATCCTAAATATACATCAGCTATACAAATGACAGGAGAGCACCAAAGTTTATCTTTATGACCCATTTATCAATGATTTGATCATCTCATTATGTTATTTAGCTATAATCATAATCTTACATGTCCTCAATTTTTGAAAATAGATTTTGCATTACATCTGCATATTAGTGAAATGTTACATACAATGTTCAATGACACAAAAACCAGATTAATAGGCAAACAAATCAGAGTACAAATGGCCAATACATAACATGACCTGTTACATATTTGATTAAAAACTCATTAGAGTACAAGATCAATCCAAAGCTAAAAACTAAGAAAACTGTCAAGTTTTTCCATTCTAATACTATCCTGGGCAAGCACTGGAGAAATTATTTTACATCTATCTGATTGTCGAACCATTTTTTTAGGCATCTGTTTGTCCATCATACCTTCTTTCTTTCAAAAATGGGCTAAAATGATACCAAGAATGCTAATATACCTGGTAATGTTGAGATAAGGTGCAAGATAGCTATTACTGTTAGCTTCATTCTTAGGGACCACAGAAAAGGGTCAGATTACAAGACAACTTCAATGAAAACCATAACAAACTGCTGATGCCGCCAACACAAACTGACTGTTATACCTCACTTCCCACTAACATGATGTGTTTGACAACAATGAAGCCTTAGAAGGCATAAATTTGAAATTCATTCTTCCAATTTGAGTTTTTACTTGTACAGTAAAAGCTCATATAATCAGTAATATACTAAACCATTTTTTATTGTCACCTATGTTGTGATCATACCAATAAGATTTATTGCATAATAAATCAGTACTATTACACATGTACATGTACAGCTCTAAAGTTCATCACATAACTATCAACTGGTTCATTAAATCAGATGAAAACTATGGTAAGGTCGGTTTGGCCCATTTATTGGCTTCTGTTCATTCATGAATAGATCTAAGACAGGCAAAATAGGTCTCCTATTCATATAGATATTGGCAAAAATTAAGGATATTTCTACCATATGTGTCCATGCATAATGCTCATCAAACTGCAACCAGCATAGACCAAGATCTTCTATTACATAATTTACTTGCAGATCAAGGTTTATGCTGTTAATTCTACTTAAGATGTTGAGCAAACAGTGTAGATCATGATCTGCCAGGACATATTGTTCCAGCAGATCTCAGTGTATGCTGGTTATAGTTGGGTGTGTTTTACATGGGTAAATACAGTACAGTACTTTTAGCATGCAAATTTTGTCTCAATTTTGAAGAATGGCCCCCACACATAGGTCCAAACACCAGTGGTCTTTGCTTCGTGTCTATACTGTAAATGAGGCAGAAAATCTTAATTTTTGGCAAGGATATACAGGTCCAACTGCAAACTGCATAGACCCAGATCTGCCATTGCTTAATGTGCTGGCAGATCTAGGTCTATGCAGTATGTTAGGGGTAATCAGAAGAAGAAATAATACAGACCCTGATCTGCTGGCACATTATGCAAAGAAAGATCAGGGTCTTTATTGTTTGTAGTTGGACCCAACTTATAAGCGAGTATATACAGTACTTCCTTGTAATCTTAACTGGTTAAATTTTAGCTGTTGAGTTTTTATTTTCTCTTCCTCTATTTCACTAACACAAAATCCCACATTTGTTGCAGATACAACAGAAAGTTCATTAATTGGTTTTATTTGGAAAATGAAACTTGTGACCCAGTTTTCCGAACTTTACTGCACTGTGGTCGTTTCTGCAAGCACGTCATCCCTAAAGTCAACCTTTCCTTTTATTTGTCAACCAGAGGCAGGGCTGAGCAAATCCCATAGCCCGACATCCAGGACTATTCATTTTCAAAGTCGGGCAAGTACAATTTTCCAAATCGCTAGTCCGGGACAATAGCTTTTTTCCTATTTTAAAAAAGTCGGGCAAGTCCTTATTTTCGTGCTTTAATCACTCTATCTATCTTTATTTGGCCATTTATGCCCTCTGGGTGTACTGAATACTTGATTCTACCCCTCTCCATATATACATTTACATCCTGTATTACACATTACATGTGGTCAGTGATAATTGTCACATATGCGCACATTCTGTTACCGCTTGACTGCATATTGGGCTAAGCGACCAAATTATCAGCAAATCAAATCATGTCAAACAAAACAAAGCCAGTATGATCAATTAGCAGTGTTTATTAAATTAATGAAAGGTACTTTACCGACATCAGTGTTGGTTTTCTTTATGAACTGATTTTGCCCAAAACATTTTTCACAGAGATATTATACACAAGAGTAAAATAATACAAAATAAAACCTCAAAATCTTACCTTGGGTTGAATGAGTGGAACATCAGTTAGTGAAATTAGGCAAGTGCAAAATCAGCAGTTGTACTTATTTAATGCTACTCCCACCCCACCCCAAACCCTACTCCAATGTGCAAACAAGTTAAGGAAAGTTTGGATTGCTCAACTACAAGAATACTGACCTGTCATTTGCAGGATTGCACATCAACATTGCAAGATGAAACAAGACTTCTGCAATAAGGGGATGACTCTTGCCATACCATCTCTCACGTAGTGTCAGGGCATTGCGTAGACTGTTTTCTGCCATCATGAAATCACCCTGTTTAACTCTGAAAAGACAAAATCAATGACTGGGTAAAAACTGTGTGCCACAAGACTGTGTCAGACTTAAGGGGAAAAAATTTTCAGGAAGGGGTTCTTAAAGACCTTACTATCTGTAAGGTTTTATTTAGACAAGACAACAAAGAACACGAACATCAGTCAAAATCATCACTGTGTGCAAATTACAACAAAGCACCTTCATACCTTTCCCTTTTTTATACCCTGGAATATCTCTCATCAAACTCAATACAATTACCAAACTGTTTAAATGATTTGTTTCCTGAAATTGCAGGAATAAAAAACAAAATAGTCCAAAAGAACATAATTAAATCATGGATATTTGTCATTTGGTTTAATTTTGAAAGTAAGACTGATGTTATTTGTGGCTTTTAAATTCATCTTTTCTTAATTGTATTTTTTTTTATATGCTAGGACGTTTTCATCAGTATCCGTATTAATGCAATGTCATCATACTTTTCATTAGATGCATATAGTTCTGATGAACACTTTCTAGTACAAGTTACTTCCTTTTTCTCACCCACTAAACATAGTTATTCCACGTTTGTCCTAGGACTAGATTAATGTATCTTACACAAGTGATAAATAAGTTCACACTCTACCATGGTGACACCATTTACCTGATGTCATCTATACACATATTGAAACCTGAAAATGATACACTGACTTTTGATGTTTTGCAATATATTCACCATATAATGCATACACTAGTTAAGAAAAATAATCTTCCCCATATGTGTGTGGACAGAACAGGGAAATTAAACCCTTAAACAGTAAGATTTGCACAAGGCTTCACAATCTGGCGGGATCAAAAATATTCAACTGAAAAATCTGCAATGGAATACAATGTTTACCAATTTCTCCCCATACTGATACTTGAAAATTTTCAAGGCTGAGAAAATCTTTGGAGATAAAGACAAGAGTTAAAGAGAACTCTGAAGATTTACCAAAATATATATGGAAGATCCCTTCTGATCAGTTAGCCAAATATATCATAGTTACATACATATATATTAGTATCCCTCACAAATACATAATTCTATTGTATTTTCCTCACAACTGCCAATTGATTCTGAAATCAAGATGCACAGGTGCAAAGAAATCTTTAATGAACTAGTTCATTTAATGTTACAAAATGCATAAGGCAGAAAAGTGAACACTTGTGCAATAACATATATCTCTGATAAAACTTTCCAATTATTAACTTTGAAAGGCATAGTGCCCCTTATAAGAACTAAAAATAGACATTTGATATTTAAAAAAGTCTCTTCTGTCCACATTAGACCATGACCTTCATATGAAGGGAATCATGTCCTGATTTTTAGTGGGAATTCCTGAAAGTGTCCCATACATACATGTGTCCTTTATAAAGTCTCTTACCTGAGAAGTCCAAAGTGGAAGAGTATGGTAGCCCTGTGGCTGAGAGTTCCCCATTTATCAGACAATTCCAGGCTCTCTTGTAGCAGATCTTCAGCATCATCCAGAATCCCCTCCTCAAGTCTCAGGTAGCCTATCTGACTTAACACCTCACCTGTGGAATAAAAGATTGCCTAAATTGAGCCTTTCATGCCATGTGTGAAATTATATTTTTGAACCTGCTGGACTTCGGGCCAGCAACTACCAAAACATACAACAAAATTCCTTCAAAAAGTACTGGTCTGAACCCCAAAATTGCTGGTTTTACACCATTGGGAAGGAGGCAGTTTCAGTGTTATAATACTGGAATCAAACAATTTCTAATAAATAAAAAAAATCTGGAACATGTTGGAAGATAGTGGACCCAAAAGCAAAGTCTGAGGATAAAACTTTTTATTACAGTGTTCTTGCCAAAACAGTATAACTTAGAAAATCTTGCAAGTGTAGTTGCATGATAGATCATTACAAAAATCAATTATCAAAGACAAATCAATCATTTACAAATTCCAATAAAAAGTCCTGTTTTGAAACAAAAATGTGCGCTTTTATAGCTGTGTAAAATTCCAAAACATGGAGCAAGATTAAGTCATAAAATTGCATGCATCAAACTAAGTGAAAGGTGAACCAGCCTGATTATGTAAGAAGAATATTTTTTTATAGGAACAAAATTCCAACAAAACCAAATCTTTAATATTTTTGCAGTTTTTGTATTCACGATTAGCTTTTTGAAAATTGTATTAATTCAATAGTAACTTCAAATCAATTGTGAATTAGATGTTATCATTAATCTTAACGATTTAATGTCTACAAGAAATTACATTATCAAAACATAAACTTTTCTTTATTTTGCATTATTTATGGCAAATTTTGAGAACTTAATCTTGTAAAAAGTTAGCATGAGAAATGAAAGTGCCAATAACTTTTAAATAAACATAAAAATAAACATGTACAAAAATTCTGCTCCTGACTTATTTTTGGGGAAAAATTAAAAAATTTCCAACTTTATAAAAATCCATGAAGTTACTCTTATTGGTTTTAAATTTTTCAATGATTAAGTCTTTATTGTTTCTCCTATAGTATTCATACACCCTCCCGACAGTGTTAGGAACCCCCTGGAGACAATCAGGTTAGAAACAATAAATTGATGAATGAAATGACTAAGTTCTGTGCATTTTTTATATCCTTGATGCTTTTTGTTTTTAAAATTGGTAGGGGGTACAAACAAGTAGGAGAGTATACTATAGTTGTAACAATTTACTGAGTACCTCTTTCCTATATAGTTTACCTTTTAATTCAAATATGTCAGCTTATATTCAAACTTAAATGTGAAAACTGGATATTATTTCATGTAGCATAAGCAAGTCATAAGAAATTGTAAATATATATGTAACAGGTCTTAAAACTTGTACATAGAAGACAATAAAAACACAGAGAATATATAATAAATGATCTTTCTGCATTGTTAACAAGCACTTATATTTATATGCTGAGTTTGTGACATGGTTTTCAGAACAATATCATAATGATTAGTTAGTGTTTTACCTTTAAATTTCTCAACACAAGGAAAAAGAGGTGAATCATTCTCAGCATCCGGTATATCCATCAGTGTGCGCAGAGTTTTTTTCAGCAGTTTCTCAGCCTCATCAGCATTTCCCTTCTCCAGGTGCATACGCCCCAGAACTTCCTGTACACGAGCCATTAGCAATTGATTCTCCTCTGACAGAGGGAAATTCTAGTAGGAGAAAAAGAAGATGGCAAATTCAAAATAAATACTGCAAAGCAGGTCATTTTTGCAGTGCCAAAATTTGAGTCAATTGTGGTATGTAGTTTATAAAAACATTACTGAAGGGTTTATTTTGGGGTAAGCAAAGAAGTAAGCTGTATTGTACATAATCTGTACAGTTGCCAGTTTTCAATACATCAAAATTTTCAAGTGTAAACATGAATAATATAAGTGCCATTATGGAAACAGCTTGCAAATACAGTTTATACTTCAAATAAAGTATAAGGAATTGAAAAGGAAGTAATGAAATATTTTAAATTTTTTGTATTAATGATTTGTAAAATTATTGGTACAGTAACAAACTTTCTAAGCACAAAATTTGAATTCAAACCAAATATTAACAACTGAAATGGATAAGTAACAATATTCCTAAAGTGAAATATTTCAGATTTTTCTCCTGTGCCAATACTACATATGCGCCGAATTTATATATACCACACAAATCAACATCTGATTTCCAAGTTTTCAAAATACAGAAAATGTTGCCCCTAATGTGATTTTTTAAACAGTAGTGACATATATAAATTAGGTTACTAAAATTTGCTTTATTTCATATTGGCTTAAAACTCACCTAGATAATACAAACAGACCATCTAGATATACTACATGTTTTCTAGACTGCTAAACTTTGTATCTCCAAGATTAACTTTTACAAAAATAAGATACAAGAAAATTAGGAAGCTCTACATTTTTTTTGTTCTTTTCTTTTGACCTCCCTCTCAGATACATAAACATTCAATATCAACACTGTGAACTCACTTTTTTTGCATGGGTACTGCATATACTTGCTGATAAGTCAGGTCAAAATGCAAACTGCATAGACCCAGATCTGCCATCACATAATGTGCTGGCTGATCTGGGTCTATGCAGTTTGTTAGAACTAATCAGTAGAACAAACAACATAGACCCTGATCTGCCAGCACATTATGTGATGGCAGATCATGGTCTATGTTGTGTGCAGTTAGACCCAACTTATAAACGAGTATATATGCTAAAAAATATTTTTGCTTTTGTGACTGCTAAAACCTACAAATTTAGAGACCCAATGAATAATTGGGGTTGCCAGAATTTTCATATTGCGATATACTGCAGTACAGGACAGTGTATTGTGATACATATTTAAATATACTGGGCAAATATGGAGAAAGTGCAAAATAATATTATAGAGTGAACAAGAAGTCAAAGTTTCATATAACTTTCATTTCTATTAAATCTTTTTAAGTGAATAATGATTAGGAAACATCCTTACATGTGGGCAAGACTGAGCTACATGAGACAGGCTATTGTTAAATTTGCATCTTCTCAACTCTGGCCACACTGGTGACTATAGCACGTGTCAGATGAACTAATACTTGCATTTTTTCGTTTTTTATTGAAAACCATAATTATTCCATTCTACAAACAAATTGTACAAACCTTGAATCCAAATTGTTTTCAACACAGTGACTGCTTAGAGACATCATATCCATAAATTAGAAAAAGTCCATTCTGCCAAATGATTATGGTGTATGAAGATTTACCATGGATTCCAGCATGAAAGGTAGCCACTTCAAAGAATTGTAGGGATTGTCCCAGTAAGTGAAAAAAAACACACATCATAATGCATGCAGTGCAATTGAAACACCCCTTACAGTCGAACATGAAGTCATCTGTCATCACTGTTTTTATCAGAGAATATAAACATGGCATAGCTTTTCCCAGTCATAACTTCAAGAATAGATTTAAAAGCTGATGTTATTCACGTATGTTGTGTTTATTACTCCAAAAATAGTTCATATACATAATTATCATGGAAAAATGCCAGTATTAGCTAATCTTGAGTGTACTATATGATGAAATAATGTTAGAAAACATGGGCTATTAAGTTTGTCATCCCACCCGCAAACTTCACCTCTGCATTACATTCCCAACAAATGACTAGGTTATCTATTATTTTTACATCTTTCTTGGAGGATTTTCTGTTGAAAAGGCTGTCAGACAAGTGATTTTGCCTTTCCATTCAGCATCAGCTCATGCAAGACTTCAGGCTCCATGTCTGCCACGAGGGATACAATGTGAAGTTCAACCATTTTCTCAGTGGACACATATTTTAAAAACACTTTTAAGGGTTTTAAAACAACAGAACATTGAAAGAAACAAAAAATTCAAATGAAACAAATTAAGGCTGAAGTAGAAATTTTATTTGTATAGCATTTATTGAAATACTGCCAAAAAAAAATGGGTAATTTGCAATGTACTATGGTTCACATACCAGCAGGATCCATTCCACAATATACCTATACACTGGTCAAACCACACACCCCTAATAAACAATGACCCAACTGCGTAGACAGTGATCCAACTGTGCAGACAGTAGGATCCCTTTCCTAATCATTGAATTTATAACAAAAATGTCTTTTTTGTGTGCAAACGACAAAAATTTATACCAATGAAATAAATAAATTCAAAGTATCTTTGGAAAAATATAGTGAAACCTGTCTTGAGACTACCCTTCTACCAACCACATGTGGTCTCTCAAGACAACTAGTTTCTCTTTAGAGGTCATTCATGACAGGTGGTCTTCTAAAACAGTGGTCTTTCAAGTCAGTTTTACAGTATTAATTTTGTTTACCTTATATAAAAGGTCATGCAGTGCTATGAACACCTTCTCAGCGACTGATGTTTCCCCAAGGTCTCGAAGAAGCACACCTATATGCCAGGTCATTTTTGTCAACTTTCCATCTGCCAGGACCAATTTGGGCAGTGATCCCTCTGTAGAAATTGAGATATCATGAATTGTAAAATTGTCAGAACTGAGATAGCTACACCTACTTATCAGCATAGCATTTTTTGTATTAAAAAACAAAACATTTTTCTTTATAAATCTGAATAGTTTATTACAGAAACATGTTATGGCCAATAGTGACAATTTCAAGCAAATCAGATGAAAAGTAATGAAGTTATCAAAAACTGAACTGATGTAAGATTTTTTTAAATATAGTGGAACCTAACCTGATGTCTAACCATTAGAGTGGTATGCATCCAGTTAGTCAGGCTAGATTAGAACAACAGGTGTCATTACATAATGGTTCACAAGTTACTGATGACAAGATCAGTCAACAGTCCACTGTAATATCAAATAAACAACAAAATAGACTGACAGCTGTAGATTAGTAGAGTTTGGGGATTCATCAAATTACTTTTGTATTTGATGTGACCATGATCTGTGTGTGGTAAATTTCACTTGTAACAAATTAAGTAACCTTCAAATAAAAATTACTAAACAAGTTTGTTGAATTTAACATGCTCTGAACTCCATATAAGATTTTATTAATTACTAATTTTTATATATTTTTCATATACTTCAACACAAATAGTCAGGACTGAGCATGGGCAGTGTTTATAAAGATGCTTTCACTTAACTGTCACATACATGATTCACTTTTAAACATGGATAAGTAGTACTATACTTAAGATATAATGACTTTAAAAGCAGTATCTATTTCAATAGATAAATACCTACTTTTAAAGTTACAATTTTAAATAATGCCCATGTGCACCAGCATAAGGGGGTTATGTAACACAATTAAAATACATATTCATCTTTGAAACAGATATTTATTTTCATGTCATTATTTCATTGAAACATGAAAAGTAAACCAAATCATCCTGTTTACATCAACTGCACTGTTGAACTATTATCACAACACATGAACATCTCACTCATACATTCATTGCACACTCCTATGATGACATCACAATATTACATCATACAGAGTGTTAGTTTTGGTGACATGTGTCTCCAAAAAAGGTATATATTACACATGATAAATATCTCATTTTGTCCATGCATTGTAAATGGAGATGAAATGGGTTCATGTTATAATTTGAACTGCAAAGAATTTTGGGCATTTTCAGTGTGTTAACATTTATAATTTTATCTACATTAGAAAAAATATACAGGAATTACAAACGAAGATAAAGTTTTTAAGAAGTTTTAGTTTTGAGAGTTGTCTGCCAAATATCATGGAAACATTAAGTTAAAAGGCTGCTTAAATGCTTTGTGCCATTAAATTTAATAAATATGATTTTAAAGAATCGCAGCATGACATACACCCTGATATTTCCTCAAAATGCATTGCTCGTGACATGAAGGTGATTTGGTTGTCTATTTGCTAAGCTGGTCCAGTCAGTGCCAGAGGTGTTATCAATAAGTATCCCTACCCGCAAATTTTTTTAAACATTTAGCCTACCTTTCATTTATTAATTGTTGATGACTGCATTCCAAAGACCCACTTTTATTTTACTGTTTCATTATTGTAAGAGCAAGACTGCCTACTATATAAACTCACTTATAAGTCGAGCCCAACTGAAAATAATGTAGATTCTGATCTGCCATCGCATAATGCGCTGGTAGATCAGGGTCTATGTTGTTTGTTCTACTGATTACTTCTAACGAACTGCATAGACCCAAATCTACCTGTGCATTATGCTACAGCAGATCTGGGTCTGTGCAGTTTGCAATTGGACATGACTTATAAGTGAGTATATACGATGGTACAATCTGTGGTCATTGTGAGCCTTTTGATATTTACTTGGCAAAATGGACTTTCTAAAATGTACCCAAAACTGCCTATTTTCCTTCCAGGAAACAATGCTAGCTGTATGTATGGATGAGCAGGGCAATATTATTGAGAGTGAATCAATCTGTTAAAGCATTCATATATTTGACAACCATCTTAAATTCTAAATAACAGCAATTTAGTCAATTTGACAGTGATTGACAATTGCTTCATGTACCTGTAAATTTAACCATCGAGATCATTATTATACGAAAAAAATATGAAATGGACTTAGTGCAAACAATGGTAGTTATATGCTATGTAATAACTTGGTATATCTAAAGTCCACCCTATATTTATGTTATTAAACTGTGGCTAATATGGGAAATATTTTAAGCATATATAATGTGGAAGTAATACAATTACTAGTTGCCTAAGAAATAGAATAATATATTATTACCTTGCTAATAACTTTGATAAATTATATAAGAAACTAAAAACATTTAAAAAATAACCATCAGAGGAATGGCTGATTCCCTGACAGCCCATTGCTATTATATATGTAAAATTAACATTATTTTTCAATTTCATTTAAGTGACCATAACCTTTGATCTATCAAATACAGACACAAAAGGGATCTGCCCTTCCTCAAGCATAATACAATTATGAAGTTGATGAAAATTGGGTTTGGGAAACGAGAAATATGGACTTAACATGTGGAACCCAAAATGAACATTTTTAGTTACTGTAACAGTGACTTTGGCCTCTGGGCACATCAGTTTTCCCATAAAATCTGATCAAAGTTGGATCCAGGAAACTTGACTTATCAAGCAGAAACCCCAAAAAATGCAATGTCTGCTCCAGTGACCTTGACCTCTCACCCCTTAACTTCAAAATCAATAAGGAGCTGCCCCTGCCCAAGTGTAGTCTACCTATGAAGTTTGATGAAAATTAGCAGTTTGTGTCTGTGTGTGTGTAAGAAAGGTCAAATGTAAAAAAAAGTTAAATTACAATGACATTTTAAAATATTTTCTGACCACTCTTAATATTGCTGGAAAATGCATGTGAGGGATTTTGCATTATCACCCCTGGTTCACTGTCTGAGGGTGGTGGTGAGTACAGTATGCACTAAAAGTGCAGGGATTGGCAATGGTGTGCAATCCAAGTTTGCTCTAGTCTTGTTTTGCTTACAAAAATAAATTTTCACTTTCTCCCATCAAGTATTTTATGAGGAAGTAAAAACATTACTTTTCACATGATAATACCAGGAGACCAACCTAAAAAATGTATAAAGAGTAAGGGTAGACTGGTTATCAGACAAAGATATCCTGAGCATATATTTATCAAAAATTTGATAAAAAGAGGGCAAGCTTATCAATCATATAAATATGGTAATGTAATAAGATCTCTTATCATTACAAAAGATGCCTGTTAATGCAATAAGTATAATCATATATCCATATATATATGCCATCCTTTCTTACACTTATACTCATTATATTGTCTATTCCATTTTTCATTTGTGCGATACCAATTTTCTTGGATTTTGTATTTCCAACAAAACATAAACTTAAAAACCTAATGTAAAATGCTCCACCTGTGAAGCTTAAAAGGACTTTTCCATGCAAGAGAGGCATAACCATGAATTTTTATTCTGAGGAAAAAAGAAATTTTTCGCAAATCTGTGAAAAAGGTACTCATTCAAATATAAGAACCATCAGTATATGGTAATAATTGTATCATAGTAGTAATTGTTCAAAAAGTATTGTCTAAATCCAAATTATTTTGGTACGGTATTTCTTCCATGATAAGATCATGGTACCAGTCTAATAAATATATTACAGCATTTCTCCCATGATAAGACCATGGGACCAGTCTAATAAATACATTACAGTATTTCTCCCATGATAAGACAAGGGGGCCAGTCTAATAAATACATTACAGTATTTCTCCCATGATAATACTAGGGGGCCAGCCTAATAAATACATTACAGTATTTCTCCCATGATAAGACTAAGGGGACTGTCTAATAAATACATTACAGTATTTCTCCCATGATAAAACCCAGGGGCCAGTCTAATAAATATATTACAGTAATTTTCCCATGATAAGACCTGGGTTCCAGTCTATTAATACATTACAGTATTTCTCCCATGACAAGACTAGGGGGCTAGCCTAATAAATTGTCGAAAAGGAGGGGGTGAGCTTATTATATCAGACATATATGTCCTTAGTAAATATTTGCCAAACTGTGTAAAAATGGGGTGGGGTGGGGTGGGGTGGGCTTATCATCAAGCAAGGACCTATGATTAGATAAATATAGGATGTGCAAAAGCATATATCAACCAAAATAATTCTGGAAACAAAGTTCCAAAAAGAATCATAATGAGCTGAAAAAGAAGGATGGCCTAAAATCATAGTTTTTTTTTCCCCAGTAAAATGTTCAGGGCAACCAAAGGCCCCAAACATAAAATTTTATAATGACCCACAAGAACCCCTAATCCAAAACGGTATTTGCAATACAATATTTTGATTTACAGAGAACTTTAAAGTTAAAATGTTTATGAAAATAATAATGCAGGAAATCAAGGATTTATTTCTGAATGAAACATGAATCATACTGTAGTAATTGTTTCATTATGAAACTTGTATTATACTGTAGCTAATAATGAATGGGCAAATTCAAATGTCTATTCTTTTACTTTCAATTGCTTTTATTAATTTTAACACATTTTAGTATGTTATGATGTACTTAACAAAGGTGCTAAAACCCAAATGCTAATAAATCCAATTAATGCTAATTAATCCGTTATTCACTTGGAGCAAGCAAATATTCTTTTTATTTTATGCTCAAGCATATTGTCTAGCAATTTGTATAACACACTGAAGTAGCTGATTTCTTACTGCATCCCGCACGATAATGTCAGCAGTTACCGTTTATGTTCTGCTCTGTTTTGTGTATATTTGCACATAAAATATCAGTAGTTACATAATGCTCCTTCCCAATTCAAGGTAAAACAGCAGATACAAAGAAAATGAAAAAAAAACACATTTGCCCATTGCCGGGTTTAAACCCGGTTCACTTGGATGCGAAGCAGCCATCTTAACCTTTACACCACTTGGAGCAAGCAAATATTCTTTTTATTTTATGCTCAAGCATATTGTCTAGCAATTTGTATAACACACTGAAGTAGCTGATTTCTTACTGCATCCCGCACGATAATGTCAGCAGTTACTGTTTATGTTCTGCTCTGTTTTGTGTATATTTGCACATAAAATATCAGTAGTTACATAATGCTCCTTCCCAATTCAAGGTAAAACAGCAGATAAAAAGAAAATGAAAAAAAAACACATTTGCTTGGATGCGAAGCAGCCATCTTAACCTTTACACCACGCAAGCATCTTACAAAAAGTTTGGAATTTCTTAGTTATAACACTATCAATGTTTATTGACGGCCAGTGAAAAAATATCATATTTTTTCACTGCAGTGAAATATCACAATTATTTTACTCGGAAAATCCAGTAATTCACTGCCTAGCATAGAATAAATCCAATTAATGCTTTTTGATAGTGAAGCCATAATTATAGCATTCCATTGCATATCTGCAGTGTAAGAGTCCATTCGTGGTATGAAAACAGGCAGTGTTCATCCATCTAAGGTTGGTGAAGTTTTGGTCTGGGTTTTAAAGCAGCCTCAAGCTGAAAAGACTACATAACAATACATACAAGGCTGTTGAGAGTAACTAACTTAGTTTCAGTTTTGAGACCTTGCTGTACAACTGACATACAATAAAGCTTAATAATTCAATTACAATTAATTTTTACCTGAAGATTTAGACTGTGTGACATACACACCATCCATCTCCTCCATTTCGCCTGTAATCTGTTCCTTACTGGTTTTGTTGATGATCTTGTAATTCATGTGCTGGAGGAGATGAAAAAAAAGTGTTACACAGATTTTGGTGTCTCTCACCTGCATCTGCATTTTGATACTACCCAGCCATATCTGACATGCAAAATCTTTGCAACAAAACTTTAACACAAAACATTAACAGTGATGTTGATGCCATCAGCATCCTTGCCCCTGGCAAAAAAAAGTGATACTTATGTCTCACAGTGCTTACAAAGATGAAGTAAAATTGTGTGATATATGTATACATTTTCCTATGGCAGATTTAAACAAAAATTTGAGAGATGTCTAATTTGACATTTTAATAAATTTCCACACCTGACATCTTCATTGTTTTTGTTATGAACATTTCTAGATTCCTATCTCATCACACCATTTTCATCTAATATTTCTAAGTATCAATGACCTTTTAATGACTAATTCTTCATGTCGTGTGAATCCCCCGATATGAACAATATGAGATAGAAATCTGGGTCATTCTTCAAGCAAGCACTATCTATTAATTTGATAAATATTATCTGTTTAAAGTATCAGTAACATGATCTAAATATATGAAATTTTATGTAAAAATTTTATAATTTAAAAGAATTTAAATTGAAAGTATGAATAATACATATACTACTTGTTACTATTTTTTTAAAAATGATTTTACCAGGAAAGATAATTATTCTCAAATAACATGAATCGTAAACCATTTCTGACATATATTATCTCCCTTTCAAACAGACTTTTACCCTGGCTAGGTTGCTTTCACTTTCTGTTGCACTGAGGGATTCCTCAATTACAGACAGTTGCCTCCCCTGTATGGGACTGGCTGAGTAATTCCTGGACACAACAGGGGGAGTCGGGGAACCATTATGAGATGACTCCATTATGGTGCCATTTTCTTCCTCAAAAACACTTCCATCAACAGATAACTGAAGAAAAAGATCAGAACTCTCTTATACTAGCAATGTAAGCTAAAGTTATTTTTTGCACATGATTTTTGTGAGAAATTTATCATTTATGTTTTCCCTGTGCATGAAACCATTTGTGTATGATTTTGGATTGTTTAATAAAACAAGGACCAAGAAAATGTGGACCTATGAGGATTGGTATGATTTATAGACTAGAACAAAGTGTTGCTCAGTCAATATTGAATAATATCATGTAATTACCAAAGCTGTGACAAAATTACTATATGACATTACATATTCATTGGGACAATGTATTTATAAGGACATACTAAATGGCATGAATCAATCAGTGGATATATAGAGGATATCTACATTTTTTTTAGTTGATATAAGGAAATATTTCATGAGTTAAGTGGGCAACATGGTATTGTCATGAGTGAGATATTTCCTCATATCTACTCCAAAAATGCAGATTTTCTTTTTATTATATATTTTTCTAAGGCAAAAACTACAAATTTGAATGGATTTTTTCTCTATTCTGTACCAATGTGATGAATGGCTGCATTACTACATCAATAAAAAGAAGTTCCAATATTTAACAATAATTTTAGGACAGCGACCTTTTACAAATTTAGCTTGTACATATAATGTTTCAAATTGTATATTTGGTCATATGAATGACTGTTTTCAAACAAAAACTAAGAGATTTTTGTTTTTGTTAACACATTTCTTGTGTAGATTGATACAGTGAACATTGTTGGGTGGGGGTACTGTGCGCAGATCGATACAGTGAACATTGTTGGGGTGGGGGTACTGTGTGCAGATTGATACAGTGAACATTGTTTGGGTGGTGCTACTGTAGAAACATCACAGTTGTGGCATCTGACTAATTTCATATTCATAGTGTAAAATCTTTAAACAAAAGATTGTAATGATTGTGAATTTATTTGTATGGATTTTTTTTTTTTATTTTGTTTATTTCTACATTCAAACATGAAGTTTTGACCTTGACAAGCTTGCAGTCTAGTTTAGTAACTGATGCTGCACCCAAATTTTGAATGTCACTTAATTTCAGTTTGCAATCAACACTCATCAATGCCTGGTTTCTCCATTGTTTTCAAACATGATTATGATTGTGTTGAGAGTTAAAATCACTACTTAAACAGTTTTATTACTATATTTAATCAAGGTTTTTTTTCTCACAATGTGTCCATTTGTCATAGAGTGTAAAAGGTACATGATACTGTATGGGTGACACAGAATATCGAATAGCAATAGCTCATGTAAGTTCAGTCACTAATAATTTGCATGATTCATGTGGAAAACTAATTAAAAAAAGATAATAACTGAAGCATACTTTTTGTTGTTTATGGTTCGTTTTTAGGCATTTTTTTATGGCACCTCATTATTGATTAAATACATGTATACAAGAGGGTCTACAGTCTTGACACATTATAAGATCTGTTCACCCTGATGGGAAGAGAAAGGAAAAGAAGAAGGAAAATAAAATGGACCTAAATATGGAAATACAGATTTGAATAACATAAGGGCAGATATATTACCTAAATAGGAAAAGAAAGTAGTTCCAAATGTGATATCGCCACTGTGGCAATATAATTTCTCTCCCTTTGGTATTTTTCAATGTTGCATTATGAAATATATAATAAATACAATCATCCACAATGTAAAGAAACATGCATACTTGTGTGTATATATGATTTTTTTTAAAAAATGTCTTAAGATGACATGTTACTTACTATTTAGGACTCAACAAGTAAATTCATTGAATTTTAGTCAACTGCCTATGAGTATGAGTTCACCAAAAGTGTACAATTATGAAATCTGACACTGACCTTTGTTAGAGATTTGTACTTGACAGACATGGAAAGTAACCAAGTATCATGGCTTTATCTCAAAGGGTATTGGAGTAAAAGCACAAAAGCAGGAAACATGAGATGACATCAAATTGAGAAACTTAAGGTTCATCTCAAACTGAGAAACTTAAGGTTCATCTCAAACTGAGAAACTTAAGGTTCATCTCAAATTGAGAAACTTAAGGTTCATCTCAAACTGAGAAACTTAAGGTTCATCCCTATACCTCAAACAGCTTTTGAGATGCAAAGCAGAAACAAAAGAAACCTTGCAATATTAGCCTGTAACACTGACCTTGAAAATAGTACCCAAAATATACAATGCAACACAACTTCTACTGACAATATATATGCATATGAAGTGTTATCCAATTATCTTAAACAGCTCTTTAATAGATCATAGAGCAGAAAGAAAAATATGCTTGAAACCTAAAATATTGATATGTGACTTTGACCTTAAAGATAGCCACATGCCATCAAATTGAAAAACTTAAGTGTACCATGGTTCATCCATGTACCTCAAATAGCTTTTAAGATACAAAGCAGAAACAAAAGAAACCTTAAAATATTAGCCTGTGACCTTGACTTTGAGGATAGGACCCCAAAACTACAAGACAACACATCTTCTACTGACAATATATTAGTATACCACGTTTCATTCAGTTATCTTAAATGATTCTTAAGTTACAAAGCAGAAGGGACAATGTGACTGGAACCTAAAATATAGATCTCTGACCTTGACCTTGAAAGTAACACCCTAAATGTGTTAGGCAACACACATTCTAATGATGATGTATACATATACTTAATTTAATACCTTTAATCTCAAACAACTATTAGGTTATATAATGGAAAGGAAAGTGTGATGGATAGTTTAAAATATTGAACCATGACCTTGACCTTGAAGACAGGACCAAAACTGTGGTATTGTAATACACTTTCTAGTGATGATATGTAAGTGTACCAAGTTGCATCCATTAACTATTTACCACTTATTGATATACCACCTGTACACCCTAATGACAACATTTGACATACTTATGTAATATTCATTAATATTAGCCAGGGTGCTCCCTGAAGGATTTGAAATAAAATAATTGGAATAAACTGCTCACCCATTTCACTGTTTCTTCTCTGTTTATAAAGTCTGTGTATCATGTAAACTATACATCAAAATGAACGACATGGAACTGATGTTCAAACTGAAACAAGGTTTTCCACATGACAAATATTTACAACATCACTGAACAGGTAAAAAAGCATGTAAACAAGAGCTGAATCTAAGTTTTTATTTGCTTTACAAGCACACAGCTACCACAGACAGATAAATGATGAAATTTTTTCTGAAAACATGGTTTACACCTCTCCTTATGGCCAGGTAAGTGTGTACATGTATATGCATCCTGTTGCTGCTTAGATAGCACAAGAATCTCCCTGGAACCACCATTTTCCCTCACAGTTAACTGCTTTCTTTCACAAAAGCTGCCAATTTGATCTCTTCCCAGGTCCAAGATAAAGGTGGCATGTATGTATTGGGCACTGCTTACCTGCTTGGTTGATATCTGTTTGTAGATCACATAAGCATTAACCCGACAAAAATCTATGATGAACCAAATAATATACCTGCCTGATATATTTTTTTACTTGGTCTTCCAGCAGCATATTGCTTCCTCAACTGGTCACAAATATCTACTCCATTCATATGCTTATTGTACAAATGGATAGCCTTTGGCTGGGTCACACTGACCTTTTCTCTGCCCACCTGTCACTCACAGATTACATCATCATCATCATCAATATTGTTGTAAACAACCATCACAATGTTGTTGTCATTCCATGCAGTGATTGTAATAGATTCCCTCATATAGGTTGTAGATTGCCCTCTGTTTGGTATCTGACTCCTCATCACCTACATTTTATTCCTAAGAAATGGTGAAAGACCTTTGCGATTGCTGCATATAGCGCCATAGGTGTAAATGTTGTCTTCTTCCAGGTGTTCAGCAAGAGTAATGTTGGAAAAGTGCCATTCGAAGTATAAATGATAAAAAAAATTCCCACCAGATCTCATGACAGATCATGGACAATGTGATACCCCAATCCAAACCTTGTCTGGAGTTTACTTTGATCTTTTTCACACAATACCGCTGGAAAATGCTTATGTACAGTAGGAGGTAACTCCATCACACTTGGCCCAAAACTTTATTCCAAATTTTTCTGGTTTGGCAGGCATGTATTATCACAGATCTGAACGCCCCTTGTATCCCTTGATTGCCTCATCAATTGCAATCTCAGTGGAATGGTCGTAGTACTTTTTGAAATTGAACAACACCAAGTCATGAAGACGTTGTACCTTGTTAATTGGATGACAATTAGGGTCATTCCTTTGCACCTGTGAAACTTGTGCATTGATATGAAAATAATGACTTTTTTTATTTTTTGGGGTAATTATGTTTATAAATCCTCTGAACCCGAAAAAATTTATCTGTGCAAAGTAATCCTGGTAAGAGTGACATGGAGAGACACCCATGATGATATTTAAACCAAGAAAAGCTTTACTTTTGTCAGGTGTGACAGGAGACCAGTACTTGTCTGTCACGTTAGCTTGCCACTGTTTTAACTGTACATATACATTGGTTACATTGGCTATGGTCTCAAACAGAGTGTCTTCTATGAAAAGAGAGAAGTAGTTGACTGGTTTTGATGTGGAAAGATTGAAATCAGCTGGCAATTTAGGTCTCGTTGGAAGATTACACCTGGGAACTTTGTAGCAACAGCCATTTTGTGCATCCTCACTTTCTGTGTTTACTTGGGTAAAACCTGACTCTGATTCAGGGTCAGAGATGTCCAAATCACTAGATAAATTCTTGGCACTAAAGCCTGAAAACTCAGCTTTAGAAGTTTCATTTATAATTTCACACAATCTTTCACTGATCACATCGCTATCTCCATCAGAGACATAGTCCACCATTTTGTGAAAACAAGGTGCAAGCACACTGGTTTCCAGTTAGTAATGTATTTTTTATAGTGTTTAAAATTCCCATATGTTTAAAATTTCATACTGAATTAGGATAGCACTCTATTTTCTTTCAAACTGAGTGGGTGAAAAATAAGAATGCCCTGCCTTTATTGATAAGATTTACTCTTAAATATATATTTATTTTTAAACTCACCAAATTTCATCATTAGGGACATGCAATACTCATCAAACATCATCACAGAGGGGAAAAGGGCATGTTGTTCATAAGTAAGCGAGAGAGGCATTATAACTTGTCATTAGGTCATAAAGGATTATCGATAGTTTTAAAATACTGAACCATGACCATGACCTTGAAGATACGACCCAAACTATGGTATTGCAACACACATTCTAGTGATGATTTGTAATTGTACCAAGTTTCATTCATGAATCTAAAGCAGCTTTAAAATATAGAGCAGAAAGTAAAAGTGCAATGGAAAACTTAAAATATGAACTTGTGACCTTGAATTTGAAGACAGCGCCCCCAATATGGCATATTACTAACATTTTAATAATGATAAATATACAGCATTTCATGCCTTAATATCAAACAGCTTTAAAGTTAGAAAGCTGAAATATTGATCCTTGACCTTGATCTTGAAGATATACAACCTGATGTGGTACTCCAAAAACCTTTTAATGAAGATATATAACTATATTAAGTCTCATTCCTTTAATCTCAAACAGCTCTAAAGTTATAGACCTAGAAAGTTTAATGGAAAACTTAAAATATGGAATCATGACCTTGACCCTGAAGACAGCACCAAAATGTGGTACGGGACACATCTTTTAATGATGCTGTATAAGTATACCAATTTTAATCCCTTAATCGCAGTCATCTTTAAAGTTCGAGTGCAGAAATGAAAGTGTGACAGAAAACTTAAAGTACTGAGGCTTGACTGTGACCTTGAAGATAACACTCCTCATGTGGTATGCAACAAAACTTATAATGATGATGTATAAGTATACCAAATTTCATCCCTTTGTCTCAAACTGCTCAAGAGTTATACAGTGGAAAGGAAAGTGTGATGGAAGACTTAAAATATTAACTGGTGATCTTGATCTTGAAGATAGCATCCCTAACATGGTGTGCGACACACCTTCTCATGATAATGTATAAGTGTGCCAAGTTTCATTCCTTAATTTCAAATGACTTGAAAGTTATAAAGTGGAAAGAAAAGTATTATATAAAACTTAAAATACTGAACTGTGACCTTGACCTTGAAAATAGGACCACCTAATGTGGTATGTGACACACCTTCTAATGATGACATTTAAGCAGTATAGCAAGTTTCATCCCTTAATCTCAGATGGCTTTAAAGTTATAGAGAAGAAATAGAAGTGTGATGGACGAACAAAAAAACAGATGGATTAAACAAAAAATACTATGCCCAATGCTTTTCAAAAAAAGGCAGTAGGGCAAATAATTTTGAAATGTTATAACAAAAAGGTGAAAATATTGACACTTAATAATTTTCTAGTTAAAAGTCTTTAACACAAAATTATCCAAGATAAATCTGTTCAAAAAATCAAAATTTAACATACACTGGTGCACAAAATAGAAACTTTGGAGATAACTGTTTTTAATACAAAACCTACATCAATATTATTACTATCATCTTCCATGCTGTTGAAACACTGAAGGTTGTAAGTCTTTCAAACAACACAGTTTCCAAATGGTTGTTTTTCCTCAAATATATTTCAGTTTTAAGGTGCATGGAATTCATGTTCAATTATTAATTTGTTCTTTTCATGGTAATATTTGTGATAGTAAGACAAATAATTAAATAATATCAACTTAGACTAAATTCTATACTCTTTTTCTTCTTCATGAAAGAATTAAAGAGAACATACAGATTAATGTTAGTACCTCTTGGGTTTCAAGTTCATGGGAGATAACTCCGGCTTTGACTAGAACTTGCAGGTAACTCTTGGCAGGAGATACTCCCTGTGATTGAAGATAATGCCAGTACATATGAAGGTCATAGACGTTGGATGGATTTTGCCCATCTAGATCTGCTAGCATCATGAAGGTCCTGTACATAAGAAAGTAGCGTATTCATGATATGAATTATGAACCAAATTTTCATGTGTTCTCTGTTTAACATAAAGAAAAGATATAATTAATACAGTCACATATTGAGCAAAACCAATATCAGTATTTGGAAAAATAATGTAATATACTGAAACCTCTAAAGTAAGGTAATAAGGTAATCTATTCTAGTTAAAAAGCTTAAGTTATAAATTAAACTGAAAGACATTTATTGGCTTAAATGCAGCCAGAGTAGACTCTAAATTTGGGTGTAAAATTATGAGTGACATTTGTTTAAAATTACACTGATACGACAAAGGCCAGTTGGGTTTTATTAAACAGAGCTTTTAAAATGGCAGATAGTAATTCAAATTATGACTGCAGTGCAAAGAATTTTTTTAATTTATACTCTATGAAGAACCAAATAAATACTTCCCACCATTTGAAAACAGCTATTCCGTCATTATTGCCATATGAAAAGTTCTGTAGATTTATCATTGTATTCATGCTGGATAAACTATATGAATTAATAATTGATCTCAAACCTCCAGAGATCCATCACATTATTTTCCCTTGGAAACTCCTTCTTAAGTGAAACAACTGTTTGTTTATCTTCATTCAAGGAAGCAAAGACACTCAGCTGTGAGCTTGTGTTTCAGTACCTAAACCAACAGCCCATTACATACAACCAACAAAGAAAAGTTTTGCATGTGTCATACACAACTGTTCTCCTTGGATGAGGATCTGATTTCCAGAGAAAACAAGAGCACATTATATGCCCACCCCATGTTTAATAGTCCTGTATGTGGGCACTAGTAGGGTATGGTTGACTCTGGAGATTATTGACCAATGGGTCTCAATGACCTCAACCTTTGGTCACGTTATGTAGACTGGAACTAAACTTAAATTGTAGAATCTATTATATTCTTGTTAGGCTTACCATGACTGTAACCTCTGACCTTTAGACCCCAGAATCTATAGGTTTCTTTATTACCTAAAGTGAAAGACATTCACCAAGTTTGGTCAAGGAACTTACTCCAGAAGAAAAGTTTGGTCATGGAACTTACTCCAGAACAAAAGTTATTCTGCAGAACCCACTTTTCTTTGAGCCACAAGGACAGACCTCTTCCTTACCCCATGTGAAAGCCATCCACAAAGTTTGGTCCAGGTCTGTGATGTAAAACTAATGTTATTATGCAGAACCCATTTTTCTTTCTTCTGTCACAGTGACTTTGACCTTTTAACTCCTAAATCAATAGGGTTTTTCCTTACGCTAAGTGCAACCCATCCACAAAGTTTGTAAGTGCAGTTGGTGGAGAAAACAAATTATTGAGTGGAAACAAGATTGGTAACAGACATAATATGCTCTGCCTTGTGGCAAGCATATAAACAAAACCCAACATTTCTATTCACAACCATCACAATTACCACCATCAACATCATCATCAACATTTTCTCCTGATGATGATGATGATGAAAATGAAAAAACAAAATGACTTACTCAGGAGCTGTAACCACATTTGTCAGCCCTTCCATATCTCCTGACATCAGTAGTTGAAATGGTAACTCTTCCAAACAATGCTGGGAAATTGGCAGTGATGAGAAATATTGCACAAGGTGTTTGTGATAGGACTTCTTTTTCTCCCTCCAAACTTTGTCCTTATCAGACTGCAAAGGAACAACGTCTGCTGCTGAGGGTTTCACTGCGCCTGAAATAGATTTATCGAAACGTTTGCATTATGATGGACAACCCTGTTTAAGCATTCAACCAAAGTACCATTTTACCTTTTATGGAGATAAGAATGATTTGAAATCATTAAAGCTCAAATTAAAACATATTTTGTTTGCCAGTTTGGGAGATGCTCACTATACTACTTTGACAGATACAGCAGAGAATACCATTCATGATGTCATTTAAAACAAACTTTAGCAGGTTATACAAAGTTTTTCCTTTGCATTATAATGTTATTGCTGTATAATAAAACTACTGTCATAAGCATATTTTGAAATGGGTGACCTAAAGGAAATACCAAACTTGCAAGACTTTTCTGCAAAACATACCAAGATTGTTTTCAGGCCCCCAAAATACCAGCTAAAATGCAACAACTCCCAAAAACACAAAAATTTAAAATGAGTACACCCCAAAATCTGTTAAAATGCAATATTACAAAAAATGACAAAATGTTACTTGTTTACACCCCCCCCCCAAAAAAAAAAAAATAGTACAACCTTAGGTAGCACTGGCATATGGCAGTACCCCACCCCATCCTACTGCATTTTTTTTTTGGTCAGCTGTTTCATTATCCCAAACAATTGAAGAGAAATAAGTCAACCGCTGAAAAATTCAATGAAACAGCCTTATTATGGTATTAACTAATGAGGTGAAGAAGTGAAACCATTATGATGGTCAACATGTATCCATCATAACTAAGCATAAAGCCTGGATGGAACCTGTCAAAGGAACATATCAAGATAAGAAAAACTGACCATATCACCACAAGTTCAATGTATCTGCACGATTTTTAGCAAAAGCACTAATAGACAGGGAAGACAGAAATAATGACAAAAATAAATGTACAATGTATACTCACTTATAAGTCATGTCCAACTGCAAACAACATATACCCTGATCTACCATCACATAATGTGCTGGCAGATCAGGGTCTAAGTTGTTTGTCCTATGATTACTCCTAACAAACTGCATAGACCCAGATCTGTAGGCGCATTATGTGATGGCAGATCTGGATCTGTGCAGTTTTTAGTTGGATCCGACTTATAAGTGAGTTTATACAGTATGACCAATATCTTGATATGGATCTATATCAAGATTCTTTCACAACTACTTGACATGTAACTTACGCAGTAATTCATATTCCACAATTTCTCTCATGTGCTGATGTGAGAAACTGACCAGACCATTTGGTTTCTCATACAGGCAGCTTCCCACACATTGCTGGAATAACAGCCAATCAAACATGCTGACTGTTTTATCTTCCTGGTAACCAATCTGATACAGCACATCAAGAATTTCCCGCTGTGTCAGGCCTGAGCGTGACACTGCCAGTAGACGTAATATGTCTGGTATCCAGCCTGTGTATTCTGCAGCAGATGAAAGTAATATGTATTGATACTGTATATCATACCAGTAGTATTTTAATTAAAGACTAATATAAAAACTGTCATGCTCACTAAAAATTTGGATTTATATTAATTTAAATTTAGGACATACATACTATACATATTCATGTATAAGTCAAGTCCAACTGCAAACAATATGGACCCTGATCTGCTGTCACATACTGCACCAGCAGATCAGGTTCTATATTGTTTGTTCTACTAATTACTCCTAACAAACTGCATAGACCCAGATCTGCTGGTGCATTATGCATTGGTGGATCTGGGTCTGTGCAGTTTGCAGTTGGATCAGACTTATAAGTGAATACAGATGGCAGATAAAAATACGTATGATTAATTTAGTAGAGACTTTGTGCTTGCCATTCTTTGATACAAATTAGGAGATAAAATTTACCATTGTGCTCGTTTGTTTAATAGATAAACCTGTATAGAATAAAATCACAAGAATTTATTGAGCAAACAAATAATCAAACTTTGGAAAGCCACTGAATCTGGTATAATTATGCACATAAAATATAATACATGAAACAGAAAATACACAAAAAACTTGGCAACAACAAAGTTTCTAAAAAAAAACAAAGATTTTTCAAGCCCCAAAATCTTTCCATCTTTTTCACTTAAACTTTATTCTGTATAACAGATTTTGGAACAATGAATATTCAGAAATAATGCATATAAAATTATGTTTCATGAGCTAATTATTTTTGGCTCATTACACACCTACTATAACAAGTTCATATTCAATAATGCCACTAATTAGGAATCAGCTGCAAATCCTTAACTGACTGGGGTCAATTGCACTACTGGCAACTAGCTTACAACAATGGACTAATGAATGCAATACATACATTATCCTTCAAATGTTCACCACTCTGAGTTTAATTTGTGCATTTGTGTTTATTTTTCTTGGTTAATATATTTCATTGTCAAACAAATTACTATGACTTCAATATCTAAGAAAAGAAATATCTTAATAATTTACACATAGTATCAGATTTTAAAGGCTTCAGAGAGTGAAGTTCAATATTGTCTCTACACAGGTAACAAGCACAGCCAATCTAATGCAAGATCACTTACCGTATATACTTGTGTATAAGCTGATACCAACTGCAAACTGCATAGACCCAGATATGCCGTCGCATAATGCGCCAGCAGATCTGGGTCTATGCAGTTTGTAAGGATTAATCAGTAGAAAAAACAATACAGACCTTGATCTGCCAGCGCATAATGCGACTGCAGGTCAGGGTCTATGTTGTTTGTATTTGGACCTGAATTATACATGAGTATATATGGTAAATAATATGCATAGACCTCACTTATTATAGATATTGTCTAGGAACATAATTATACAGTATCAGCTTATTTACCATGTTGGAGCGAAATCCCAATGAAATTCAGTCTCCAATTGGTAACAAGCTCAGCCAATCATAATCAGACAAGAAATATGATCTGCAGAGTTGTAACAAGCCATTAAGGCCAGGTGCAATAACAAAAAGAAAATAAGCATCACACTATTTGCTTTTTATTTTGTATACCATTATCCTGATGACTTGCAAGAAAAACAAAAATATTAGGCATGCATGTCAAGCCCTTGATCTAAGCGTGTAACCTGGACCACAAGATCAAAAGGGAACAGCAAGCATGTCACAAAAATAAACTGCCTTGACTTCATAATAATTCATCCAATGTATGAACAAAATACATCATGGAGTTTAGGAAATATAAGCAAATGAAAAACCATTAACCAAAACCATAACTCAAATTTTCTATGACTGTGACACTCACCTCAAGTTTAAAAGGCAAACATGCATGTCACAGAATAAATTGTCTTAGTTTCATAATGATTTGTCCCAAGTATGAAGAAAAATCCATAAAGGGATTTAGAAAATATAAGCAAATGAAAAAACTTTAACCAAAGCCTTAATGCAAATTTTCTATGCCTGTGTCCTTGAACCCAAGGTAAAAGGGCAAGCAAACATGTTGTAGAATTACTTTACTTAGCTTTATAATAATTCATACCAAGTATGATGAGAATCTATCTAGGAAGTATATCAATGAAAAACTTTAACTAAAACTTAAACAAACTGTTGATGCTACAGCTGCCAATGCTGGTGCTGCTGGAAAAGTGACTGCTATGTCTTGTTTCCCACTAAAGTGGGCTTGACAAAAATTAAAGTAATTTATCATGATTGAAATTAAGCCCAAACCAGTATTCCTCAGCACTAATGTCACAGAACCTTCATGTAATGCTGAAAGAAAATCTTGAAAATTTTACCATAAACTAATAAAGAAAACATAAACAAGAGTCACTCAAAGGGACTGATGCTCTACTGGTCAATAACATTTTCCAGCAATCAACAAAACACCACTTCTTATTTTTAACTGCCAAGTGTTGAAACCATCTCTGATATTCTTCAGCTATAATAAGATGTTCAAGTTGGCAATATTTTCATTTTGAACCAACCAGACATCATAAGAAGTCTTTTTGTGAAAATCCCATGTTGATATGACCATCCAACAAGAAGCAGCAGCAATAACAAGATTTTCTAGATAGGTGCCATGGCAGCCATATTGGAGGTCAGATTGACACCATTTTCATTTAGGGTCAACCAGACACCATAAGAAGTCTTCTGGTGAAAATCCCATGTCGATACGACTTTCTGTTCAGGAGGTGTAGTGATAACAACATTTTCAAGACAGATGCCCTGGTGTACATTTTGGATGTCAGATCAGCACCATTTTCATTTAGAACCAACTAGATCTTGGAATTAATGTGTGTGTAAAGCTTCATGGTTATCCTCCAAATAGTTTAGGGGGAGTAGTGATAACAAACTCGTGCTAATGGGCGGACATTTTATGGAAAACAGGCCATCAAAAGCTCATATTGTCTGTAACCATTACCTTTTAAAAAAAAAATTTAAAATAAAACTAATTGATGAGTCTACTGTACAAGTAAAATTATTAACAAAATATCCTAATTGCCAAAAGAAAGGCCAAAAAAAGTAGTAGAAACCGTTTCCATATAGTAACCCAATCAGAAATAAGAAATGTCTAGACCAAGGCCCACTTTATTCAAATAAACTGAAAACAATGTGAAATAGAAACTACTTGAGTTATATTTAGGTAATCTGTATCTAACAGGTTAGAAATTTAACAAATACCCATAAAAATAACAAAATTTAAAATGTCACCTGTATCTGTGAGTTATTGCTGCATATATCACTGACATTGGTGGCATTTACTGGATGTAAACATGTAAAAGAAAATTATTCTGGCATCGGAATTTCAAAGTCTGGTTTTTCCAGCAAGGAATAATACCATATAATGGGTTTCTTTTATACACGACAAACTTTTACTTATTTTTATGTATCTAGTCTGCTCATACAAAATAAATGTGTTAACATTTACATTTATGATTTTACCACATTTATCAACATAATGCAGATTTACCCTGTACTGTTGTTAATCAATTGGATCCTTTGCACATCACCATGATTACCCAAAATTCCCAGTGAAAGCAGCTGACTGTATCAGTAAAATGACAAGCATACTGACCTATTTAAAGCTTGTCTCATCGCTTTCAAACCCAAAAGAGATTTTGACTCCAATGCATTCCCGACTTGCTTACATTGTGAAGTAAGTGTACTTTGTGAACTGAGTGAACTTGGACTAGCACTTTTGATTATAAGTATTTATGACTTTTAATTTAGACGATTATTGTCCAGTGAAACATTTAAAACAATTAAAGGTTTCACACCTGAATTCCAATTGTGTTAATTTTTACTGGACCCCTTTGCCGGTAAAATATAAACATGTACAAAATTAAATCAACCCCTTTTATTAGAAATCTGTACAAATTTACAGCAGTAACAACCCATTATACAGTAAAAAATCATATAATACAAAAGATTACTGAAAGATGGTAAAAATTAAATGACATAACAAAAATGTATTACACAAAGACACACACACACACACACTCTCTCTTAAGAAAACTGGCATAAAAATTAACCTTTAAAATAAACTCTAGCCCACCATCTTTATTAAGCACACTTGGAAGAATGTGACAATATAAATAAACAGATACTATATATGTGTTTTGCCACTGTCATTTTAAACCAAAAATGTTTTAAGGTTTTCTATTAAATACTACCTTCAGTGTAATAAATAAATAAATAAATAAAAGGGTTACATTTTGGCATCATTTAAGTTAGGAATTTGTCAATTTTTTACAAAATTTCTTGATCTAAAATTTGTGCATTTTGTATTAAACAAATTTGCTGTATTACTTCCATAAAAAAAATCTATCATGTGAATTTGCCAATAAAAGTTTGGAGAACATGGTTGTGGAGTTTCTTTTTATTTTGATGATTCCACTGTAGCAGAAACTTCCAGATCTGAGAAACCTATATAATTCTGCAACATCAAGGACCTTAGCACTAATGTCAAGTGTCCAAAACAAGAGGTAAAATTTATGTAGCATCAAGGACCTTAGCACTAATGTCAAGTGTCCAAAACAAGAGGTAAAATTTATGTAACATCAAGGACCTTAGCACTAATGTCAAGTGTCCAAAACAAGAGGTAAAATTTGTGTAACATCAAGGACCTTAGCACTAATTTCAAGTGTCCAAAACAAGAGGTAAAATTTGTGTAACATCAAGGACTTTAGCACTAATGTCAAGTGTCCAAAACATGAGGTAAAATTTGTGTAACATCAAGGACCTTAGCACTAATGTCAAGTGTCCAAAACAAGAGGTAAACTTTGTGTAACATCAAGGATCTTAGCACTAATGGCAAGTGTCCAAAACAAGAGGTAAAATTTGTGTAATGTCAAGGACCTTAGCACCAATGTCAAGTGTCCAAAACAAGAGGTAAAATTTGTGTAACATCAAGGACCTTAGCATCAATGTCAAATGTCCAAAACAAGAGGTAAAATTTGTGTAACATCAAGGACCTTAGCACTAATGTCAAGTGTCCAAAACAAGAGGTAAAATTTGTGTAACATCAAGGACCTTAGCACTAATGTCAAGTGTCCAAAACAAGAGGTAAAAGTTTGACATTTAGTGATAAGGTATCTTCAGCTAGTGGCTACCCATCCATGGTTTATAATTTCTTCCAAATTCCACTTTCCTCCACCACACAGACCACTGCACACAATATCTAAGCTTTCAAGAGTATTTTGTACAAGTTTTTAAATTCTGCTGTACAATAAATGTCGAAGAGATAAATTAAAAACGTTAAACATGTTCAGCCCTCAGAAATTTCTTTTCCCAATGTCTGGGGCATGCTAATTTTCACAAGCACAGGGAAGCACATATCTAGATGTAGAAAGCCTGTCAGAAATGATGAGATCTGATACGAGCTTTAACTTGATTATGGAAGAAATGTGAAAATTTTGATGAGCAAGTAAAACTATAATATTACATGGCCAGTGGGCAAGTTAGCTTTTTAAAAAATGTCATATCTGATATGAGACTAACCAAGCTCTCTATCATCTCCTGATCCATCTGTAGGTATAACCTCCCAGCTCCAACTGAGTTCCTTCTTCCATCGTTTAATGCACCGGGTGAATAGGTCTCTTAATGAGGAACACATCTCTACAGTATTTTCCAGAAATGCCTTTAAATTGCTATACACACTAAAGGACTTTATTTCATTACCAAGTAAAGTTAAGAACAGAGGTCGACTGGATAATTTGGATTCACATATGATGCTAAAATGTTCATCCTTAAGATGCTTGTAATGCATTTGCATTTGCTCCTCAAGATATTTCTTCTTCACATTGGGCGTGTTTAAGTGAGGTAGTGTCAGATGTTTAATGTCACCTCGTTCGGACAGGGAGCGGTAACTGAAGTCAGAGGTTGAGGTTGTCAAAATCATGCGACAATTTGATGGCAGTGGTAGTGGAATCCACTCAAATTTCTTGATCTAAAAATAAAAATAAACCGTCGATTAATTCCTGAACATTTCCATTGAAGAAAACTAATGAAGCACTATGAAATAAAAAGCTTGGATACCTTATATACTCATGTTTAAGTCTGGTCCAACTGCAAACAACATGTTGCTTGTACTATTAATTAATCCTCACAAACTGTGATGATAGATCATGGTCTATGGAGTTTGCAGTTGGATCCAACTTATATGCAAATATAAATGGTATACAGTAAAACCTGTACCTTGTATTCCCCAATTGGAATGATCCCTTGTCATAACATATACAAAGTTCAAAGACAAACACATCAGTTTGCATATTAACATTAATGGTTGCCTGACTACCTGAGGTAAGTGAAACTGAGGCAAGGGCAAGGCAAGTGAAAGCCAAACAAATTTGTTCAACCAAGAAAGTGATTTTTACTGATGAGCATAATAAGAGGAAAATGTAGAAATTGTAACTCAAATAATACAGTAACTTTTTATTCAATGCCAATTTGCCCTGACACATTTTGGAACTATTGAAAAACTTTTGCTGAAATGTCCCATTCAAAGAAAGGCCACTCAATATGTAAATGCATGCAATCAAAAGCTGGCTATCTTGATCTTTTCCAATCTGACACTTATGTATCAAACTAGTGATATAATAAGCATCAGCGATTATATATGCCATTAAAGTATTTAAAATAGAGATTTCATTTAAGATCTGTATGTTAAACCAAAAGCAACTACATTTTCAATATTGTGTGCAAATAGTTTAATTATTCTCTGTCTGTCAACCATTCAGTAATTTATTTTATGACATTATATACTACCAATGCATGACTGTTGACATGTGTTGGTTGAACATGTGGGTGAAATGTCAAACCATGTTCTTTCCATATGGGATTTTGTTGTCAAAAGAGAAGGAAAATTCTGGGTCAGGAAAAAAAGGAAAACTTTGGGAAGTAACAAACTTAAGGAGAATATGAAAGGGACAAGCATACAATAGTTTCTGCCAAAATGGACAGTGGAGTAAATGTGGCTTGGTTTTGATTAGCAATAAAGGGTCATGTTTTGTATCCCGTGTAGAAAGACTGCAGACAGTAGTAGCAGCAGCTATCGCTCTAGTTTTGTGATTGCAACAAGTCTTTGTTATTTTAACAATAAATTTTAATTGATTACCATATATACTCGCATATAATCCGATACCAACTGCAAACTGCATAGACTCAGATCTGCCATCGCATAAGGCGCCAGCAGATCTGGGTCTATGCAGTTTGTAAGAACTAATCAGTAGAACAAACAATATAGACCCTGATCTGCCAGCGCATTATGCACAGGCAGATCAGGGTCTATGTTGTTTGCATTTGGAGCAAGCTTACACACGAGTATATACGGTTTATATTATTTCTGTTTTTTTACGTTTATTTTCATTTCGATACAATTTTGTCCATAGAACTGACTTTACTGAATTTTATCAGCTTCATATTTAAATGAAAATGACCATTATTAATTCAATGATGTATCATTAAGTTTTGCTGCTACAGCATATTATTTTCATTTTGACCTGAAATAGGTCTGATCTAGCAATGACCATGTCAGTGCAAACAGGTTATGTGAGTATTTGTCTGACTGGCCTAGGGATCTCAGAAATTAATGTCAAACCCTGTATGTTGATCTTGAAAATAATTTCAATATATCTATTGAAAATTATACATTTGCCACTTATATTTAAAGCTAGTTTCAATACATCCACTTACACCACATTACTTACTCATGTACAAACAAGTAAAGAATCATGATGCAGGTATTTCAGGATGAGCCTTGAAAACAACTTGCTATGTTCAATCACAATAGCAAGATCAAATGTTCATCTCATGTTTACATAAAGTTATTCACAACTTCTGTGGTCTAACAATTTGCATAGGTTGCTTTTACAATCTCCAAAAACCAGATGACTACGTATATTTAGATTAATCAATTTAGTTCTCTAATATGATTTCCTAAGAAGCTCTGTGATTCTTGACAATCATGGAAATGGCTTGAAATGTAGTTTTTTGGGGGGTAAAACTAATTTTAATTATGCAATACTTACCCATCACTATTATATAGCTTTATTCCTTTTTCGTGTCGAAAAACTCGTCCGTTCGATGTGAAAACATTCTCCCACTTAAAGTGGAGAATTTGTCAACAAGCCACGTCACGCCCGTGCATCTCTCTGCGCCTGCGCAAACATTCATCTTTTTCATAGACGAAATTACGCCAGGGCATCAGAGCGGGGTGGGAGGCGGGCATTTGATAATAGTGATGGGTAAGTATTGCATAATTAAAATTAGTTTTACCCCCCAAAAAACTACATTTTAATAGCAGCAATACATTTACCCATCACTATTATATAGCTGAATTTGTCAGTTAGGTGGGTCGGCTGATGTTAAACTGATCAAAAACAGAGGAAAAATGTAAAATACTCACCATTTGAGGGGAGATGTCCACTTTACTATTTGCTGGAGTCCTTCTGGGCCACATGTTGTGCCGCAACTATGGGACCCAGAGAAAATATGCCTGCGCTTTGATGTGCTAATGAGCGGAGGTAGAAGGACGAAAAGGTAGTATGGGATCGCCAAAATGCTGCCTTCATGACGTCCTCCAGAGAAGAGTGATTTAGATAGGCCCATGAGGCAGCGACGGCTCGAACCTCATGGGCTTTTAGTTTCATAAAGGAAAGGTCTCTATCAGTAAGGGACTGGTAAGCTCTTTTAATTGTGGTGACAATCCACCTTGAAATCGTGGAGGCCGAAATATCAACGGAGCCCTTAAGAGGAAGGAAAAGACGTTTCCTGCCCTTTCTTTTCACTTTTGAAGCATTTAGATAGAAACGCAGTGCCCTAACTGGGCATAAGAGCCTATCTTGATCATCCCCAGCACAGATTCGACTAAGACTGGGGATCTCTATAGGTGATGGAGCAACCGCAGGTAATTGATTTTTGGCTAAAAATCCTGGCTGACAGAGGAGGGAAACGGATTCAAAATTGCCATTAAAACGGAGACAGCCAGTGTCCACCGACAATGCATGAATCTCGCTACGTCTTCTCGCAGACGCCAAAGCGAGTAAAAATACCGTCTTGAGTGTGAGATCCTGAAAGGATGCCTCACCCAATGGTTCATAGGGGGTTTTTGTTAAGGACCATAAAACACATGATAGATTCCATCTAGGCGTCAGAGAGCGAGTGACAGGTCTCTGTAGCTCAAAATACTTAATGAGATCGGCAAGGTGTGGATCTGAACCAATCTCCGAGCCCTGAGAGAATTTAAGTGTGTTAGAAATGGCAGCTCTATAGCCCTTTATAGTAGATACTGAACATCTTTTGTTCTCGAAAAGGAACAAAAGGAAATCAGCAATGGCAGTTATAGAGGAACAGCTGGGATCAACACATTTCCTACTGCACCAATCACAAAAGATTCTCCACCTGGCATCATAGACCTTGGATGTAGAAGCTCTCCTGGCCTGAATGATGCAACTGGCAACCCGGCCCGAAACTTGTTCTGGCGGATAGATCGCTTGAGATGAACCAAGCGTGAAGGTGGAGAATGTGTGGGCTGTTGTGTAGGAGGGAGCCTCTGTGTTGTGACAGAAGATCCCTCCGTTGAGCGAGAGATCTGGGTTGATCTATCAATAGATCTAGAAGATCGTTGAACCACGATCGTTGGGGCCATAACGGAGCTATGAGAATGATCCGGGCAGTGGAAGTTCTTACTTTTTGCAGAACTTGGGGAAGCAATTGGAACGGTGGGAAGGCGTATGCGAACAGACGATCCCACTGGAAGCTGAACGCGTCCACTGCCCACGCTCTCTGGTCCGGGACTGGGGAGACGTAAAAGGGGAGTCTGTTGTTGAGCCTGGTCGCAAACAAGTCCATGAGGGGCCTTCCCCATAGTGAGAAAAGGGACTCTGTCACTTCGCGGTGAAGAGTCCATTCTGTGAGAACTGATTTGCCTGGCCTGGACAGACTGTCCGCTAAGATGTTCTTTTTCCCTGGGATGTGGCGAACTCGGAGGGAGATGTTCTCCGAGGTAGCCCAGCGGAGGAGGTTCCAGACCTCCACGCAAAGAGACGGGGCATGTGTGCCTCCTTGACGTCGGAGATACGCTACGACGGACGTGTTGTCGGAGGAGACCATGACACAACGACCCCTTACCCTGTCGACGCACCCTTGTAATGCTAGAAAGACAGCCTTCATTTCTAGGTTGTTTATGTGGAGGGACGACTCGTGTAGGGTCCAAAGGCCCTGAAGAGTTATCCCCTCTGGCTCTAGATGAGAACCCCAACCGGAATCTGACGCGTCGGCGAACAGGTAGGAGTGGGGATCCGGAGCGTGCATGGGGACCCCAGCTAGGAATCTGTCTCGATTCATCCACCATCGCAGATGATGATGGAAATCTGGTCCTAGAGGAATCGGAGCTGATAGAGAATCCTTGTGTGGTTTCCACCTTGCGAGTAGGAGAAACTGTAGAGGGCGCATATGGAGCCGTCCTAAGGGAACCAGATCTGCAGCGGCGTTCAAGGTTCCCAGTAGGGATAGGTAAAGGCGAGCAGACAACACGGTTTTTACTCGTAGTGTCTCTAAGAGTGCCAGGATTCGATCTATACGCTCTCGGGGAACCCGGACTAAGTTCTGGTTTGTGAGGAAGTTGATTCCTACATAAACGAAGTCTTGGGATGGAATAAGTTCTGACTTCTCGAGGTTGGGTAAAAGACCCAATCGAGTTACTGTGGACCAACAACGGAACAGATCCTGATGGAGGGACTGAACCTGAACGTTGTGGATTAACCAGTCGTCGAAGTATTGGAGGATCGGAGTTCCCCGTACTCGTAGATAAGACGCTATTACTCCCATAACTCGGGTGAAAACTCTGGGTGCGGAAGCTATTCCGAATGGTAGAACCTGGAATTTAAAAACTTCCTGGTCCAAGCAAAACCGGAGATATTTCTGATGAGGTGGAAAAATCGGAATGTGAAGATATGCATCTTGAAGGTCGATGGAGACCGCCCAATCCGATGGCCGCATCGCATTTCGGATTGAGGAGGTGGTCTCCATCTTGAAATGTTCCTCCAAAAGAAAACGGTTTAAGGGGGAGAGATCGATAATAAGGCGAAATTTCCCACTTTTCTTGGTGACCAGGAAGATTCGGGAGTAGAATGCAGGGGACTGATCGTTCAGGACCCTCTCGACTGCCCCTTTTTGTAAAAGGGTATTTACCTCTTCCCTTAGTTTCACCAGATTGGACTGATGAAAGAATACGGGGGTCCTTGATAGTGGAGGTTGTTCCTGAAACTGAATACGGTAACCCTCGCTTACAAGAGAAAGGACCCACCCATCGTCCGTGATACTTGCCCAAGCCTCTGAAAAGAGGCCTAGGCGAGCCCCTACGGGGATGTTTGGGAGAGGAATGGATGGCAGGAGAGGGTGCGAGTCCCTAGGGCCGTCCCCCCCCTCCTTCCTTGGGAAAGGAAGGTGGGTTGTAGAACTTCTTCCTAGGGGCTCCTCGGCGTCTAGGTCCACGCCTAGGACCTGACTGACGAGGAGGTCTCACTTGAGGTTGTGCACTATATTGAGGTTGTGCACTATATTGGGGCTGTACCTGCTTAAAGAATTTAGCAGGTGGCCCCTGAGGTCGATGCACATTAGTACGCTTCCTGGCCGATTGCGATGGGCCAGGTGCAGTTGTGAAGGACCTATGTTGATGGTCCTTCAAATCTTGTGAGGCCACAGTGGGAATGAGACCTCCGAAGAGACTCTCAGCTTCCAAGGGAGCAGCCCTTAGAAGGTCTTTACTGTGGCTAAGTAAGACCCTCGAGGAGTCCAGTGCAACATCACGACGGATGTGTAGGAGTTCCGCTGAAAGGGCCATTGCAATAGCGAGTGAATGCCGAGATGTCTTGGCAACAGCTTCCAGCACACGCTGTAATGCGGCTGGATTCAGAGAGGCCTCTCTCAGCATACTAAACGACGTAGCTGAGAAGAGGTCCGCATGAGAAGCTATGGTGGTCAGAAGACGGACCTTCTGCTCAATGGCTTCGATCGTCTTAATAGGAAGGCGTGCCCAGGTTCCCGTTGTCAAGCCGACTTGAGATGCATCTGCATCCAATTGAGGAGGTTTAACGGGCCACTTCGGGGAATGTACCCGGTAACTAGAGGCAGAGACCATAGGTCTTAAAGTAGAGGCTGGGACAGCCCACCCTTTGCGCCATCTAGCGATGTCCTGGCCTGAGGAGAACCTCTGTGATATTTCCTCAATTGTAGAGGAATGCGGAAGGAGCAGAAGATCTGATTGTGGTTGAGCCCCGGAGATCTTTTCCAAACTGGAGAGGATCCTCTTGGACTGTGAACCAGACGGTTTCGGGAACAAATCCGTAAGTAGTAGGCGGTAAACTTCATTTACCGCCTTATCAAAAGACCATATCTCTTCCGCTTCCTCTGGTTGAGGGAAGCTGGGTCTATCAGTCGGTTCCAGTTCGTACTCGTTGGAATCGACAATGATAGATACAGCATCATCATCTAGAACACTCTGAGCAGGAGGGTGGCCGGGCGACACAATGTCCTTTGCAGAAGGTAACAGAGGCGCACTATGCGCCATTTCCCGTACTTGCTGAGTAGGGGCTCTAGGTGTTCTAGATCTTTCAGGAGAAAGACGAGACCGCTTGCCTTTCGCGGGTGATGCTAGGCGTCGGGATCTACTAGTGGATGCTACCTGGCGAGGAGGCGATGGCGGAACACGAGCCGCAACATCGTTTCTACTCAGAGTCCAGGGTCCAGTAGCCCAAGGGGGCATAAGGGGCCAATTATTATGAGATGTTGGTCCCCACATCCCGTATGGATTCATTGGTATAATAGGGAAGGGGGGGACACCGATCCGATCCCCTTCCCTGGTCTGCGACCTTCCGTATGACGAGGCCTCTGATTGTTGATCAGTGTGACGTCGGTGACCGGTACGAGAAGACCGGTGGCCTATGACCGGTGACTGGCGACCGGTATTGGATGACCGGTCACCGGAACGATGTGACCGGTGACCGGCGACCGGTGATCAACCAAAGACCGGTGACCGGTGACCGGTACCCGGTGACCGGTGACCGGCGACCGGTCACCCGACATTGACCGGTGACCGGACCGGTCACCCGACACCGACCGGACCGGTCACCGGTCAGTGACCGGCCACAAGACATTGACCGGTGACCGGTGGACCGGTCACCCGACACTGACCGGTGACCGGACCGGTCACCGGTCAGTGACCGGTCAGAAGACATTGACCGGTGACCGGAAGACCGGTCACCCGACACTGACCGGGCCGGTCACCGGTCAGTGACCGGTCAGACGACATCTCAGATGTCCGTCTGTCTTCATTACTACCCAAGGTGCGGTGTAGCCCCTCCTTGAGAGGGTGCGACACGCTACTTTGGGAATGTTTGGAGTGGTACACTTCCCTCCTGGTGGAAGGAAGTAACACACTACTGCTCTTTTTCGTCTTCTCCCTTCCCGGGAGATGCGATTTACTCTTGGAGCGTTCACAAGCCCCTACAGGAGGGACCTCAACTATGTCCGGGGAGGCTGGTGCAGGCTCTTGGGGCCCCGGAATGTCCTTGTGAACTAGAGTGGTCTTCTTGCTGTATGTTGCCTTAGTCTGAGTACCTGTAAAAGAAAATCCAGAGAAATCAGACGATGAGGGGGATTTAACTATTTTTTTCCGCCCTCTATAAGTACGCCTGGAATCAGCAAGATTCCAGGTTTCATTGGTCCAATTTGTACAAATATTGCAGCGACTGTTCCGCTTACACTTGGAACAGGTAAGACAGTCTGAGTGTGTATCCCATGCGGCCTTCTTATGGCCACACTTACCTACAGACTGATTTGCTGACATTGTTTCTTTTATCTGAAATAAATATTATCTGAAATAATTATTATTGAAGTATCAATCAATAATAATAACAACGTATAAACTCACCTTTAAAATCTACACGTAGAAAACTCACCTTTTTTTGGTAAGTCGCGTACTCTATACATACCCGTTCACCATATACTTTGCGGGCTATCTGCACCACAGTGGTTAGTTTGCTACAGGTAAACAATATACATATATATGTTCTTCCCAAGAGATATTAGAAGCTAGTTCACTTGACAAGCTTTATTGTTCTCAGGAAAATACAAGAAAAGCATGCGACGCGACACGCGTAGATAATAAAGAAACAATTGAAATAGTAGGAGAATAATATATAAATGAAATATTAATTCTGTAAAATTATGCGCCTGTTAATTGCGGCGCTATCACAGTTGTTCTATGTCGTGTTGTAATGACATAGACGACTTACCGTGTACCTGAAAAGAAACAAGACATATTGTTTACCCTAACCCCTCTAAGGGTAGAGTACACGTGGAGAACTAGAAAAACTCTTCCTAGAACTAAACACTGACGAATAGTGGCATAAAACACATATAGCCGAGACGGACAACTGTAACACAGATGAATTTAGAAGGAGGGAAGTCCGAAATGTAGTTGAAAAACCGCAGCAGACAATTTTCTCAGGTTACGTTTTTGCGACACAACCACCAGGTATGGCGTCCATGAAAAAGATGAATGTTTGCGCAGGCGCAGAGAGATGCACGGGCGTGACGTGGCTTGTTGACAAATTCTCCACTTTAAGTGGGAGAATGTTTTCACATCGAACGGACGAGTTTTTCGACACGAAAAAGGAATAAAGCTATATAATAGTGATGGGTAAATGTATTGCTGCTATTAAAACGATAATTACCTGTTGTGGCTGAATTCCCAAGGTACTTCCTACTTCATCCACACCTTCAACTACTAGAACACATGGACCTAGTGATATGGCTGCCAGGAAACCTTCATACAATTCCTGGAAGGTAGTTGCAGCCCCGGGCTCAAAGATACTGGCATCATCCAACATAGAATCTAAATAGAGACATCATAATAATGTGAATTCATTCATTTTCATGGAGTACCGATTTCTGTGAATTTCATGGGTGATACAAACCTTAAGTTTCAGGACCCAGCCAATAATGATCCTTCTGTGGGATAGCCAATGTTCCCTGATCCACAAATGAAAATACAGACAAAAATTACATTTTTCACAAAACCAAGAAAATGAATGAAATTCACAGTATGCATTTCCAAATATACTTCAATTTAAGAAATAATCAGGGGACAATCTCCTACTCCTGCATCACTAGTTGATTTACAAGGAAAAATTGAAATGCTATTATTCTATGATGATTGTAAAATGGGGCTTGGCTAGTTCAGTAGTAACAAACTTGCTTTTTACCTATGTAGTCCTGAGTTTATGACTGTGGATGGCACTTGCAGACATAGTAACTTGTAAAATAACTATTTCAGGAGGTGTATTGAACTGATTATGCAGATGACAACAATGATAAATGGTTAAAATGGAATCTTCAGTATTTGCTAGTTTATCTGCTGCTATGTCTTGAAAATGTTCATTGATAAATCAACTGAGCAAGGACAATCATTTCTTCTCATTAGCATGACATTTCCTACAAAATCAAAAATTTTTTGTCTCTCGAAAATATAACCATGTAATTATGATAAGTAGTAACTTTTGATTGACAACTGAAATATGACAACTACACGGCCCATTGTGACTTGAGTGAATTTCATATAAAATTAATGTGAATTTAATGTGAAACTCACATGACATTCATTTGAAATGTTCTCTTCATTTGAAATTCATGCAAGGCACAATTGACTGTGCATTGAATGTAAGACTAGAGCTATTAGCAATGGGTGTATCAAAATGGGACACACTCACTACTATTTGCTCCTTGGGGTCTAAAACAGAGGAACTTGTGTTGGGAAACCAAAGTAAGGAGAAGGTATTCTGGGGCCTGACTCTTCTAAATGTTAACATGGAAGGCTGATATCCAACTCCTTAAATGACTCATGCAAATGGAGAAGACAAAACCCATACAAGACACATCTAGTTCTATGAAACAATGTTGTTATCAAATCATAATATGTTGACAATGGTTCTTGAGCTATCATTATTACAAACAACATCCCATGTAAAGTTATGAAGTTAGTTGATTAGCAAAGTCAAAACTCTGTCAAAAATGGTGTAGATGAGACAAAACCCATACAAGGCACATCTATGTCTGAAATAATGGTAGCACTAAAAAGTTTCAAATGACTGGACATGGGGTACATTTTTGATTGAAGAGACATCCATACTTTATCTCCATCATTATTTACAGTCAGTATTTCAGGCAGACATATGTCCTTGGGCAATGGCAGATTTTTTATAATTTTTTTTACTGATTTTTAAGTTTGGAGCTCAGACAGTTTGACTGATAATCAAATTCTCATTTAATTGCATTGATTCATGTGTAGGTTTAATGATATTCTTGATTGGTTACATAAACTCACTTTTTGTTTCATTGAATCATCAGTTGCTGACCAATGGCAGTGCACTTTGCAAGCAAGGCATAGTATGTTATGTTATTTAAAAAAATGGCATTGCCCACTGATGAGTGCATTGCACAGTGTCTTTCTCCAAATACAAGTGCAAGAACAAGTTTTATAAATGTTTAAAAAATTGAAAAAACTTCTGAAGAGAGTGATGACAGGTAAGTGTAATTTATTGTGTGTAAATGTTGTATAACTGCAAACCAAAATGTAAATATACGTGCTGCTTGCAATGTTGTCTGTTACTATATACAAGGTCCGGGTCTCAGTCAGTTGAGATTTTTTTTAAAACTGTGGTTAGGATTTAGTCTTACTATTAAATATATCAATCAGGTTTTGATACTGAAACAATCTATATTCAATGGCTCCAAGTACTTTTTGGTATTTTCTGATCTAATTATTTGATTATTGTAGAAAATAGACTGGTTACAATTTATGAGTTACAACATGAGGTTGTGTTTGTATCATTATTTTAAAAACACTGTGTATCCATCCAACATGGTATTAGTTAATATTTCCATGATATTGTTATATGTGTCCACTACAATTGAACAGGTATGTTTGTAAACCCTAAAATTAAGAATTTAAACTATAAAAAAATTCTAAATTTTCTAGGAAAATCTTTCATCAGCATAAAATAAATCAAATGCTTGAAAAATCCATAAATATTATCCTTCATTTAATTTTGATGTTATTGGAGTATGAAAAATTATTTACTTAAATTCAAACTTTGAAAAATATTATTTTCAAATTTTGTCACTGAAAAAATAAAAGGTCCTGGGTCAATGTAAGTTTTACTCAATGATTCAACAAATATGGGAAATACAAATAGATTTTTGAAAATAAAACACAAGAAGGAATAACATTTCAATTTTTGGAATACTTATCAGTTATCACCAGCTTCAGTCAAGTTCATTATTTTCTTTGTTTGAAATCTAATATTTTCCATAAGGACTGGTTAAGAGAAAATTTAAACTGAACAAATACATGATAAATGCTATGTAACAAAGTAAATAATTATGTCATCAATTACACCAGTAAAACATTAATGGCTGTAAAGCAGATAATTAATGAACCCTGACTTTATCATTTGACTATTATTTGTTCCTTTGTTTTTTGTTTTGTACATACATGTATTCTGAATAAAGAATGCAATCAAAAGTTGAAGGTGTATTCAAATTTATTTATTTAAAATAAAAACAAATTTGGATATAATTCACAATTACACATTCTGTATTTCTGTATTACATGTACAAACAAGAATCCATTATCAGTAGGAGTCTTGCACCTAAATGCCATGGTCATTCACTAACATGTCCTGGAATTTCCTGGATTGTCCTGAATTTCAGACAAAAATCAGGACAACTATCACCACCTTATTATATGAAATATCTCCTATTTTTGTTTCAGTATAGGTTCTTAATAGGGTTAAAAATTGGAACAGCTTTGCCATGCTACTCTTTTTAATGATACTGTTTCTGCATTCTCTGATGAGTTTGATAATGTATACAACCTGATGGCTATGGGGCTTTATTTTGAAAGCAGGTGGTTTCAATGGTGAGAGGGTACATCCATGTCTGTGGCCATAGCCAAAAATTATTTAGCATAACCTTAATGAGCATTTTTTAATACCTGAAACTCATTGATATTAATCTTACCCATGAATTAAACCTTTCCAAGGAGAAAATTGTGATTACAAAACTTAAACCTCATAAAACATTAGACCCCTACATATGTTTCTGCAGAACAATGCAATTTTCAGTATATGCACTACACTTTTTCACCCGAGTAATTTCATTAATCATAATAAACAGGATTTTTTGAACCTTTGAACACTTAGCCCACAGATGTCTAAAATTCATACTACAGTGTTACCATTGGAAACTAATCTCAAGGTCACCAAGGTTAAAGGTCTTAAAGTGTAAAAGCATTATATTTCATTATTTTGGATAACAATTTGAGGTGTACCAGATTAGAAAATCATTATTCCTGTACACTTTATTCCATATTTTCATATTTATTTATGTTGAAATAAGAAACTTGGTATCCAGTGGGAAACTTTGATTGTTTTTATTGTTGGATTTTTTCTTCTTCAGATTTTCATGATTAAATGCAGCTGAGAATTCCCATATGTGGGTATAACATAATAGTACATTAGGTGGGTCAATAGGTAGCTTTTTTTTGCATGCAGCAAGACAAAATAGGTACCATATTATTCATAATTAAGAATATTATCATGTCATAGGAAAAATGAGGATTTGACAAACTTTTGAATTTTTCTTAAGGTCGCACTAAATAGTTTTGTATGATTGGCCACAGGATACATTTTTTATTGAAGAGTCATCCATACTTTATCTCCATGTTTTTCCCTCATTATTTACAGTAGTGTCAAGCATGTATGATTTCATGTTCATGGTATGTACAGCTCCTGAGTTTTATTTTCAAGGAGTTTTCAAGGACTTCCAAAAGTTTATCATATGATATTTGGTACATCACTGTACAAATAGGTACAAAGTAAAATAAAAAGCATAATTAATTAGCACCCAACAACAGTAAAAGGACACTATTCCATTTGGTAACTACCCATGTCATGCTTCATTTGATCCATTCAATTTTATCCCATTTCATTTATGTATGTATTCATTACTTTTGGAAAGAAAAAAAGAAAAAAAATCTTTGAATTTAAAAAGCAATTTTTTTTCTTTTTCAGTTTTAACATTCTGTATTCCTTCAGATAAATTCAGGGAGTGTTGGGGAAAATTCAAGAAGTTTGCAACAAATTCAAGGACTTTTCAAGGATGAATTCAACTTTTTAAAAAATTCAGGAGTTTACAAGGCAAAAGGATTTTTCAAAATTGTGTGCAAATTGTAATGTTGCAAGCACAATGGAACAGTTCTAGTGCAGAAACACATTTGTGGCAGCCACATTTGAGATCAAGTTTTGACCTACAAATGTGCAAGTGGGATTGCACATTTTCTCCTATCTTCGTTTTTTATGCATTTACCAAAATGTACATACCGGTAGTGAGTGATTTTGCAGGAAATCAGTCCATTCATGGTCCATTTCATCTTCATTAAAGTAATATCTGGGTATGACTCTAAAGGGATTAATCATAAAAGGGTTAGCTTTGCCATATCTTTGTACTGATCCAGTTTCTCCATTCTCTGGCAAGTTTGAAAATATATTTACCATATTGATGGTTATGGAGCTTTACTTTGATAGCAGATGACTTCAAAGGTGGGAAGGTACAACTTCGACCGTGGTCATGGCCAAAAACTGTTTAGTGCTACCAATGTTCTTATATAATTCCATCTAAATATGATGACTGATTCTTGAACTATGATGACTGATTCTTGAACTATGATGACTGATTCTTGAATTATGATGACTAATTCTTGAACTATGATGACTGCAAGCAACATTCCAAGTTTCCATGTGAAGACAAAATTTACTTGGCAAGAGAAATAGCTCTGTCGAAAATGGAATAGATGAGACTAAACTCATAATAGGTACATGTTAGTATATGAGACAATGTTCCTATCAAATTTCATCAGAATATGTTGAATGGACCTTGAGCTATACCAGTTACAAGCAACATCCCATGTAAAGATATGAAAATAAATATCAAGGGCCATAGGAGTTGACAAAACAAAACCCATAAATGGCACCCATAAACCCATAAATGGCACATATAGGCCTATGAGAAAAGTTTCATACCAAATTCAAGCAGAATTTGTTGAATGGTTCTTGAGCTATGCTAGTTACAAGGATCTACTGTAGTGGAGATTTAAAACTGATGGAAAAAGGGCAATATATTCAAAATTTGACCTAAAAAAAGAAATCTTTAAAAGGTACATCTATGTGCAATAGATAATTCACCAACCAAATGACATCAAATTATGTGTAAGGGTTGCAATGCCTTTTGGTTACAAGAAGTGTGAATGGATGGACAGACAGACAGAAGGAAAAGGTGATTAATATAAGGCTAATAATGAACTTAATTTTTAATCTGTGCAGTAATGTTGTACAATGTATACTGAAAACTACAAAAGTGTCTAACCATGCTGCCTACAAGTTGCCTAAAAGTTATATAGGCTCCAAATTACAGGTGCTTTATAATGCAATGCTTTAGTCAGGGCTAGTGACAGATGTATGTAAAATGCAATGTTTTAGTCAGGGCGAGTGACAGATGTATGTAAAATGCAAGGTTTTAGTCAGGGCTAGGGACAGATGCAAGGGTGTTGGGCATTTTATCAAGTGTAAGGAAGCAGAGCATGCTGGTATATACTCAGCCACTGATAAAAAGACCTGAACATTTATGATAATCCTAATATTTTTATTATCTATTTGGCAATGTATATACTCTATTTGAGATTGCAATCGGTAATTACCATCCTTCAAATACTCCTCCTTGAGATCTTTGATACAGTGTCTGAGGAACACACTGATATTCCTGCTACGACCATTGCAACCAACAAAATGAAAGATGAGCTTGATCTCTGGATTTTCTTCTTTAAACTGCTTGATCCAGTTGGCAACAAGTGTTGATTTTCCAGAACCACGATCCCCTGTCAGTATCATTAGGTTTTTTTCCTTGATATCTGAAGATGACCTGAAGAAAAATAGCAATTTCTATAGATGACTTTAAAAAAGACTCAATTCTACTGATTTATTAAGCTCACTGCTTGATGAAAAATATATGGATTGACTGAGTGATTTACATGACTGACTGATTGATTGACTGTGTATTTTGAATTGATATTTAATGCAAAATAATATGATACAAAATAATATAATGCAAAATAATATGATACATCCTTTTTTGTGCTGTTTTGTGGTAAAACCATTAGCATATATGAAGCAATTTACAGTTATGATAAATCATATACAATACAGTATTTCTCTGATGATAAACCCATTAGGCCTGCCTTGCAATTGTGAGCATGTATGTATGTGTCTGTGTGTCTCTGTGTGTGTGAGTAGAGTTATAATTGCTTGAAATTATTCATTAGAGAATTATGGTATTAATTTCCTGCTCATCAAATCTTCTGGTATAAAATTAAATTATCTTTAAAAGCTAATTGGCCCATTTAAAAGTTATCCTGATATTGATCACTTTGCTTACATAACTACTTAAGAGTTGACCATTTCACTCGGCAGATTTATTAAGTTTTGTAATAATACAACTCTATATAAACTATCTCCCAACCTTTTGTATTATGTTGAATTTACGTAATTTATTTTAGTCTGATAACAAACTGATCATGAACAGCACATTATACACCCACTTTGTGCGTAATAGTCCTCTGTGTAGGTACTAACAGGGCATGGTTGACTCTGAATTGACCAATGGGTTGAATGACCTAGCTCTGTATTCCCAAAACTCCTAAGTCAACTCAAAGTCAAATTCTGATAGTTTACAATAAATAAACTAACTGAAATACAAAAGATTTCAAAGTAGCAATATATTTAGATACAGATGTCTGTTAAATATGTATTGTTTATTTTGTAACAATTTAGCAAATATAAGACCTATGACAAAGGTAATTTTGAGTTGGAGTGAGCACTCAAGTTGAGGAGTTATGTAAGCATGAGGCCTGGACCATTGGTCAAGATATGTGGTCTTGAACTAAACTTACTGTGCAGAAACCGTTACTTTCTTATAAGACTTACAAAGACTGTGACCTCTGACCTTTAGACCCCAAAATCAATAGGTGTCTTTATTACACTAAGTGACCTCAATAACAACTGACTTCTACCTTACTTCAAGTGCAAGCCATCCAAAAAGTTAAGTTCAGGTCTGTGATGTAGAGCTAAGTTATTGTGCAAAACATTTTTTATATTCTTTCAGTCACAGTGGCCTTGACCTTTGACCTTTTGATCCCCAAATCAACAGGTTTCTTCTTTACCCCAAGTGCAAGCCATCCATTATGTTTGGTCCAGATCTGTGATGTGATGTACAATTAATGTTATTGCACATAAATAATGTTTCTTCTTTCAGTCACAGTGACCTTGATCATTGACCTTTTGACCACATAATCAACAGCCTTCTCCCTTACCCCAAGTGCAAGCCATTCACAAAGTTGGTAATGGTAGATGGTAGAGAACTTACGCTACTGTTTGGAAACAAAATAGGAAACAGATGGATTTGAGGGTGGATGGGTGTAGGGATGGACAGACAGATGGATGGATGGATTGATGACATCATAACATAACACACCCCACCCTATGGCAGACATAATTTTTTTTATAAAGATAACAGCATAATTAATATGCACAGATTTATCCATCATCTTGATGATATAACCCTATTTGCCAAGTTTTACTGAAATTGGATGAAAAATATAACTTCATCTAATCAGATGCAAGATCACCTCATCAGGGTCTGTTTTAGAACTGAAAATTTTGGACAGAAATTCCTTCCTCAAACTAAAAAGGAGAGGGGGGATTTTCTAAATATCAAGGAGATTTAACAAAGTTAGCATGGTATGTCTTGCAAAACCGATGGGCAATGTTCATGCATTTGGTTGATTTTTCAGCGTGATGGTTAGAAGTTAGCACAAATTCTGCAACAGAATATCCTAATATGAGCTGCTCTCACTTTTTATAGAACCTGTCACAAATCATGTCAAAGCTTATTTACCAAATCTAAGCAAAATCCAACTGAAGTTCTGTCTCCAGAGTGGTAAAAAAAAAATAAAGCCTCTAGTGTGGTAAGTTCAGTCAATAAAATGCAAGATGAAGTCATTGATATGCATAGGCCTTGTTTATAAAAAAAATCCAATCCAACCTCTTGATGATATTAGCCTATTTACTAAGTTTGATCAATAATTGGGTCAGAGCCTATTAAATACGATATTACCTGATTAATATGAGTCAATTTTGATCATAATAAATTTCATAAGTCATCTTCATGATGCAAGCCTATTTAATTGGGTCAGAATATAGTCTCTAAGGTGGTAACAAGCTCAGTCAGACAGATGCATTATCACAGGGTCAATAATATGCATGGCTCTCATCACTATGGAACTCATATGAGCTGCTGATAATACAGCTTATATACGCAGTTTGATCAAAATCAGACCTGAAAAATGGCTTTCAGAGTGGTAACAGGCTCAACCAATTAGATGCAAGATCGTCTCAATAATATCAGTGGATCTTGCTCATTATCTAATTCATCTGATATCTTGATGATATAAGCCCATATTCTAAGGTTGATCAAAACTGAATCAGCAATATAGCCTCTAGAGGGGTAACAAGCTATCTGATGCAAGATCACTCCATTAATATGCATGGATCTCGCTAATTATGAAACTCATCTTAGATCTTTATGATATAAACCTATATTACAAGTTTGATCAACATAATCAACATAATCAACATGATCAACATAAACTCAGCATGCATGTATGTAGAGGCTTATATAGTATAAGTTTATATCAATTTCAGAATGATTGAACAATCAAGTGGAAAGCTTCATGCATTTTGTTAAACTGTATACTGAACATAACTGAGGGCCATATGGTAGATTAGTTCTTGTAACTAATTGAGTTACTTCCTCTAAAGTCATTATTATTATTATTATTATTATTATTATTATTATTATTATTATTATTATAGCCAACCAGATACAAGATCACCTTATTAATCTCATTCACTATTGAACTTGTCCAAGATTTTGATCACATAAGCCCATACTCCAAATATTATCAAAATCAGAGCAAAAATATGGCTTCCAGAGTGGTAACAAGCAGTTGTGGATGGACAGACAATGCACAATGCATGAGGGATGAAGGACCATACCATACATTCACTTGACCTTATGCCTTTTTTAACCAAAAACTTTGCAATCTATAAAGAAATGTTTAGATGGCAATTGTAATCATGTGATCACTCTAAATCATGCAGTGAATACATTATATGCTCATGGTGTTTTGGAATACTGTGGATTCAATTTATTTGAGGGACCAGATTTAATAAATGGCAGCATTGCAACAGTGTTCATGCCACAAATTTAAAAGCCTAATATAAAATGATCCATCTAATTCAAACCATAAAAAACTATCTGCTTTTTTGTGGCTTTTGGCAAAACCCTGAAAAATTATACCCACAGTAATAAATGAATCCACAGTATTTAAGATTATTTAGTTAAAGCAATACCACATCTCAGCATAAAAATTTTGTAAAACAAAGTCATTAAATTACAATACATAATCTTGACAAATTCAAGAATGGTTTTGTTCCAAGTGCAGAATTATTAGGTTTGAAGAATGATAAATAGTGTGTGTATGTGTGTGTGTGTGTGTATATATATATATATATATATATATATATATATATATATATATATATATATATATATATATATATATATATATATATATATATACACACACACACACATGTATACACATACTTCCCCCAAAATGGGTCATCTATTTGTCTTATTTAAATTCCTAATATTCTGAAACATGTGGTCAATTCTCTCTCTCTCTCTCTCTCTCTCTCTCTCTCTCTCTCTCTCTCTCTCTCTCTCTCTCATGTGAATAAGTTCTGGGTGACAACACAAATTTGGTAAAGTTTTCTGTAAGATCCATTTTCATACTTTTTTTTTATGTGTTTGGAGAATTCCTTTTTTCTTACATAATATATATGTCAGTTTTCACCCAATGGGATCAGAGTCAATTGACTTAAAGACATCAGTACTAGGAGTCGTTAAGGAATTGATCATGGTGGTTTTTAACAAATAATTGTTGATATTATAGTATTCATTATGTACTTCTTCACACCAAGCTAGAGATTATCAAACTTTTGAGCTTGATATTAATATAATTAACCTCAAACTCAAGCCAAGTTGTATATTCCCTGAGCTAGAAACATAATAAGATGAAAGGACAAGAAAATCTGTAGTCAATTCACAGCATGGAAAGCTAGCCCCTGAAAGCTACACAGCTGCAAAAACAGTATTGTAAAACTCTGCAGGCACCTTAATACTGAAAATCTGAATATTCATATTAGCAGAATTTCAATAATGCAAGATTACCATAAGCTGAACAATGACTGAAAATTAAATCATAAGATCAAGATGAAAGAGATATGCTGGCATTCTAAATGTATGTCAGCCTTTATAAAAGTCTTCAACATATAAGTCATGACACTCTGATAGCTTGAATGAAACACAAAGTGAAAAACAGAGGGTGCAGATACAGGCAGGAAAGTTCTGTATATAGAAAGAGTATCTGCAAGTAAAATATCTCATACAGATTCTCACAATGACAAATGAACTCTTGCTATGTATATAGAAGCTGCCACCACCATATAAAAATCTGTCTTGTGTAAAAACAAATAAATGAAATGAAAAAAAAAGAAACCAAAGAAATCTAACAACACTTACTGGGTATCCATGCCTGTGTGTATGCCCATTTTGACAGTATGCATCTGTGATTTTATTTATGTGATATTTTAACAACATGGTCCTAGGGTGCTCAAAATTGATTCTTCAATAGATTGAATTGCTTACTCAAATTATTCTATCTTTTTAAATTCTCTACTTTTCAAAGCAGATTGTAAGTAAATTGTTGCAGACAGTAAAGAACCCTGAATGAAAGTTGTATTTGTTTCTGTGAAATGCACGTCAACTGTGAACAGCACAGACCCTCATCACCCTGATCTGTCATCACGTAATGTAGCAGCAGATCAGGGTCTACAATTTTTTCTTTAAGTCATAAACACAACAAATAGCATAGCCCCTGATATACTGGTGCATTGTACAATGACAGGTCTGGGTCTATGCTGTTTGTAGTTGGGTATACAATATACAGGTAAATATGGAACAATAGCACTGGGGGGGAGGGGGACAACTACTGAGCAAATGGTAGTTGTGGTAACCAAATAATGCAATTTAACACGAGATCTGTATCAACAAGACACAGATTGATGCAACTGAAGGGCAAAGTTATATGTCAACAGGGACCATAACTTAGTTAATTTTGTCAGAAAAAGGTTAAAACAGAATTTCATCTAGATCTTCTTATTGTAAAGCCTTATACCACAAATTTGTATTCCTTCTCAAGTTACTGAGTACAAAATGAAATCAGCGAGAAATGTGACAGGACAAAATTAGGTGGAGTGGTGGATATGGGAAATACAATGTGCCCCTTCCATAGATCTAGGTGTCAATACTCCAGGGATGTGCTTCATTTTAAAACTCAGGATTTATGGCTCTTAAGATCACAAGAATAACTTACCAATACCTCAAGCGAGGTCAAAGATAGAAATTTACATCAGGACAAAATAAACTTTACTAAGACACCCATATCATGGGTGGCAAATCTTCAAACCAAATTACTAGCAGTTGAAATTAAAAGAAAACTTCTAGTTGCAAAAATGCTCATATGTGATTACAATGTGTTTTTTAAATAAAAGCGCCATACAAACATGTTCAAACATGAAATTTTTTTTGTTGATTACAAAGTTACCAAATATCTTTGTTGTAAGATGAACCTCTCAAACCAAAATGGAAGGAAATAAAAATGGGAATGTTACAGTGTTCACATGATATTAGAAAGCATATTGTCAGTCAAGCAAGGGCAATAACTTTGACTAATATTGACAAATCATTGATGACTGATTTAATCCAAGATAAAAATCCTGATAAAAGCTTAAAACAAAATTTGGTAAATAAGTGGCTGCTAGAGCAGTAACAAGACTGGACAGATTTTTAATGGACACAGATGCTGAATGTTTTCCTGTCCCTTCACATAGGCAGCTTGAAACAAGAGAAGTCACATAAAACTTCTTAAAACCAAATTCACTTTAAATCTCTTTGATACATGCAAACTGTGTTAGATATTTAGTTGAAACATATGGGTTTTCTGTCTGCCAACAACGTACAGAATAAATTTCTCAAAATGAACAGAATTGCAAATTTACAGATAAACATGCCATAAATGGTGTCATATGCTGATATATGGTTTTAGTCAGTGTACCTAGTTATTCATGACATTTGTATTTTGCAAAATTATTTCTAAGCAGACTTGTTCCATGTTGTTTGGTCCAGGATTATAAAATGTGATATAGATTCATGCAATAATCCAGACAGTACCTACCACTGGGATTCAATACCACTTTTATCATCTTCAAAAGATTCTCTAAAAAAACAGAGCCAACAATAACCTATAATAACTGGGGATCTCAGATCATTTTGATAACATTTTAAGATAAGTTAGTAACAATGTTATATTAGTAACACATTTACATGTGTATAACACATAGTGAATAATGTGCTGGCAGATTAGGGTCTACACTGTTCATTACACACTGAAACCCCTCAAGACTGAAACTGGAAAACCAAATTAAATTTTCAGTTTTAAGAAGTTTTCAGTTTACTAAGGTTCACTACATTCTACCTAAGAATGAGATGAGTTCAGATGTCACCTTACATTCAAGCAAATTTGTTTCTGTTTTTACCAATCATCAATGCCAGTCAATTTTTAAAATAGATATATGTGATAATTAGGATTTCATCTGCATGTGGTTCTGTGCTGGGATTTATTTTACTCTGCATGGCTTTATTCTGTCAGGATATCATTGGCTGGCCACAACCTCAGATTAAGTTCTGGCTTTTATGGGGTTTATTTTAATGTAAAACTGATATCTGGGACCAAACATTTCTTCGGTTTTCAGAAGAGGGATTTTGGTTTACTGACTAAAAAAAATGATTGAAATTAAAGGAAAAACTTAGGACCTGAAACATGATTCGCTCACAAGGGAATTTCAGTTTACACCCTTTACAGTCTTGAGAGGTTTCACAGTAGTAATGAATTCAAGCTAATAGCATAGACATGGATCTACAGGCACAATCTGGGTCCTCTCTATGCAACTGGATGTGTGTTATACACAGGTATATACAGTGGACATCAATTACTGACAGGGTAACAATTGTGTCCAATGGTGTAAATACTGAATGAATATAAAGCTTTTAAATGAACCTTACTTAAAGCTTTGGATACATAATAATTAATTGAGTCAGCATGAGAAGTACAGTAGAACACTGGAAATCTAGGTGCCAATCATCCAGATTTTTCACTCTTACAGATAAACCACTAAGTCCCACAAAAATATTTATTCCCAATTGATTTTCTGGATGACTGATTTTTCAGACACAATCATTTGATACCCAATTGGTCCAGATAATCAGTGTTGTACTGTATTATTTTTAATATGATTATGATTAAGACATATTATTAAGAATGATCAGTTGTGAAACTTTTTAAAAATTTACATTTTTACATATCTAAGAGTCCAAGCATAAAAAAGAAAGGGAAAAAGTATCCTGTCACTACTTGCTCATAACATAATAGCTGAACGAGAATCTAAATATTCAATAAATTTTCACACGTTAAAGATCATAAATTCCTCTTGTCAAATACTCAAAGAAAAGTTTATGTTGGCGAGTGAATTTTTTCAGTATGACATAATTATTGAGGTCGCAACAGAAAACATGCAAGACCAATTATGGCAGGTAATTAATCCCTAAAGATTTCCCACTGTTTTGTATGCTTTTTGTTGACTTTATCAATTTGTTTTGCATAGCTGTTATTGCAATTATTAAAATTATATAAGCAATTTTCTTTTTCATTATGTAATAAGAGACACAAGTTGCAACTACATCATATTACATCAAATCTCGATCAGAGTTCATATTGCTGTTATACACTAATAGGTAACAAAAGATGTCACATTTATAACATCATCATGTAAATGATCACATAAGTTGATTATGAATGCATGACTTCACTATAAATTATTACAAAAATTGTACATAAATACTAATTTTATTCATGGGTGAATTACTGTTCATTGTGAAAGTAATTTTAGCTTTTGTCAGTTGTCATCAAGAGTTAAACATGTAAGAATACACAAATGAGGTCTACATTTCAAATTTGTTTTAATAAAAGTTTTAAAACTTTAGTTTTCAAGCAAAAGGTCTAAGTTTCTTTTGTTCAAAAACAACAAAGAATGTATTTATTCGAAAATTTTTGGCACTCTGATGCTGATTACTTGTTATCTGCATTGTAATCTGCAAAAATGGAAATGAGAATTATCATCTTCTTGACAAAATATTAAGTCTCAAAATATATATTCAGGAAAATTGTATGTTTACCTTAAAAATAAAAATGAAAACTAATCTCAAAATATTTATTTCTAAGCATAACCAAAACAATCAAGTTGTCCATTTGATGTCCCTTGAGTGGCCATAAAATTCAAATTTTCCCAAATTTTGAATGTCCTTTCAATTATAAGCCGACTTGATTTGTAATTTATTCTTGGACATGCTGCTGTATAATATTACCAAATTTTTTTAAGGTGTTAATAAAAAAGTTTTCCCTACTTCAAGAATTTACAAACAAGCATTTTGGAGGAATTATCACACAGGTATAATCCAGTACATGTAATAGCTCATGGATAAGATGTGATTGGTTACCACCTGAGGTTAACGAGTGCTACACCTAGGATCCCAAGGGCAGGGGACATTGTGTCCTCCTGACCTTTAAATTTGGGGAACATACACAATTTCAAAGGGACAAAGAAAACTACTGGATATTACATAGTGCACCAGTGGTGGCAAAGAAATGAGATCATTTTATTTACTTTGACAATTTTGCCACCTTAACTTTTGTTGTCTGCACTGCACCTTCATCTTTTCCTTGGATACTTGTATTATTGCTATAAACGTTTTATCAAGTATTCAAGTAAGCTATAAAAACATTTACATGTTTGAATATCTGGTTCACCTGAAAAGAGCTGCACTATGAAATTTGTCAATTCTGGATCTTGCTCTCATTTAACTTTAGTGTTCACTCATTAACTAGCAGCATTTACAATAATAATTCCTATGTTTTCTGAATTGTTTTTCTTTTCAAACAAAAATTTACTGATTAAATGCCACAGTGTGTATTTCTGCTAGTTTTTCACCCCAGCAATGTAGTCCCTTTTGTCATTAATTCAAGCTCGAAAATATGTGTGACTAGTGGCTGTCAGTGACATTGGATTGCAAATCGACAGACAACTACCATCTTAAAAGTTTGTATTGCCTTCAATCATTGCTAAAGCCAACAGAGATATGGACAGATGTGCACCAAAAATAAATAGTAGGCAGATATTTTTAATTGTCCCTGATAAAATAGCATGCCCAGAGGGTGCACAGAAGTCAAGATCTGGGGGACACAGAACAAATAATTGTGGGAAACCTGCAATTACACACTGAAGGTGCAACAGTTGTTAACCAATCATGATGTGCATGGGATTGTAGTGCTGGCCCTATCAAATGAACCAATTCATCCACAGAATGCACATGACTGTTATTATTAGACTGGGTAATCCCTGTTAATGGCTGTTCTTTCTGCATGGGCAACCAGCTGTTTTAGATGTATACAAAAATGATGTTTAAAAATTGTAAAATGCACATACCCAAGTTGTACTTATATTTTAATTAAAGTAAGATAACACATTTTAAATTTCTCCACTACTTTTCACAAGTTTTCAGTTCTATGTGCAGTCAATGTACATCAAACTGACTACAAATACCATATATACTCGCTTATAAGTCAGATCCAACCACATAGATCCAGATCTGCCATTGCATAATATGCTAGCAAATCTGGGTCTATGCAGTTTTCCAGGAGTAATCAGTATAACAAACAACACAGACCTGCTGGCACATTATGTGACAGCAGATCAGGGTCAATGTTGTTTGCAATTGAACCCAACTTATAAGCGAGTATATGGTAGATTACATTTTTTTCTGAAAATAAACATAATTACAGTCAATTCATTTATTTTTATGGTATCAATTTTCATGGTTTTTCAAAAACTACCATTTCATGGGTACTTCAATTTGTGGATTTGGGAAGGGGGCCTAATGTTTCTACAAAAGAAACATTCTTCTTTGGGTTTTTTAATTCATGGATTGTGGCAATTACATGTATGAAATACACAAAATTTGATAACCCACAAAAAATAGTAAATTCACAGTACGTTATTCAGCATTGAGGCAGAATTACTTACGGTTTCCTGAGAACACTAGAGATAGAGTAGTTTCTGTATTTGGGTTGTAGAGGGACAGAAATTTCCACCTCTGGATATGGCTCATCTAGCACACCTGTTGCAAAGTCAGTCAGCTCTTCCATTACACGATTTAGATCTGGGGAGGTAACAAAAACATGGCGATGGTTCTCAGCAAAGGATTCATGTGTGATCCATTCTCTGTATTCCTCAGTCTCTGTCAAAAGAACCAGAAGTTACAAAAAATACTGTTTTAACTTCATAAAAATTTTCTGAATTCTGATTGGCTAAAAATGCCACAGGTGCTCAATATATTGGTTTAGTCACAGTGATTTCAGCTCTGAGAGAACAATGTACTGTACTCACATGGGGATATTTTTTGATGGTATAAAAGTAATAAAATAATTACAGGCCTTTTGTTTTGCTCAAGACATTGTTTTACTGTGTTGTGAAATATAAATATTGGCCTCCATTTCAGTTTGACCAATATCATATTTCACAGCTCAATAAAACATGGTACTGAATTCAACAAAAGCATGTGATTGTTACTTTAGTGTATGTTATTTTCTAGTGTATTGCATGCATTCAACTGCATATAGCATAAACCCAGACATGCCGCCCTGGCAGATTAATTTATCACATGACTACTGTGTAATTTATGTTAATATACCAGCATCATGATTTTTATTCTTGCAATACGTGTAATAACACCTCAAGACATCACAAATGATGTCATAATGTCATGCAAAGGAAAGGTATAATGACCGAGGCATCCGAATGTATTTCAAAGTCATTTCACTATACTATTTTGCAGTTTGGTCAAATATAATCAGTATTTTTCATCATGAGATAAATAGAATCTTACATTTGTGCTCATTTTGAATGAAATTTATGAAACACATGAAATAATTTCAATCTTTTGCTTGTCATTAATTATTCAACCTGTTTCATAAATTTAATTTGAAATAAGCATCCATGTAAGATCCTCTATGTCTGCACTGTTCATTCTATCTATGATCTCAGATGAACAGTATAGATCAGGATAAATTCTATAGAGCTTAAAATTTCGGAGGAAAATTCACCCAACCATTTAAGAAAAAAAAAAGGGGACAATTTTATAAATATATGAGAGATGTCACAAAGTAAACTAAGGTAGGACTTGCAAACATGATCCATGATTTTCACACATTAAGTTGGTTATTTTCCCATAAAATGTTTGAGAAATTAGTGTAAACCCATAATTGCACGTCCAAGAGAATAGAAATTGTAATGATAATTGCCAAGTATTCTCAAAAAAGGTTTTAAGAATACAGGACCTGATCTGCTGGTGTATTATGTAATGGCAACTCTGGATCCATGCTATTTGCAATCAGGTACACATTTCTATACAAGTATATACCCGCTTCTAAGTTGGGTCCAAGTGCAAATTGCATAGACTCAGATCTGCTGTTGCATAATGCACTGGTCAAAGCTGATATTGTTCCCATAAATCTGTACACTTTCAAGAACTATATCTGCAACAGTTTGTTATTTATTATTGGGATCAGTACCAAAACACTAGTGGAAAAGCCAATTAAACTTATCAGAAACCTCTAATAAATACTGTAACATTTGATCCAATAAACAGGATTTTTTTCTGGAAAAAAACTAATGAAAGGAGGAATTCCAAATTTTTCCTCATATAAAATATTGTGGGTTACATGTATTTATACTTTCTCATTAGAGTTTTAGCAAATAATAATGTTGGAAAAAGTTGAAAAAGGTAGTAAAATAAATTGAATGATAATTAAATTAAGGTTACCTACCAATTACACTAGAAGCACTGACCAGAGGGGGATGAATTTCATCAACAACCATAGACCAATCTTTCAACACATGATCACCAAGTTCTTCCAGAGTTCTAAAATATTTCACCGAAATTCCTTTCTTCACTATTCGCTGTTTCAGGTCACGAATTTTGAAATCTCCATCTTCACTTGATGGTAAAAATTTGTTCATCAATATATCTCTCTCCTCGTTAGATACTCCTTCTAATTTTGTATCCAAATGCTCTGGCTGCCGATAGTAAAAATAACAGTATTGGTTATCGGACAGAAAAGCTGCTTGGATTATTTCTAGTTCTGTAATGCTGCAGTTCTGACGAGATTCATGCAGGATCCAGGAATAACCAGCTGATGCAGCTACTACATAGTTCCAATCCAGCCAGTCTGCATCCGATGGCAAGCTGCTTGCATCTCTTTGCAGTTTGGGTGAATCAGCGGATCTGAATGGACCATAGGTTTGCCCCAGTAGACATATAAAGAAAGGCGAACACTTTGATATACAGTCAAGGTTAAGTCGTAGAAGCTGTCTAGATAATGTCACATTGTCTCCAGGCTGCCACTGAATGTCGATGGGGGAAAAGGAACATCCGCGTAGCTGACATTGCTGATTAAGAACAGGAAATATTTTTTCAGATAGAAAGTTTCTTTCCTCCTCAAAGTCTTCTGATGTTGAAGTCACATATGGCCTGATGGGGTTGCGCAGCTGGAATTTTTCAGAGGGTGCCTTCACCAAGACACCCTCCTCATCAGAGTCTGAACTTAATTGAACCATGACTTTTTCATCAGGTGTCACCTTCTTTTTCTGTCCATCCTTCTGTGCTTTACCACCTGAAATAAATAATTCAATATTCAAAGTTGCATGTAAAGCAGATATATCTCAGTCTGGTTATAGCAGATTTTCTACCATTGAAAAGCTATAAAACTGAACCATCAATAATTTACTATATCATACAGTAAATAAGCAGGACAGTTTAAATGTTCTCAGGTTTCATACTGGTAAATAGTGTTTGAAAATAAACATCCTTCAAAAACAGATATTACTCACCCATGAATTTATACACTCTGTATAGACTGCTGATGGACAGACTGTAAAAAGTTGAAAGCACAGGCAAGCAAAAGTGTCATTTAGTAAAATGTCATCTTGAAACTTGATCTCAGTTTAAACCATACTCACTTTCTATGTGAAATTTAATAGTTCTTCTCTTTCTAAATGACACTAGAGCTATTAACGAGGGCATATATCAAAGAGTCCTACTCACTACAATATGCTTGGCAGAGCCTTAACAGAGAAACTTCTGTTGCGAAATGAAAGTAAGGAAAAAAATAGGCATTCAGGGGCCATAACTCCTCTAAATGATGATGTGGAATACTGGAAATTTAAATCATTCTAGGTTTCATCAATAAAAAGCTACATGCCAAAATTGATCAAAATCCAACAATCCCTGGTAAAGTAATGCTACTGAAACAAAAGTAAGGTGGAAGGACAACCAGGGACCATAACTCCTATAAATGAAATGCTAGAAATCAGAACAAATCAGGGTCTTATTAAGAATGATCACTTGTGAAATGCTGGATAATGCACCTTTTATAAAAATTGATATTTTTGCATTGCTAAGGGTCCAAGCAATTAAGATCACTAAACAATGTATAGTTTCATGTGCATTTCCTTACGCTACTTTGAGGTGAATAATATCCCCATGTAAGGGTCATTACATACAAGGGTATGAGAAAAAGTACCCTGCCACTAATTGCCCATAAAACAGTAGCTGAATGAGTGTTTAAAAATGCATTAAACTTGAAGGTTGAAGATCATAGACTCCTGTTATCAAATACACAAAAAGGGTATGCTGGTAAGTGAATGTTTTCAGTATGCTGTGGAAATCAAAGTTAGGAGGTCAGTCACTAAGGGATGATAGCTGTTCTAAATGATGCAGTGGAATGCTGGAAATCAAACTCAGTCTTCTCATTATCTTTTGAAGTAGCAAGTTCAAAATTAAAAGTTCAATACTAAGTCAATACAACAATATAACAATGTTACAGTGTTCTTAAAGTAGATGGCTCAGCTGGAAAAGTAGACATCAATTTAGCTTTCAGCTCATTGATAATAAAAAGGTTGCAAACTCATTAAAGTTCGTACCAATAAGAAGCCACATGCCAAATTTGGTTCAAATCCAACCATCCTTCATAAAGTCATGCTGCAGGAACCAAAATCAAATGAATGGGAAAGAAGGAAACATACATCTTATAAATGAAGACATGGAATGCTGGAAACTGAACTCATTCATGGTCTAATCAATATAAAGCTTTAAGTAAAATTTGGCTGAAATCAAACAATCCTTGGTAAAGGTATGCTCCATAAACCAAAGTCAGGAAAATGGGCAATCAGTGGCCATAACTGCTCTAAATGAGGATATAGAACGCTGAAGATCTAAAGCTTTTGAAGTCTCATCAATATAAAGCTGTATTCCAAATATGGTTAAGATCCAAAAAATTTTAAGTAAAGTTATCTTCTGGAAACTAAACTATGGATAGCTGGACAAATGGACAGCTGGATGGATGGACAGATAGATGGACAGAGAACATAATTACTATAGGGCTCCGCCCACTTCTTTGAATGGGGTCCTAATTAATTCTCTGTATAAAACCCCCAGTATAACAACTCCTATACCAGAAAGAGACAATCATACTAAAAAATTATTGAACATGAGTGTTGAGAAAGAGAGAGAATTAAAATACACCATTCATGTCTCAACAAAACTATGACTGGCATGAAATCAACATATGTGAAAATTATACTAACTGAATTCAATTTCTAAAGACTGGATAAAGTGGTGAATATTTTAAATTGAGAGACTGACATTGTGTTTGCCTAACATGTCTGAACAACAACTTGAAAATCACTGTTTATAATTGTTCAGACAGATAAAGAATGAAATATAGGCCTCATCTTGTAGGTATGTGGTTATTAAAGAAATTCATTAGGACAAACTATTCCCTCTATAGAGAACCTAGTACCTATTTTCCTTTCTGTGCTACATATTAACTCTTCAAATGTTTACTTGAGCTGCGGCCAGACTATCCTTGTCTGAATTTTCATTATATATTTTTTACATTTTGCAATAGTATGTGTATCCAGCTACCTTATGCTTTTTCAGTTCTTTATGCATGAAATTGACATTTTAAAGTGTCTACATTTTTTTCTGGGTCATACCATCTATACAGTGGTCTAACTCCTGAAAGGCCACTTCTTACCATATATACTTGCTTATAAGTCGAGTCCAACAACAAACGACATAGACCCGGATCTGCCATCACATAATGTGCCAGCAGCCCTGGGTCTATGTTGTCTGTTCTACCAATTACTCCAAACAAACTGCATAGACCCAGATCTGCTGGTGCATTATGCAACAGCAGATCTGGGTATGTGCAGTTTGCAGTTGGACTTAAATGATAAGTGCGTACATACAGTATATTAGAACATCTGACCAAACAGTAAAATAATTATTTGAATCATTTAATCCCCTTACTGAGAGGCCACCTCTTATATAAGACCACCTTTTCACTGAAGACGAGGTGACTATATAAGAGGGGGAACACTATTCCTTATTATACAGAATATACAACCCAGAACAAAATGAAGACACTATATCTTATTATTCTCCTGTGAGTCTGTTGTCTGATAAAAAAAATGAATGTACAGTCCTGTCTTGTTCATCTAACTTCTGGACATGAAACTATCCACAACAACAAGAATCTGGTTTTATTGAAATTAGTTTATAATTAATCAAAACTGATTACCTCAAAATCAGCATTATTTGAAGCTGTTGCAATGGTTTGCATCTGATTAATGAGACACGGCTGTATATGTAATGGAGTGAGCTGGGAGTGTCTGCTTAGATGGCTCAAGTGGTAGAGCATCCAAGTATCTCTAGGGATATTCCAGGTTCCAGGTATGGTTTTGATCATAAATTTGTCTCCCTGTTACATATATCAAAAAGAGATCATTCAAGATAAGCTGCTCTTTTAATTTAGACAAGTACAAAAAAATAAAGGACTCTGAATAATATTCACCAACACACTGAGAACATCTACAAAAGACACTCACAGAGGAATACATGCATGGACAGATGGAAAAACAGAATCCTAAATACTGCCTGCCTCTCAAAGGACTTGTGGATTAGATTTAGAGGTAGACACTCAAACTCTAAACCACAACTGTTCCCATAACCAGACTTGTGCAAATTCTCCGGTTAATGCTCAATACAGTGACTATTTAACAATAAAGTTGACACAAGAAGAAGAAAAACGAGAAAAGAATAAGAACCCCATGTTTTTGTAGACCAAATAATAGCAGCAGGTAATCAATAGCACATTTGTATACCTTTAAGTGCCATAGCGGATTCTGATGATTCAGTCTAGAAGTTACTGTCACTCCACCTATTGCTGAATGCACAATAATTGCAAAGTATTCCAAATGACTTTAACAGGTGCACATGGAATGTCATCAGCCTACTGTTAAAACTAAACTGGCCTTGAATGCCAGTCTTAAGTCATTTTAAACTTCCTTCAAGGAGAAGAACTCATATATACCCAACTGGTAATCATGGGCAACAATGTGATCACAACACATCTTTTAAAGATGATATAACACAAGTATACCAAGTTTAATCTCTTAATCTCAAAAGGCTCAAAATTTACAGAGTGGAAGGGAAAGTAAGATGGGAAACTTTAAATATTAAGCTATTATCTTGGACTTCAAAATAGAACCACAAAGTGGTACTCGACATATGTACCTTTTAATGATGATGCATAAGTATACCAAGTTTCATACTTTAATCTCTAATGGCTCTAAAATTACTGAGATGAAAGGAAAGTGTGATAACAATTCAAATATTGAGTTATAGAGTGGACGGGAAAGTTTGATGGAAAACTCAAAATATTGAGCCTGACCTTTACCCTGAAGATAACACCCAAAATGTGTAAGCAACACACCTTCAAAAGATGATGTATAAATATACAAAGTTTCATCCCTTAATCTCAAATGGCTTTAAAGTTATGCAGCAGTAGGGAAAGTGTGATGGAAAATGTAAAACACTAAGCCATGACCTTGACCTTGAAGAAAGGATCCCCAATGTGGTATGTGACACACATTATAATGATAATGTATAAGTATACCAAGTTTCATTCCTTAATCAAATATGGCTTTAAAGTTACATAGAGGAAGCAAAAGTGTGATGGATGGACGGAAATGCAGATACTATGTACCATGTTTTTCTTCTAAAAGGCATGGGACAATAATAAATCAACTTACATTAAAATTCTTCTGTCTAACAAGCATCATGTGTTGCTTCTAGATAGCATTACGTACTCATGTCAAAATGTATAGCCATACCAGTCAAATGTATCCACATATTAACATTCATTATTTATAAGTTGTGACACATTTATTGACAGTTCTTGTAGCTATCTTTGTGTTGGTAACTGCAGGTTAATCAAGGTGTAAAGTTTTCTTTTGAAGGTCTCTGTGGTGATCAATTGGTGGCCTTCCATACCTATTTGAAGAGAATCTACATAAGATCGACTACCATAATTGATATGTAAGATCTTATCTACCTGGCATATTTTTTACTTTCATTATTGAAGTATCTATGACTTCTTTGGTTGAATCTCTAAATCTACTCATGCAATCCTTGTATGAATAATATGTTCCCACAATGTACCAAATTCACCACTGAGATAAGCTAATCCTAATTTCTGACAGTTCAATGAGTTTGAATTGTAATAAAAGTGTTCAGAATATCACAGATTTCATTGTAAGCAGAGGTAAATTCTTCTGGAAGTAGAATTACCACCATCTAAGTTTGTTTACTTGAAGTACACTTGCTTATAAATCAAGTCCAACTGCAAACAACAAAGACCATGATCTTCTGTCGCATAATGCGCCTGCAGATCAGGGTCTATGTTGTTTGTTCTACTGATTACTCCCAACAAACTGCAGAGACCCAGATCTGCAATTTGCAACATGTGACGGCAGATCAGGATCAGTGCAGTTTGCAGCTGAAGTCGACTCATAAGCGTGTACATACAGTAAGCATCAATGTAAAGAAGACAATGTGCAGGGGCTTTTTGCTGACAATAGTATCTCTTATATCTAAGTGCACATACATACATGGTCATAATACTGGGCCCATATCAACTATTTCTGGTAAAATCAATTCCAGACTCTTCTAGGTAACTTTTCCTTCAGTCAAATTTACTAATGCTCAAAAAAAAGCAACTGACAATCCAATAAAATAAGTTGTGTGCATGTATTTCATTTGCCCACTTAAATGCAAGTTGTTGTAAACCAAAAACATGCAGAAAAAGCAATCAGGTATAGTTCATTTTTGAGGGGTAGGGGGTCTTTTTTTTTTTTTTATGAACTATATATACCAATACTTGCCTAAGACCTAGGTCTTAAAAGTTGCCTTTTTTATAGCTGGGGAGGGAAAGGTCTGTGTCAAACATAATAAAAATAATAATAATAATAACAATAATAATAATAATAATAATAATAATAATAATAATGATAATAATAATGATGACTTTATTTAAAGAGGGTGACACAATTAGTTGTATGGAACTAATCCTCCTTGTGGCCCTCTATTATATGCATATTTACATACAGAGTACATGTACATAGTTGTATAATAATAATAATAATAATAATAATAATAATAATAATAATAATAATAATAATAATAATAATAATAAAGCATTGATAATAAGCTACATGTATATATGGACATAAAAAACGGAAAGTTTTGTAAGAACATGATCCAACTAGGTACATTGTGTATATACAGTACAAAAATTGTGAGACAACAAAATGGAAGGTTTGAGAATTTATACTTTAAGTTGTAATGTATTTGTCAAATCAAACAGGTTCCACTTTTCATCCATTGAATTAAATGATAATTAAATGCATTTATATTTGTACTCTCTCTAATTTCCTTTGGGATTCGATTCCAAATTAGTGACCCCGAATATTTAAAACTTTTCTTAAAGAGTTCTTTATTTGGTTTTGGAATGCAGAGGCGGTTCACCTTTAGTTTAACAAATTCTGAAATTAAGCTGTTCATTCAAGATAATGGTATCAATAGTCTTACTTAATTAAGGAAGACAGGAAAATAAGAGACATCTGGCAAATTTTAAGAGTGAAGTATAAATAGACAGTTAATTATGTCAAACAATAGCATATCAGAAATTATTTTTGTTCTAGCTTCTACAAACAAGGTCAGTGTAATAAACCACAAATACTAACTTCAAGATGAAGAAAGACATCATGAATTATGATACAAATTTCTCTGTTCCAACTAATCAAGCCGCACCATCATAAAACTTCACTCAACACTTTGAGTAAAAAATGTTACTCCAGACTTGAAAATCTTACTCGAATTTACAAATGCAGCTTTTTGAGTCATTAAAATATTTTCTAGTAGGATTTGGATTCTAGTAAATTTTTGTGATGGAAAAGTCTGCAACTCATTTTTTTAAGAAATATGTCATTATAAAATACTCTAAGGGACCATAAAAGTTATTCCTTTATGAAAAGGTGTCCTTCATATAAAGGTTGAATAAAAAGGTGAAATTAAGAGAAAAAGTTATTCATTAATATTGTTTTTCATTCAGCAGGTGTACTTTTCATGTAGGTGCCTCCCCCCCCTCCCCCCCGGTAAGTTTCTCCGTACTATAGGCTTTGAAGCTGAACTTCTTCCAAAGATCACTCTTAAGGATGGTCGTTACTGAAATTTAGGAGTATTTATCTTTTTTAAATATTTATATTTTTACGTAGCTAAGGGTCCAAGAAATCCAAAATCACATAAATTTATAGGCTGGTGCATCCATGTATGGGTCATTACATAGAAAAGTGTGGGGAAAAAAGTACCCTGTCAGTAATTGCCCATAAAATAAAAGCCAAATTTTTTTTAGTAATTTTGTAGAAGCTGAAGTTCATAGACTCCTCTTATCAAAAACAAAAAGAAAAGGGTATGGGTATGTTGGGTAATGATTTTTTCAATATGACACAATTAATGAGATCGAATCGGTTTTCCGCAACAGAAAGATTTCTCAAGGTCTCATGTACTTTATGCTGACATTTTTATTCTCTTCATGAAATTATTATTGTGATTATTAACATTTTAAAAGAAATTTTCTTTTTAATTATTTAATAAGAGAGAAGTAGCAACCATGTTATTTATGTCCGATCTCTCCCAGAATTCATAGCACCATAATACACATAGTGTAGACAAAAGTGTGATCATATCGATTATGTCATAATGTAACGATCACATCATTTCAAGCTGCACAGTCAATGTGGATTTTACAACAGCAGACTTCCTTTACTTGAAGTATTAAATATGTTTGTCATAGGTTCACTTTTCAAAAATATTTTAACACTAATTTATCATGATGAATAAATTTAGTCAATTTAATATCCTTAGAAATACACGTCTTATCTATAACTACTGTATCCTAACAGCAAACATTTAAAACACTGTTCTAAGGGTGGTTTTATGATCTGAAAATAGTCCACATGCAGTAGATCTGTAAAATATAAAAGCCATTATACCAGTATACTTTCAACAATAATTGATATCTTTTTCCACTTGTAAATCTTTGACAGCTATTAAGCAGACATGGAAATATCATCGTACCCTTCGGAAAATAACCTACCATATATACTCACTTATAAGTCAAACTACAAAAAACATAGTCCTAATCTTCCATTGCTTAATACACTAGCAGATCAGGGTCTATGTTGTTTCTTCTACTGATTACTCATAACAAGCTGCATAGACCCAGATCTGCCAGAGCATTATGTGATGGCAGACATGGGTCTGTGCAGTTTACAGTTGGACTCGACTTAATAAGCTAGTATAGACAGTAACAACTTACTTGCATAGGAATCCAACTTGATATGTACCAGCCTCACATGTAAAATTGGCACACCATATATCATTAGTTTATTGCTATGTTCACTGTGAAAGAAAGGTTATTAAGATAAAACATCGTGAAAGGACCTATAAAAGAAATTTTTATTCAAATAGTTCCCAAGGAGAGTTAGTTATTCACATCATGGCATTTGTATGATTCATACTACAAACTGCTTTTTATTCCTCATGGAAAAGCTAGCACCTGTTATTCATTTGCATATTTGATAAAAACAGGCATTCATGTTGCAAAATAAATGAATATTGATGTTGAAAAATAAATTAATATAATGAAAGTGCATTTGAGTAACATTATGCACAATATTATGTTGCATGTATGGACATTAATCACACTGCATGTGAAAAGACCTTTCTCTATAAAAGCCTTTCACTGTCCTATGATAACTGGTATAATCAATACAGATGAAAACTCTATAAGTATAATCAATACAGATGAAAACTCTATAAGTAAAATCTATACAGATGAAAACTATAAGTACAACCAATCAGTGAATAAGCTGGTCCACTACATTGTTCTAGAATTCCATCAGGATTGTAGTCCAAGAGTTTTCACATTGCATTATGGGATGTTGATGAAATATTACTTTCATATTACATTACAGTATCAGAACATGTGCATCTGTGCCAGGTCATCTGTGTGCTACTTGTAATCTGATTCATCTTATTTCTGTTAATTATGTGCAACTTTTTGTCATTTTTTCTTTCCTACAGATTGTCATAAAGACTGGGGGAAAAAAGTCATACAGATCTCCTGGAAAAATCAAATCCAGGTGCACAGCTTCTAATACTTTGCTACTTTCACCTGAAAACTTCCCATTTTAAAACAAATGTGTAATTATTTAATTTCATGACAATGATTTTCAGCTGTCAAAGCATCTCTCCTTTGAGGTCAATTATCAATTTACAAAAGTTAAAAATATTAGAATAACAAATAATTCCATGAGATACTTGACAATTTGTTTGCTTGATGAATTTATTTCCATACAAACTGCTGGGTCCAACACTAAATCCTTTGTGTTCATATTAGGATACATTGCCTATGTATTATCAGAATCAATATTACTGGTATGCCATCAATGTGTGCCTACCCCCCCCCCCCATCTCTCTCTCTCTCTCTCTCTCTCTCTCTCTCTCTCTCTCTCTCTCTCTCTCTCTCTCTCTCTCTCTCATGAAAGGCAGATATAAACCATCCTGAAAAGAAATGAGGCATTCTTGAAAATCACAAGAAGCATTTTTCAAAGCAATGCACTTTGTTATATAATAAAAGATGTATCTTTTTTTCCCAAGGTCATCTCATTCATTTAGGTGATAAAGAAATCACAGACTATCATTATCACCCTTCAAATCATACCCTGGTGAATTTGCAAGTTCATTCCCAGTTTGGTATTGGATATAGTACAATGCACTTTTGTATAATGTTAAGATAGAGAATTGGATCTGAATTTATTTGCATTAATGTCTACCCTAAATATCTGCAGTCAAACATCAGATTTTCATTACAGAAAAAACACATTTATTTTGAATGCCTAGCGAGTTGAATAACATTTGTTATTTTCAAGGGAAGGCCAATACAATATGTACGTAACCTCGGAGTGTCAATTTATCTTAAAGAAGGCAAAATAGACAGAGATGAACTTAGTTGAAGGACAAGGACATGTATGGAATATATGTCAAATGGAGTTGTTTATGAATTACTAGACAAAACCTGTCTTGGAATACCACTGCTATGAGAGACCACTTGTCTTGAGAAAGCAGATTCTCAATGCATGGATACATTAACCGCATAGTGTTATGACCTGTTATGAGAGACCACCTGTCTTGAGAGACCATTATTTTCTGGTGGAAGGTGTGCTCTTTCAAGACAGGTTCTACTGTACCTTCAATGTTATGGTCATTGGTTAATGAATTTCTTGACATATATTGCAAATATATGGATCTATGACGAAAATCTATCTTTATCATATATACTCACTTATAAGTCGAGTCCAATTGCAAACTGCACAGACCCAGATCTGCTATTGCATAATGCACCAGCAGATCTGGGGCTATGCAGTTTGTTAGGAATAATCAGTACAACAAACAACATAGATCTTGATTTGCTGGCACATTATACAATGGAAGATCAGGGTCTATGTTGTTTGCAATTGGACTCAACTTATAAACAAATATATAATATATACATCATTAAGAATTAACACCCAAATAAATTACAATAAGCAAAAGATTTAACATGTAAATCAAAGCAAAGACAAACTAAATTTTTAACATCACAGTGATGCACACTGAAAAGATAAAACTACTTATTACAAACAGTTTTCATATGCAAAAAAAAATGATAACTGTTTTAGAATCATAGGACATTAAAACATACATTATCAATTAATGCAGCTGTCAAAACTATCTCAAAATCAAACAGAGACAAAAATAAATGAATGATGTCTCAAATATAAATTGTATGTTAAACTGCGGCTCAAACAGATTAATATGTTTCATCTTTCCCAAGTTATGATCTGAGGCAAAAAACAAAAAAAGACAAATGGACAGAAAAGTTCATATATTTACAAGAATGAAAGACTATAATATTAATCATACCAACAATTATGGAAATTATTTTGAGAATGGTTGATTCTGTTCTTACAAAAAAGATTTTGATTTGTCAGTATCTCATGGACTTGAAAAGGGATCACTTTTAGAATAACCTGTGAGACAACATGCTATATCTTATTTCATTTATCAATTTAAGCATACAAGAAAGAAAATATTTCACGTTAATATAGAGTCACACTTGTTATAATGCCAGCATGTGTCCAAAGATAAAATTGTCGTTCTTGTAAGGTTGGCAGCATGAAAGGGTCTGAATTTGACAGATCATAAGTACATAGCTAGTATGATATATATACAAATGTACATAGATAGATTGATAGATAACAAGTTTTTTGTTGGTTTTAACAGCAATTTTAACACAGTACTGGCTATATCAAGCCAGGGAAATTGGAGGTCAGTGACTTTCTCTGAAGATACATTGAGGCAGCTGACCTGGGATGGTGGGTGGATTTCGAACCTGCAATCAAGGATTACAAGTCTGATGCTCAACCAACTGAACTATTGTGGATCCCCCATATAGAGAGAGATAGATATTAAAAATCAAATAGAAACAAAGAAAACTTACAACTTAACACAATTAAATTCAGTTGGATTTAATCATTGAAAATGCAATGTGAAAATACAAGCTAGTTTTATCAAAATTATTAGACAGGAAATTAATCTAGATTTTAAATGAAAGATGTTTTGTACAGGAATTAAATGTGAAAAAGTTGTTTTATGTAATATTCGCCCTCTTACCATTTAATTGCAAGTTTGCAGGAATTTTCAAGACTGTCAGTATTTAATATCTTTAAGCATCATGGTGGAAACCAACAGCATACTTTGTGAATACATCACGAGTACACAACATGCAATTACTGTAGGAAAACCTTTTTCAAAGATAGATAGTGGAATCAATAGGCAATATCAGTGGGGGATCAATGTAAATAATGGAAATTCTGCAGGTTCTAAGGGTAACCTATCATAATATATAATGTATAGTCATTAAAATAGAAAGTTTACCATTGAATAAATATATTTCTGCTTCCAACTGCACTGTCAGTGAATAATGAAATATGAGTCGAAGTGACATACTTTTGTGATGAGAGTGAAGTACTCAACAAGATGCATCCCCTCACCAAGTTTCACAATTCCAGGTATAACAGTATGTACTGTACACAGGATGCACAAAATGTAAAAGCTTAACCTAAGCCAGTAGAATGTGAAATGTAGGTCACAGTAACTTTCTTTTTTGGTAAGGGTGTGGTACTAACTGAGATGCATACAATCATCTCGTTTGATGTTTCTAGCATTAACAGTGACAGAGAAATAAACTTAAAACACAAAACTGAACCCAAGTCACTAAAGTGTAAAATATGGGTCAAAATGACCTACTATTGTGATGAAGGTGTTGATCAAGATGCATCCCCTCATGAGGTTTCATGATTTTAGGTATAACAGAATGTATACACAATGCAAAAAAAACTGTGCTAAAGACAAAAAAAAGAATGTAAAAATAAGGTACATGTACAAAGTCAGCCCCCTTAGACTTCTCCCCAGGGGTAGAGGCTATGAAACTCACTAAAATTGTTGCCTAACACCTTGGAAGAAAGAATGGTTGAAATGTAGTGACACTGTAGACATGTTTATGCTTTTATACGTGCTGTTGCTGATTTAGAGGGTAGTACAATAGCTCTCCAGTCTACTTCATTGACGAAAGCTGAAAAGTCATCTGATTTGAGGGTAGGAGAGCATAAACTTACCTCCAAAAGAAGTTCCTCAGGTGCTATTCAGAACTCTCTATAAATTAAGACAAAACAGGTACTAGGTTTTTCCTGTAAGTTATACATCTAATTTGACTGCCAACCAACCTGTACTATTGATAAGGAGTCAATATAAGTCTGCTAAACAGGTACACAGTATGTATTTTATGATTTCAATGCTCATAATCAAACCAATGATAGCAAATAAAAAAAAAAACATGAATTGGATTTTAATCAATTATATTCACAATAACATCTATTTAAAATTATTAGCCTTTGAACTGCATATCTATGTGTAATTGCAAATAAGGGAGTATTCAAGGGGGCAATTCACAACTAGTCTAGCATAAAAGAAATCTAATGGCAAATAGTTCACTTTCAATGAGGTACTGTATGGATACAATTTACAAGTTCCTTGCAGATATAAAGAAAAATGCATATCTGCATAGTGATTATGCTGAATAATTCCCAACTGCCGAAGACTAAAGAACTCACAAGTGATCATAGCAATACAGTTCCATGATCAGAGACATGAGTAAACTATTCCGCATAATCACTATGGTCATATATATACTCGCATATAAGCTGATAACAACTGCAAACTGCATAGACCCAGATCTGCCATCGCATAATGCGCCAGCAGATCTGGGTCTATGCAGTTTGTGAGGACTAATCAGCAGAACAAACAACATAGTCCCTGATCTGTCGGCGCATTATGTGATGGCAGATCAGGGTCTATGTTGTTTGCATTTGGACCTGGCTTATACGCGAGTATATACGGTAACATGTATTGCTCTATTTATTATAAACATCATCGGGAATAATAATCAGCACCTCTAGTTTATTGTTGAGACATAAAATGGTTGGTTCACAGTATATAGTGGTTAATTACTGAGTGAAAAAAATACACTGTGCCAACCATAAAATATGAATGAACCACGATGTCATAAGGGATGAAAAGTCAAAGGGTGCATTTGATGGTGACAACATATGATAAAGTTTTTTCACTGATGCAGATGAAGTGCATAAATAAGCCCTTTCCGTGTTTCAAGTAGTTCTGAACAAAAATATCTGTAGCTATGACAGGTGTCAGGTACCTGATAATTCATATTTAATTATTTTCAGTAATTCACCAAATGCAATTATTAGAAACAACGGTGAAAAACAATATTGAACTCGGTCTGATTAAAACTGATATCTCCGACATAACAGAGCTCTGATGTACACCAAAATAAGGTCATATTCCACTGACCTTTCAATTCACTAATTACTACTAATTAAATTACAACTTTCACATTTATGAAAGTGAAAAATGCCATTCATAACATAATGTTTCAAACAATAACTTTCCCTAACATGAAATGCAATGCTTTATCTGATAGGTTACTAAAAAAAAGTTGGCAGTGAATTCCAAAGGTCACCAGAAGACAAACCATTATCAGTGCCTGTCAGATCTACTTACTATAATTATCTTGATTTTAATCAGTTCTACTGGTCAACAGTTGTATCCAGTCATCTACAGTGAATGACCCCATCAAAATATTTAATTCTTCATTTTAGAACCAATTTATGATCTATGGCATGCAGATAAAATTACGAAGCAATTATTCTATACACAATATAAATTTCATTAAAATGCATGTGAAAATTATGAAGATAAATGTCCCAAAATATGGCATAAACATGACTTTGCATACGCAGACTGGTTGCCAGTTTTTAGCAGTATATAACTTTAAGCATGCGAACATATACAAGTTCAAGTCAGGGTCTTTTTACAATAAATAACTCTAACTGAAAATTATCAAATTTGAGTTTCCAGCCATTGATGAGGAATAATTAAGAAGTACTCAAAATTGCACTTTTGACCGGATACATATTTTGACAGAGCTGAACTTAAGCAGTGTATTTGCATTTTGTTAAAAATGAATTGACTAAAAATGCATAATTAAATTTTAAGACATTCAAATTATGCAAAACATTTTTTTCAAGCATTTAATCCAAAGATGTCAGAGCACTGTTCCTGCTGTTTGCAAAGTCCATATTTTATTACGGCACATTCGATCAATATAAATTGTGCTATTCAGATATGTTTTGGATGTTTCACGCATTTTTAAAATGAAAGTATGTGTACTTGATCACTGTTAGAAGAACACTCACTGAAACTGAGCCATATAATTGAACACACCCTCAGTTAGTATTTGGTCTATAAGCATTCTGATGCATTCTAAAATGATTAATGTCTCAATGACTAAATTTATTCTGGTATCATACTTTATATTTTGCAGTGTTCACAGAATACCCCATGAAGTTTTTAAAAAATACAATTAGTTTCAAAACCTGGGAGTGAAATACACAACTAAATTCTTATGCAGAGTTCATATAATTGATCAATTTCAAAGTAGTAGAAATTTTTCTTCAAATATAAATATCAATAAACAAATATACATTGCCTGAAAAACATTAATACTTATTACATTCTTTTAAAGAAAAAATATTTATCCTTTCTTCACAGTAGACATAATTTGAACACTGATTGTATGGGTTGTTTATTGATAAAGACTCTTATGAATTTTTAGCCTTGAGTTACTGTCATAACATGTATAAATATAAAAGCTTGAAGACATATTTTTCATCCTAATTCAAAAGATCATTCACTTTTGGCAAAAGTCGGATAGAGTTTAAGTGGAGAAAAGAATGTTAATTATGGTTTTAAACTGGATACCATGCTTTTTTGTTTAGGATATCTATACAATGAAGATCAAATTTACTTTAGCTCCCTGATTTGGTGGATTACCATAAAATCTGTACAATGAGCACATAATTTTGTGAAAATAAGTGTATCTAGAAAATAAGCACATATGTGACAATAAGTGTATCTAGAAAAACAGGACATATGTGACAATAAGTATATCTAGAAAAAAAAGCACATTTTTAGAAAAATGATGTGGATTTTATCTGTGTAAAATAAAAACAAAGAATACATAAAAAATGTGCTCATCTGATAATTGTTCTGATTCTAATTAAGTAATTATCAGCTTATTTTTTATTTATCGTGCACTTATTCTGCTTGTTCCTTTTTGCTATCCTTATTCTCTCTTGACTTATCAGTAACATCCTATTTAATCTGGTGGATAAATTCAAATTTTAAATTATGTCATGACAGATTCCACAGTCAATAAGCACATACAAAATTAAGTGCATATAACTTTCACTAATTAAAAAAGTAGGCATATTGAGTCATGGACTGATACAAGTATTTTCATGTTGTTAAAGTACAAGTTACATATTCTACAATCAATTTAATACTTAAAAGAAGAAAAACAACAAGAACAACAAAAACAATAAAACCATTTCACTACCAGAATGACAGTGTTAGAGTCAAATAATTTAATAATACAAGTAGTTGGTAATTTTGTGATTTCATCATTTGAAAATTACTTCATTATGTGCTAGTCAAAAGGCACTATGGCACAGACTGGGACATAAAAAGTTTGATTCATACATTAACACAGTAGACTCATGATATCCGAAGTCGGGCGGGGGTGGGGGGGGGAGGATCAGAAGAAAACTTCGGATAATACCGGGGTTCAAATAACCGAAGGTCATGGCGGTGGAAGTGAACATCAACCCACAGAAATAAAACAAAGAAAGTACCATTTCAGTTATTCTGTTTCCTTACTACGTATCTAGGAAACCATTTCATTGGCACAGTATAAAACAAAGACAAAAACAATAGTGAAAGTTATCATTGTCATCATTATAATAATCTGCATGGCATACAACAATGACAAAATTATTGTTGTCATCATCATCTCACTATGCATGAAAATGATCAACATCAAACAAATTTCAGATCTGATGAGTCAATGGATCACTTGATAAGTTAGTTTGTTTTTCATGTGATATTCTAGTTTCCATGGCTTGGTGATATAGATACAATGTGGTAAGCAAAGTGACTTCATATAAATTATTTTAAAAATACATGTTTTTCCGACTTTCTTTAATCAAACCGACTTTACATAAAATTACTGCCATTCATTGAAGTAATAATAGGGGTTATCAAAAGGCGAGTCAATTATTGGAGTAGCAACAAACAATAAACATAACCCGCTTTTTGATTAATCAGTACCCACTGTTTGGAATGACAGGTATCACGATTCAAGAAATCAAACATGCTGCTCATTTTGGTTTTCACACTTCATATAATGTGTCACGATTTCAATCAGGGTTGTTTGATTGAAATCAGATGATTTAATCATGATTTAAATCACTCCAAAAAAATCATCAAAATGATCTTGCTAAATTTTTTACATACGATGATAAACTATACAGATTTTTGCGACCTAAATCACTTGTAAATAGCATTAGAATATCTTAGATTCAAAATGTGAGTCTAAATAAACACATGTTGGATCTGCTGAACTAATTGTAATTGTTTGTTTGGACCTTAAATTATCAAAACATGTAAAATATATGTAGGATGATAGGATTTGCTCAACTACTTGTAATTGTCTATTGTTGCTTCTTAACACTCCAGTATTAACTATAAAGCACGCATAGCATATATAAGCTGCAGGGTCATTTTGCAGGTACCGTTAAGAAGAAAAGCCTAAGGCTGATCTCTTAGACCTTGGAATCTGTGAATCTCTATATTATTGTCTGTGCAATGCCTTGGAGAAAAAGATTGAGTCTGGCACTACTCTGACAGGATTGTCACTCCTGGAAAAGCTACATGTCATGCAATATGTAAGACTTGTAACAAAGAATTCAGATATGTTTTAACTTAATTGTAGTGATTGTCTTAATCTTGCTTTTTTATTTACTTTAAAATATAACATTATAAACAATGTCTATATTCTGCAAATAATTTGAAAACCTGAATCTGTATAATCATATACTATGTCCTGATAAATTTCATTATAATACCAAAAAAATCTGATTTAAATTTTAAAAAATCCGATTTAAATAATAAAAATCCTATTTTTTACATTTTTTTTAAAAGATCATGATTTTTTTCAAATAAAAAAATCCTATTTAAATACATGTATTAACAAATCATGATTTTTTCAACCTGATTTCAATAGGATTAGAGGATTTTGGACCGCTAAATTGCTTCAATTAAGGAGGTGTACTCGAATAATCCATGTTCAGATAATAGATGTAAAAAAGATATAAACAAAGAATAAATTTAGCCAGGACCAGATGAATAGTCCGGATAATACCATGTATTCAGATAATAGGAGTTAGAATAACTGAGAGTCTAGTATATATATATATATATATATATATATATATATATATATATATATATATATATATATATATATATATATATATATACAAATACACACACACAAAGTCATACATATCTTATATGGTCCATATTTAAAGTACTATAGACACAGTTTTTCAAAATTTAGTAGTTGTGTCAAGCAGAAAAATCATGCAATACTGTTTTCAGATTCACTGCATTAAAAACATTCAAATGTTATGAAAAAATAACCTGCTTTAAGCCAGGCATATTAAATCGAGACTACTATTTTAGATACTATGATAACGCTGACTGTATTTCAACCACTTTTTCAACTGTCTGCATTATATCTATGAGTACAAATTACCGGTACAGTCAAATTTGAAGAAGTAACTCTCTACACACAAACTCATATGTATGCATAAAGATTTTGCATCAAATATGTTCATAATCATCATTTGTGGAAACACATGATACAGTTTTCAACATATGGACAAATTCCCCATTAGATATCTTTACCAATTTTCTGCAGAATACGGCAAGAAGAATTCAAATATAATACATATTTTGATAGCCCTTTTATCACTCTGAAAAGTATACCAATGCTTCAAACATTTTTATTTTTATACACCATTGCACCTAGCAGTGCACTACCATATATACTGGCGTATAAGTCGATACCAACTGCAAACTGCATAGACCCAGATCTGCCGTCACATAATGCGCTGGCAGATCTGGGTCTATGCAGTTTGTAGAGACTAATCAGTAGAACAAACAACACACACCCTGATCTGTCGGCACATTATGTAACAGCAGATCAGGATCTATGTTGTTTGCATTGAACTTAGCTTATATGTGTGTATATACGGTATTCATATTTGCTGAAACATGTGATTCCTCTGTACATCAGCCCTCACACCGTATAATTTGTCACCACTGTGTGGCGACACATCAGTATTTACAACTTCACAACAAGATATATGTAGCCTACTCCTTCATTAAAACCAAAGAAAAAGATAAAAGCAACACGGCCACCTTTACTATCATCTTATAATACTCTTTGTGAGGATTGTTTAGATAAAATTTTGACATGAGACAAGATTGGAAATGTTTGTCAATTAGGTGTTATGTTTTTTTAAGGTCATAAGTCTGACAAAGAATAATTTATTTTTAAAAACATTAGAATAATATAAAATGCTGTTGTTTGGGGAAATTCTATATCAGTCACTTGGAAAATGTTTGAACTGTTGTTAGACATTCATTGATGCCACCTACCCATTCACCTTTTCATCTTACCTCTGAATGTTAACTACAATATATATCCAGATTTTGTCTGTTATGCAAGTTTTGAAGTCATTATATAACTATGGAATTATCAATATACTCGAATATGTATATAAACCTTATTCATACATATACTTATAAACTAATGTTTGGTTCATTTGTACACTTCCAGATATCATCTTCATATTTATGTCATCTGATCATTTTCTAATTGTCGCTTGATATGATTTTTTTGTTTCTCTGAGATTATTTTACTGTACAATCTTTCAAGCTAACTTTTGCATATTTGTGCATTATTTACATGTAATTTCTCTGTTCTTTTCTCATGCTGGTCATGTATGTATCTGAAAATCTCCTTATGGAAAAAATGAATGAATGAATGAATGACTTTGGAAAAGAACTATTTCATTTGAGGTTTGCTGTTTCACTTGTACTGATGGAGAGGTTTGCTGTTACAATCAAACTGGCTACTCCCTATTTTTACTGTGCATTAGTGCAAAGTCACATTTATTTATATGAGGCTTATTTCATTTATTTTCACCTCTATCTTTCATAAATGACTCAGCTGTTTGTTGAAGATCATCGTTACCCCCAAAATCGAATAGTCTACTCTGAAACACGGCTGAGGTTGTGAACTAGTTCCCTGGTAGAGATTACATTGTACCATTTACAAAACCCCCAAGGAAGTTTTCACAACATTTACATCTTAAATATAATATCATGTAAATGCCTATGTATGAGTTTCAGTTAAAACAAACTTTAATTAATTTTGAATATAAAATGTTCAATTTGGGCATTTTATAGTCCATCAAAAATAGGTCCTTTCAGACATGTTTGTTATCTATGATGATATCTAAAGACCTAGGGATTATTTTACTTAAATGTTAGTTCTTTGTTTATTTGAATCAATCACAATGTGATTTCACATGAAAAATACACTCTGAAAATATAGTTTTGAATAAAACCTACAAATGATTATATAGGCTTGTTTGCAGTATAAGGTGTAGTCACTTTTATTATTTGCACTAATGAACAGCTTTGTTTTGAGGAGCCAGTTTAAGTTGAATGGTTTCAGCAGATGAGCTGAGTAATTATGTTTATTTTCAATACTTTTCATTTTTTCTTTCCGCCAGTTATTTATCCATGCAGCACATGGCCACCTCAATTAGTCATATATTACTAATTAACATGCTCTTGATTCATGACCCAGTCAGGCTGAAGAAGGACAGAACTAATAATTACAAAATGAAAAAAAATTACACACACAGATGTATATATATATATACACGGTGAGAAAGTACGTACTGTACTATATATATATACCACATACATTCAAAATAACATGGCTTTTAAAGTGTAGGTATAAAGCTATATTATATTATAATACTGTTGGTATATCAAATTGTGATTCAACTATGGCATATGAATAAGCATATAATTGAGGTTTCAACAGCAGTCTATTGCTTCTATACTCTCTAGATCAATGATAAATTTCCACTTAAAAAACATTATTGAAATAAGAAAATAACGAAAAAAAATATTAATAATCCCTGCTTTCTAAATGAATTAAAATTATACACAATTTCATCAAATTCCACTCTGCTTTAGCTTTTATCTCTCTCTATCTCTCTCTCTCTCTCTCTCATGCCCACAGGGGCACATATATGTGGAAATCTGCAGAGTGATAGAGAAAAAAGAATTTGACTTGATCAAAACCATGAACTTGAACTTATGCCAAGTAACCTAGATAAACTCAAGTTGTTATAATGGTATATGTACACTTTTCCATTGGATTTTTCTACAATATAATGCGATACCAATGAAACAAAGTTGCAATAGCCTCTCAAGACGAGAGGGCCGTACTGTAAATTTCTTGGCCAGGCATCATGCACATACTGCAATACTTTGATTTGCTTTGGTTTTATAAGCCTATAATAAGGTTCTAACAACAGATCATTTTAAAATTTAAATTGTCTGAAAGCCCCTCTCCCTCTCTCGTTCTCACCGTGTTGGTTGGTCAGTCAGCATATCAGTTGTACTTCAATTGTTCCAGATCAATCTGTCTCTGTATCACTGTCTGGATCTATGATGGTAAAACTGACAGACTAATCGACCAAAAGAGAAACAGACGGATGGACAATAAAAATAATCTTATGGTCAGTTCCCAACCCCCACTCCCACCTTTCCCTCCCTCTCTCTCTGTTGGCTGCTCAGTCAGCATGTCAGTTTTACCTCAGTGGATCTCTCTCTCTATCTTTCTCCCTGCATCATCATCACAAGCTTGGGCAAAAATGTGTGAAAAACGAGCATAGTGGATTTTTGCCTGTGCAGGGCTGAGCAAATCCCATAGCCCGACGTCCCGGACTAGTCATTTTTGTAGTCGGGCAAGTAAAATTTTCCAAGTCGCTAGTCCGGGACAAGTGCTTTTTAAAAAAGTCAGGCAAGTCCTTATTTTCGTGCTTTAATCACTATATCTACCTTTATTTGGCCAATCATGCCCTCCGGGCATACTGAATACTTGATTCTATCCCTCTTCGTGTATACATTTACATCCTGTTACTGCTTGACTGCATATTGGGCTAAGCGACCAAATCGGCAAATCAAAACACGTCAAACAAAAGAAAGCCAGTATAATCAATTAGTAGTGTTTTAAGCGGCTTTGTTGCATCGAGTTTACTCAAGCCAGATTATCACGAGCAGCTCACTATGATTTTAATCCAGCGAGTCAGTGTAATTAAATTAATGAAAGGTACTTTACCGACATCAGTGTTGGTTTCTTTTATGAACTGATTAAATGACAGTAAGGATTCTTTAATTTTTAATTTATTATACAGATGATTAACTTCCACGAGCGATATTGTGTTTGAAGCAAAACAATTACGCTAATTAATGAGCTGTCTCTGTTCGTATTTAAAAGAGAAAATGTATGTTATGATCAGTTTAGAAGTAGTTGTCAAGCAATCTGATAGTTACTCTGTGGATAAAATGAGTTTGCTATCAGCCCATCCATCCACTGCTGAGTGTGAACGAGTTTACAAATGCTAATGAACATTTCCGCAAATGGACCAGAGCTTGAGGACTTCAACCCAGACAGAGCTATCAACTGCTGGCTTAGTGCTGGTGCAGGTGGCAGACATATACATGGACATTTTTTCAAATCCATCAGCTAAAACATATATACATGAACCTGAAGAAGCCAAATGTATAACAACCAAAATTTTTTAAGAAATAATTATGTTGTATATTATTTTGTTTGTTTTTTCTATGGATTAAGTACATACATCTCATCAAATCTCGGCAAGTGATTACCATTTTGGGACCAGTGAAAAGTAAGGTGGGACTAGTGAAGAGTAAGGTGGGACTAGTGAATTTTCTGAAACCACTTGTCCTGGACTAGTGGTTAAAAAAAAATTTGCTCAGCCCTGCTGTGGCATCTGATGATGTCTCTGGACCAATGATGGTTAAGCTGACAGACAAATTGATCAACATAGAGAGAAAGAGAGAGATGGAGGATAAAAACAATCTAATGGTTGGTAGTAATGGGAAGTAAAACATAATAATGAGAAAGCTCAAATGTAAATAAATTTGAATGTTTGAATTGCCTCTTGTTGTTTCTTCATTTTGATTAGTCTACATTCTCTACTCATCTTTAATATACTCACCAGTGACTTAATGGCTGCATGGTCACTTTCATATTTAAATCAAAAGTGTTTATGTTCTTTATTTAATCAGTATGGATGAAAACAGAAGCTCAACAAAAACAAGAAACAAATTATCAATTTCCAAGAATGATTGTGAATAGCTGCAATAGCTGCAGAACTACATTTTGTAGCGGATACACTGGGCAGGGATGTGAAGAGTTCACTTCCTCCATCAATACACAGTTTCCATTAGTCAATCTTAACTCTGTTGGAAATGCAAGTATGTGCATTTGTATGTGGTGTAAATAAAATATATGTACAGTATGTATGCTGTATCTTTGATATACCACTGTTTGTATAAATTTTACATTATAAGGAAACTCTCCAAGTCTTGTTTCCTTTTAATGAACCATTTATATATCTTGTGGTATATGAAAAATTCAGCATATATACTATACATATATTCTATATATATATTGGTGTGTGTGTATGCATGATATTTGTTAATCTGTAAATTATTAGATTTGCCCTGGAGTGTCCCTAGGCAAGAGACTTTACTGTATGTGCTGGGGATGGATCAATATACTGATAAACTGGTACAGATCGATATTACACACATATACAATAACCAATAATCATTCTTAACAGTATCAGTTCAATAAGAAATTTAAAAATTCCAATGAATGTTCAACTTGATATCAACAAGAAAACTGGGGACTGCATGTTGATCCAATACTCAAAGTATTACTGTAGAATGTCTGACCTTGAGCCCAATGTCAAAAGGTTGAGCAAGCATGTCACAGAATGAATTGTCTTAGCTTTATAATAATTCATCCAAACTATGAAGAAAATCCATCAAGGCATTTAGAAACTACAAGCAAATGAAAAAACTTTACTCAAAACCTTAATGTACATTTTATATGAATGTGACCTTGACACCAAGGTCTAAGGGGTGAATGAGCATCAGGGTCTATTTTTGGATGTGTGATTCTGAGATTCATGCTAATGTCTCAAAAATCGTGTATTATATTTTCAACCCTACCTTCATTTCTTCCTTAAATTCCCTGTAAAGCCAGAAAAGTCCTCCCCTGCCCCTTTTTTTTCTCAAACAGATGGAGGAATTTCTCACCTACATTTTCAGTTCTAGAATGAACCCTGAGGCATGTTGCACAATGAATTGTCTTAGATGCATAATGATTCATCACAAGAATGAAGGAAATCCATTAAGTGGCTTAGGAAATATAAGAAAATGAAAAAACTGTGAGCAAAGACCTTGATGCACATATTTTATGACTGTGACCTTGACTCCAAAGTCACAGGGGTGAGTGAACATGTCATAGAATGAATTGTCTTAGCTTCATAATTATTTATGCCAAGTATGATGAAAATCTATCAGAGTGTTTAGAAATTGTAGGCAAATGAAAAAACTTCAACCAAAACCTTCACATACATTTTTGCTGATAGTGACTATATAAATTTTCTCTGATGGTGACCTTGACCCCAATGTAAAAAGGGCAAGTAAGCATGTTGTATAATGAACTATTTTTGCTTCATAATGAATCATGCCAAGTATGATACACAATCTCTGGATTTTTTATTGTGCCAAAGTAAACTGAAGGTAAATGTTAATAAAATGCAAATAAGAGTTTTAAGGAATTGAGGATTTCTAAAACTGAGTGAGAAAATGTATTATGGTTATATATCTCTGAAAGTTGTTACACACTATTGTTATTTAGGTATTGAATTCTCTTCCAAGTTATTATGGTATGTGTGTAAAAAAAAAACAAGCAGATCAAGCTTCAAAAGCATTACAAAGTGTAAAATACTGCCTGAGTAATTATGGAGATTTATCATTTTCAACTTTCTTTAGGATATTTAATACAAACTTTTGCCAATTTTGCTGTATGCTGTGAAATATGGGCATTTTATGAAACCAAAATTATCAAAACTGTGTATAATAAATGTTTTATAAATATGTATTAACAGTCTAAATATACTCCTAATTGTTTTATATGTGAGGAACTTTGCAAAACCTAAAACCACTTATACTTGAGAGAAATAAAACCTGGTTGAAACTTTTGGATATGCCTTCCGACAGATTGCCTATAAAATGTTATAATATGCAACTGAAATGGTTTGAAGATACAAACTGCAGGGTGAAAAACTAAAGTAATCTGTAGAAAGTTGGTCAAGATCTCTGGTGGGGTATTTTTCCATATGTTGATTTACACATACAATTTTTTTAAATTTGAGCTAGGAAGAAAAAGTTACTTCGATTCATCTCTTTGTACCTTTTATTGACATCACTCTGTAAATTAAGATGTGGCTCATTGGAGATTAATGTTATTACAGGTAGATATCAGAATTTACCTTACAATGAATATAACTGTCCTATGTGTAGTTATGGAATCATAGAGGATGAATTTCATATTATAACCAAATGTCCTTTTTATTCTCAACTAAGGCAGTAGTTATTACCTCCCTTTATAAACAATTGTTTGGAAAAGTACTACATTTACTTGAGAATATCTGGAAAAAGACAATGTAAATTTATAGTTAAAGCCTTACAGTACTGAAAACAGATATTGATGAAACTGTGATCCTTCAACAGAATAATAATGTATATTACTGCTCTATGTCGAGGTGTGAAGTGCATTAATTTTGGAAGGTATTTCAACCATTTGATGTATATGTACGCAAAACCCATACTGAGAAAGCACACTTGATTGGTCAATATGGCAAACTGACACACTGGTGCAATACTAGGCAGGGAATGTTGGCTTTTTGTTACAGTTTCAGGTCAGTGCATAATTAAACTGTTACCTGTGCATTTTTTGCATACACTAATAAGGTTTATATGCTGGCATGCATATTTATGAGTCCAAATGATGTCAATCTATGTTGCATTCAAGCATTTCAAAAATCTTAGCATGATTCATAGTGGGATTAAATTTCACACGACCTGCATCAAGGGAACTTTTGGTTAAAATTTCAATTGTTGTACACTGGGTAAGATTTACTTAAGTTACATATATATTCAATAGATGTGTAAAGAAGGGAACGTGATAGTACTAACCTGTCCAGTCTGGGCAAGCAATGGAGTCAGAATGATGTTCCTATGATTACTCAAGCCTGAAAAGTACAGTCAGAAAAGTAGGTTACAGTCTCCTCCTTACAGCAATAAGTAGTCTTACTAAACCAATAACTAGTCTTACTAATGCAATAAGTAGTCTTACTAAAGCAATAAGTAGTCTTACTAAGACAATAAGTAGTCTTACTAAGGCAATAAGTAGTCTTACTAAAGCAATAAGTAGTCTTACTAAGACAATAAGTAGTCTTACTAAGGCAATAAGTAGTCTTACTAAAGCAATAAGTAGTCTTACTAAAGCAATAAGTAGTCTTACTAAAGCAATAAGTAGTCTTACTAAGACAATAAGTAGTCTTACTAAGGCAATAAGTAGTCTTACTAAAGCAATAAGTAGTCTTACTAAGGCAATAAGTAGTCTTACTAAAGCAATAAGTAGTCTTACTAAAGCAATAAGTAGTCTTACTAAGGCAATAAGTAGTCTTACTAAAGCAATAAGTAGTCTTACTAAAGCAATAAGTAGTCTTACTAAGGCAAAATCCCAAACATGATCAACAATTACAAGGATTTTCTTGCTTTTAATAGATTACAAGACCTTTTTCTACTGCACTCCACCCCCACCTCTGCCAGTCATTTTTTTTTCTCTCAAGTTTCTTTTCTTTTTACCTAGTCAACACAGAATGTTTCTGCAATGTTACTGTAAGGATGCGATTTGGTTATGTGTGGAAATAATGTCAGGGCAACTATGCTAAAACATTGCACATGAACATAATTTTAATTATCCTCAAAGCTCAAAAGTATACAAAATTAATCAATAACACTTATATGCAATGAGTATAACAGTTTACACAGTGAATGGTGTCATTATTACTTAAATAGTATATTATGTTTTTACAATGCTGTACCAATGTTGTGTTAAACATACCAATCTGAGCGGGAACCATCATTGTTTTGTACTTTATTTCAGTGTTAATTTTTTCGTGACTGAAATTTGCAACTTGTGTTGGGAAATATTTTATTCATCAACTTGCATGATTACAAACATGATTGTACTGTGACTGAAATATGTGCTGTTTTCAACTGTTTTGAAGCAACAAGGTACAGTATGTACATTGATCAATTAATCTATAATTCACATCTAAAGTTATAGAAAAATGTTTACATTGTGATAGGGGTTATTTTTCAGTTGATTATGCTATGGAAGTTTTCTTGCACATTTAAGGTTACAATGTTTACATGTGTAAACAGCTAAGTTTACAAAATCAGTAACCATGTCAACGAACATGCACATGGCTGTCAGCGAGCAGGACCTGCCCGTTCTAATTAAATGATATATTTCCACATATCTGCTTAAGAGGACTGTTAAGTAGAATATTTATGTTAAATTTTTTCTAAAAGTATGTATGATTTTTACATCAAATAAGCATGCAAATATCCTTACCCATTTCTTGTTATATACTATGTGGTTAAAATAGGTTTACAAAATTATTTTTTCAAGGAAGTTAATAAAGAAGAGTTGGAGAAGGAAAATTAATGTGAAAGTGGAGGGGTAAAACATAAGACTGCCACTGAGTGTGAGGTAACTATTTCTCCAAAGAGACATAAGCCAGACTCTGTCGCAACAAAAAATGTCAAATATGACACTAATAGACTGAGAAATTTTCAGCCACATTGGGTTGATAGTTATCCCTGGTTTTAATTCAAAATTGTTCTGAAGTTATTGCAAACACTATCCCAAAATGGCACAGGTTGGAAATTCAACCAGTATATTTGTCAATGGAACTGACAAATTCAGGATTAAACCAATTAAGTCTCATGACAATTCTGAACCTGATGCAAGCCCTGTGCAGTTAGTTTGAATTCCAGTAAATTCCTTTGCATTCTTGCTGATGGAAGTACATGTACTGATGCTACTGTATTGGACCATGAAATAGTGCATATAACTGAAAACCTTTGATGTAACAAAATGTATATCAACCTATGGTTTTTGACAAATTAAATTCTTTTAAGAAATAAATATGTTGAACATTATTTTGCTTGTTCTTTCCATGGAGTAAAGTGCAAACATCTCATAAAATCTTGACAAGTGATTTAAATTTGGGACAAGTGAAAAGGTAGGTGGGACAAGTGAATTTTCTGAAACCACTAGTCTTGGACAAGTGGATGAAAATAAAAATTGATCAGTCCTGTATGGCTTACATAAAAATAGATGTCAGCGGTAAGCCTAACATGCAGATTGGGAAAATATTGAGTTTTGAATCAGTTCGATTAAGCAGCATCATTTTGGTTATTGCATCCCATGTACCTGTTAAGAAATTTTTGTAAATATTGCAGCCATATGCACATGCAAATACCATGCAAGGTGGCACAATTTTCAAACAAAGAAAAAATACATTCTTGGTGTATTTCTGTGGCCTTTATTTGCCTCATATACATATGTGTATACATATAAATAAATAATGTGTAAACTTTGGGCATTTTTGAAAAGAGTTTTTCACATGTACATAGATTTAGATCATGGTCATAGGATTTATTGTTCTTGACCAGGTTGAAAAAAAATCATGTATAATAAAACAAAATAAAATAACAGAGAAATATAAAAAAAATTTAAATTTTTTTTATTACATGTGTATACATACTGATATGTACAGATTTTAAAAACATGAACACACTGAAAGATAATTTAAATTTGCTCATTACAAATATTAATGAAACTTATTAATAATAATGCAAACAAATTACAAAAATAGAATTAAAAACAAATTATGATATGGTAAATCAATCATGCTGGGTATAATTTGATATTCAAAACTGAATGGAAGTAAATTATAAGTCAATATTCTGTAAATATATGTAGAATAAACTTAATAGATTATTTTATGCAGTCAAATTTTTAAAAAGCTGAAGCTGTCAAAATGACAATAGTGGGGAGCAATAAACTTTAAGTGACCAATAAATATTAGACTTAAAATCAACCCATTCAAAAATGTATAAAGAAAGAAGTTACCCAAAAATAAATAATTATGTACTGAAACTATCAGTTAGTATCAATCTGGTGATGCTACAGTATTTACAACTTCCCAAACTTGCATCATTATGTAATTTGCAGATATAAGATTTTCAGGCATTATGCTAAAAAACCTAGTGCTTGAAATTTACTTTATTTTCATTTTATTGTGTTTTAATTTTTACATTTCTTCACTGAAATAATAGTAAGGTGTGTGTTACATGTATTGTTGCAAGTACAACAGTATTTCTGATGGTCAATAACTGACTTCAGTATTTAGGGATTACCACATCAAAACATGTGTAGTATGCATGATTAGATAAGAATTCAGTATGTATCTTTCTAAAGATCATGAATATAATATGCATGGCACGACATGTATTTTACACTCCTATATTTTGATTACTTACCCTGTTCCAAATTAAGATTTTTAATGACCAGAGGTCACGCTACCAGGTGAAGTGGGTGACTAAGTTGCCCCCAAAAATGTAAATTTCACCCTCTTCTTGCCAGAAAAAAAATGTAAACTTCGCCCTCTTCTATTAGGAAAGCAAAAATTACTTCGCTCTGTGATTTTTAGGTGTACAGTGAGTGACAGTAGATTTTGGCTTTTGAGATGCTCCCTCAGTTCAGCCAAGTAGTAAGTTTTGTTAGACCCAGGCAGCCTTAGCAGGTGTTGATATCAATCGCGCAAATAAAACAAAAAATTGCACATTCACGGGCATGTGTTTTAATAGCTGACTGACCTTTAACCCTTTCTTCCACAAGTTATCATTTGTTATCATTGCCCGATTTCCGCAAGTTATCATTTGTTATCATTTCATGATAAAAACACACCAGGTTATCTTTTGAAACTTAAAATATTAATATGTAAATAAAAATTTGTTTTAAGAATAGAATTGGTAAAAGTACTTTCTAAATATATTTATATGAAGATTTGAACTGCCATGCTTGCGTTATTTTATTCATAAAATCATTTTGAAACCACAAGTGAACCTGTCAAGGGCACTGGGGCTCATTACAAATGACATAAAGAGTATCAGTCAATGGATAGCTGACTGGGGAGTCCAAACCCTGTAACAATATATTGCTATCCACCAATACTCTTAATTTTATTTGTAATGAGCCCCTGTGGTTAAGGGATAATAATAGCGGACATCACTGTGCCTAGGAAGTACCTCTTCATTAGATTATTTGTTTTTTATAATTCAGTGGGAATGTAAAGTAAGGAAAATATACAATTCGTAGAAAGCAGGCCTAAATATTATGTGACAGAAAATTTCGCCTAAACATTTTAGGTCAGAACCGTATGAGACAATTCTAGAGAGTGTGAGTGGTCATATTAAGAAAATCCCCATTTCTAAAACTAGATGCACCCACATGCAGGGCCATTGTAAGGGGCGGGCGATATGGGCGACCGCCCTGGGGGCCAAGCCTGAGGGGGTGCCATTTCGTGGAGTTTGTGGTACTTTTTCCGACTGGGGGCGCCAAAGGCGCCGCTCACCCAGGGTGCCATTTTGTCCAGTGCAAACTTGCGACGGACCTGCTCACATGGCATGCGTGGTGCCATTTTTGTTCTTGGCAGTATGGCGATTCAGTTGGAAGAAAGGGTCTGGTTCAGTCATATATTGACTTTATTGCTTTAGTTCATCATCCATGAATAGCTTAGGTAATGTTTTATCTGCAACAATGAAAAATAAATGTCAAAGAAAGAAAGCATGATGCATGTGTTGTGTCTTATATTATATTCAATACTACATGTATTTCAACACTCTATATCATTACTGGAGTGAATGCCATTTGTAAGGTTCAGTGATTCATTGTGGTTTTGTTTAGTTTATAAATCTGGTTGCCATGTTGTGTAACATTGTTGGTGTATGTTGTCTTACAGATTTTATTATTGTTAAATTTTACAAAGTTTGGACAAGTATATTTGCATGCAGAACTATAGCAAAAAACAATTTTTAAACATATGTTGTCAACCTGGATAAAGAAAGGATAATAATAATAATAATAATAATAATAATAATAATAATAATAATAATAATAATATTATTATTATTATTACTTTCTATCCTGATGGACTACCTGAGTTGCCCTGGTGGTTAATTATCGGGGACAGTATCAGCAGAATGATGAAAAATCTCAGTACCAACAGGCTCTGGTCAGATTAGAGTCTCAAGGACCATAATGGGAAGCTTTCTTTACATGAGCTTATTATCTGTAGGGTTTTGATAAGTAAGTATTATGTACAGTTTATATTTTTCATATTACAAGCCACAGATAATTAAATGAATAGAAAAAGCACTAAGTTTTTGTTCACATATGTACTACACCTACATATATGTAAAATAACTTCAGACCACATTTCAAAGGACCTGTTTGATAAATACTCCACTAATTATTGATGAAAGCTAGAAAAATTCAATTTCTCCACTGTAGTGGAGCCTACCTGAGAAGTAATATCAAGGCCAAGGCCAATGAAACTGAAGAAGTAATATCTGATACTTTCAATTATCCCCAACACAAGGATGAGGGGAAAAAAAGTCTTTAATATTTTCAAAAGTATCTGATTTCTAAATTACTGATAATCTTGAGGGCTGTCCTATTGCCTCGGACAACCAAAACTTTAGTTCGGGCAACTAAAATTTGCGTCCAGCTTGTCTGATCGGGCAAGTGTTTCCACATGGAATTTTACCGAAAGTGAATTATTCTGACAAGAATAATCTACTTTTGTTATAAAAATGGCTTTCACCATCCACATGCCCAGATGGACAAGTGAGTTTAAAAGTTAACATCCAGCCCTGCTTAAAGATAGTAAAGGATGCACAAGTACAGTGATGAAAGTTTCATTATATTTGTTAACTATTCTTGTGATATGTTAGCAGTTCTGATATGTATGACTTTGTTCAAGCATTAAAATAATTTTACAATTTGCAGATGCCTCTGCAGAAGAGGAAGAAGATCCCGAGTGACCTTGCTGTCCATAATACAGATTCTGATACAGGATCTTATAAAATTCAAGAAAATTAACAGAAACAAGATAAAATGATAGCAGAAAATATGGTTGTTTTTTTAATTTATCATACTCCCTTATCTGGTCCTAAATACAAGTGTCTACACCTTCAACCTGGAAGGATTGTTAGCAAAAAACTACATGAAAAAAAATGTTATTGACAAAATGATAACTTACATGTAATTTCCTTTGCTTATGTAGAGCACTTGAACAGGTTTTCATGCCATCAATATTAAACAATGTTTGTATACAAACCATGTTAAAACAACTACGTGTAAACTGCTTGATCTAGGCAAACAAGTTCAGAAGGTATGTTCCCCTTCATACACCACTTCCTCCATAATTCACACACAATGGGGTACAAAAACATGGACCACAGAGTAAGCTAGGGTGCAAGTTACAGAGGGACCTCTGAAAAATTAAGAAAGATATGGACATCAACAGTGAAAAGAGAGAGAGAGGGTGGAGTGACAGTTAAAAGGTTGAATACTCGTTTTACAATTGCATTCAGAATAATTGTCAATAAATAGCTTTTCCTAATGATGTTGTTTGCTTTTCTGCAAAAATTACCTTTATTTTCAAAATAACCACTCTCTGAAAGAACACTAAAAACATTACTCTAAGAGGTTTCAACACATCACATGTGTACCAGCAAAACCACTGTGCAGTACATCACTGCTTTTGCATGTGAATGTGCATACATTCTAGTGTTAATTTTAATTGATTGATATTTCATTGTATATTGTTACTTTCGGTGTACTCTGAATTTTTTGTTTATAAAGAAAATATAACAAAATACATAACTTCTTATTAAAAGTTGCAAATTTCATGATGTTGATTCAAATTTCTGGTCACTAACAACTGTTTCAACGATAAAACAAGCAGTATATCAAGGTTTCAATTTTCATTGTGATTTTATTCATGTTTAGCCCATATAGGTTCATTGGGGGGAGGGGTGTTCAAAAGAAAAAATGGGTTCCACATCTGCCCCTGCTGCAAAAGCAGGTTCGCAAGTTATCCGGGCATGCTAAAATATGGAAGTTGTGTAACTAGATGGTCTGAAAATTTTATGCAATTTAGTGAATTTCCATTTCGTACCCCCTCTGCTTGCATTAAGAAAATCTAAACATCATTCTATCCATCCTGCTGTATGGCCATCCACCCCTAGAGGTTCAATAAATGTTTTTCAACAAAACCAATTAAATTAGACAAATGTAATTTAGTATATATATATTTTCATTCGCATATCAATGTTCTTTTTACAGGATATAATAACACTTTTAAAATTTTATTTGTTTTTAGACCTTTTGGGGTGAGGCTATTTATATTTTTCTAACTCATTTTTTCTGTTTAATTGTACATTTGGAATTTTTTGCCAGTAGTGGCGCATATGTGTTTCATAAACATGAAGTAGCTTTCATTCTTCCATGTTTTCAACAGTATCTGAATTTTTTCAGGTGGTTTTGGGAATGTTATACCATGACATTAAACAACAACATTGCAGCAACATAATACATTCCAGCAAATCATATTCCCACAACATAATATAACAATGTTGCCAAGGCCTGACTAAAGGTGGAGCAAATTAAGCAGTTGCTCCATGGCCCCCCCCCCCCCTCCAGGCGGGGGGCCCTGCTATGCAATGAAATGGTATGGGAGGGGGGAGAGGCTCATTTTGAAATTGCTCCAGGGAATCCTAGCACCTTAATCTGGCCTCGAACATTGCCATAACTATGGAACAACATTGCAGAAACGTAGTCCTACAATGTGAGATGTCCGACCTTGATATTTATAATGGGGAGGGGGATTCAAACCCCCACATCATATATCGTCCCACACCTTATTTTGACACCCCCCTATTTTGATGCAGTGTCATAAACTCAAGACAGCGCATCTTTCAATGAGGTCACAACCACAATATTAATGTACACTGATCAACACTGAGTCACACAGACAGAAAAATTTGTCAAAAATCCTATCCTTATTGGTTGTGAAATTAAACAGAGATACATACCATGAAAAAATGCCATTTCACTGATTCTCTTTTTTCAATCAGTAAGTCCTCATAAAAATCCTTACTATTCTGACTGGGCAAATCAACTTCCCATCATAATAGGCATCCAGTCTGCTACTCAACATGTGTTAGCAACGTGACTCACAGCCGATAACTGTATCAGTAACATTGTTTAGAAAGGTGTACAGTGTTATACAGTTTGATGTGTATCTGTCATAACTGATTTTCAGAGGTGGTTCTTTGTTATTATAATTTTTTGGAAATGTACAAGAAATATATACTTTTACGATATATTTCATAATTAAATTAATATTCTTTACATTTTTGCTTGCTTAAATCAAAGTATTAGGATTTTTTATCTGATAATTAAGCAATTTTACTTTAACCGTTAATTTTCAATAATCTTTTAAGACATTCTTGATATTTAACTTATTTAGACCAATTTATTTTATTAAGATTTGTTTGATAATGGCACGAATGATAATAAATGAAAACAAACCTTCACTCTAATTTTATGTCTTATGTCTGTAATTATTTGCATTCTGGATAAATAAGTTGTGAAGGATGCAAAACAGTTTTGATGTTCCAAAACAGTACATTCAAGGATTGAGGTTCTGCATGTTCACAATGCCAATTAAGTGTTGGGAAAAAGATCACATGCTAAATCTAATTATTTTATAATTATAACTACACAATTTTATAATAATACCATCATGATTTTCCAAATCTGATTCTTTTTCCTTTCAAGACAAAATCTGTGCCAAAACCCAATTAATGATAAATGTAAGGAAAGCTTTAGGAATGCCAAGTTAAATTTCTGTCTGTAATCTTTCCCATAAACTTGAGTTTTCTATGTCCTATTGATGCTCCTCTGCAATATAGTTTTTTTTCCCCGCGCATATGTACCATTTTTCACTAAAAGAATAGACTTCTGTGAAGTGCGTCATAATGGGTGACGTAAAACACAAAATATCCGATGAGGGGTCGTCTGGTTGAAAGCATGCAAGGAAGAGTATTAGGGAATATATCATTGTCATTTTGTATGCATACTTTGCTAAAATAACTAATGTTTCTAAAGCGGTTACTAGAAACACCGAAATACACTGAAAAACCGAAATACGCATCGAAATACACATGTATTTACATGTTCTCTCTGTATATATCAGTATACACATATGATTTGTTTTTGTTTGAATAATAATTTAAAGCAAAATAAAATATGATTTATGTGATTTTGATACGAATTATTAACTTTTTTCCTATTTATAGCACAATTCATGTAATGATGTCACTTGGTCATACTTGATTCGACAGACCTGATACATGGTGAATCGTAGTAATACATACACAGAGTGAATGTGAAAAGTATCGAAGTATCAAAAGTATTTGCCGACATAATATTATATATTTACTTTAACTTTTAATGATATAGTTTTTGACAAATAAATAACATTTAATTTAATTTTTGTTTAAAAGGTTTCCAAATATTTGGCAATAGTGAAACATGTACTTATATATACTGCTTTTGATGATATGACAGTTGATTTTAAGGGTGTTAAGAAAGTCTTCTTCTTGGAAATGTGTGAATGGGGAATAGTCATATATGTTTGAATAATAATAAAAAGCAAAATAATTAAAATTTATATGAATTATTTACTCTTTACTTGATTTGACATATATATGATAAACGGCGAATTGAAATACATACACAAAGTGAAAGTGAAATATATCAAAGTACCAAAAGTGTATACGATAGTATATGCAAGAGTGAGATTAATATTGTGATCGTAACAAGCCACGATATATGATGATAGACAAAGACAACTCAGGAAAGCATTTTTGTAAAAAAAAAACACGTATTATTCATTATTTGGCAGAATTTAATATTTACATTTAATTATACACATAATGTATCAGGTTTCAATGAATGAATAATTTGAGCACGCAGATGAATTAATTAATCCAATAGTATTCAAGATTATGTTCCTCTTGAAAATCGAACTACAAGTCAATTTGCACAAGACAAGGTAAAGTAAACCTAACCGAAAACAATAAAATATAGCACATTATGACGAAATCTCTGGTTCATGTTTAGATTTTTTAGCTGTAATTGTCACAGTTCGTACATTAATTTTACATTTCCTTTGTCCAGGTTTTCGTCCATTAGTCCTTGATGCAACAACAGTTGTCTGACCGTGCGTAGAAATCATGTATTTTGTGTCTATGTCGATGTGGCGTATGAAGTGTTTGAACAAGTTTGTGTGTTGTTGCTCTGTCATTTTTATCCAGTCTGTTTTTCTCGACTCAAATTGTTTATCACTGTCGGCAAGCCGGAATTCTCCAGTGCATACTAGAGCACTCCTCAGATTTCTGAATTGTCCGGTTACTAATTCATGTGTCAGTTGTACAAATTCCGTCAGCGTTTTCATCTTCCAGTCAACTGTCTGTTTCAGAACGTGGTTCATGGACTCACAATTATTATTTTTCCACATGCGGTCTATTTGATAGATTCTTAATGGACTATTGACTTTTAGTTTGATATTTGTCTTTACTTTTTTCCGAAAAAAATTACGAAATTTTCCTGAAATTCCAGCACTCATCTAATGAGTCATCTACATTTACAATTACCATATGCTCCTTGTTTTGATATAACAGAGGCACAAAGTGATTGGGTATAAATTATATATTTGTGTCCACATTATGCATGCTGTGGGAGATGCGGATTTGTTCACTGCGCAGTTAACGAATAATGACAATGTTGAGCAAAATGGTGCTTTTTCGTTAATGTGCACGACATTTGGCTTTAACTTGAGTAAGAAATGGGTTCAAAGGGATGACAATAAAGTGAGTGCAGTCAATTCTAAAATGAATTAAGCGACTTAAAAGATGAATTAAGCCGACTTTCACTGTCCGTTCTGAATTAAGCGACTTAGAAAAAAAGATTGTTTTCTAAACTTGAATAAGAAATGAGATCAAAGGGAGAACAATAAATGTATGTGCAGTCAATTAGAACATTAATTAAGCGACTTGAAACAATATGAATTAAGCCGACTTACACCATCCGTTCCGGAGATTACCTCCGTTCCGGAACGATCATTCATTTCTCATACCACCTCCGTTCCGGAATGATCAACCTGTCCAATAAAGTACGACCAGTTGACGAGTGCTATAACTAGGAAAAAGTAAATAAGTCGTATCAAAATCGCTCAAATCATATTTTATTTTGTTTTATATTACTCTTCAAACAAAAACAAATAATAATTTGTGTGTAAACCGATGTATACAGAGAGAACATGTAAATACATGTGTATTTCGGTTTTTCAGTGAATTTCGGTGTTTCTAGTAACCCTTTCTAAAGTAATGAGAGGTATCACTATGACAGGAGTATATTTATGAAAAGGTAAAAGTAAGTACTTAAGTGCGTCAAAATAGGGGAGTCCAGGATATATCAGGGTGGAAATTATTACAATGTAGGACTAGGCGAAACGTGGTTGCAACATTGAATTGTTAGTTGGGTAAAATAAAACATAAAATTGAATATAACGGAGCCTTGAAGCCTTTTGGAAAGCTCCTGAGTGTGTGTAATTTGATGTAATTTTGGGTCAGAGGCCTGTATACATCACTACTAACTTCAACAAAATTATTATTCTGTTAAAATGATTGTTAATGACGTTCCAGATGTAAGTGTTCTATAAATATAGTGGCATATTATACGTTCTTCACATTGCATTCATTCTTACCGTTAAAATTAAATGGCTGAGTTATTTTAAGTCTTATATTTTAAAGTAATAAGTGACAGATGAGACCATCGTCTCTTGTCTCCAACCCATCACCATGGCATGCGTAAACTTTCAAAACTTCCTCCGGAAACACCTTGCACCGGAACTAGTAAGTATGATGGTCGATAATGCCCCGTACTCTGTATAAGGAGTTTGCACTGTCGAGCCAATCACGTGGAGCCAAGTAAATAGGCCTGTGTCTTTACTTGGGAAACTTTGATTGGTTTATTTTCTGATCGTGTGGAAATTTGATTGGTTAAAAAGGTCGGTTAGGGAATTCCCTGCAAAAGTGCTCTGTAGCAGACACTAGTGTGGAAGGCAGTTTTCGGGTTGTGCGAAATAGACTTTCTTCTTGTGCTCTGTAAGACAAGAAGTTTTTATTGTACAAAAAATGAAGAGTAAAATATTATTAATAGGACTTGTTGGATTGATATTAATGACTGGTAAGTCTTATTCGAATTTTTGGATTGCATGTGTAGTCAGTGCTCTGTCTGTAGATATGTATGAAGCCGGGAAGGGGAGGGGGGGGGGGGAGTGAGGGATCTCTAATTTTTGTTGATAAGAGTTGCTTCTCCACATCCAAGCAATCTGAAATTCATTTCCATGGATTATAATTACGTATACTAGTCAATTACGGAATTTGTATAAAGTAATTTAGAATTCCTAATGCAGTTAAAAAATCACAGTAGGATACACCTGTGTCAGTTTCTGGTTGGGGTGCTAAAACATGTCTTGCCTTTTTTGCACTTTGCAGAGATTTTTTTTTTTTTTTTAACTTCGTGTGTGTCATATTTTATTAGCTTACATTTTATGTACACAACATTGACAGAAAATCTGTAATGGTTACATGATGACACAAGACAATGTATAGGAAATATCAACTACATTACGTGAATGTAGGAGCCCCAGGGTGTGTATAATATCTTATATTTTTACACATTGTTGAGTGTTAGTCATGTAACCGAATTTTAAAATGGATTAGAGATTTTTTCACCACTGAATTCTTTGCAAAGTAACATTTTGTCAGCAAGTGCTCACTTTGTTCAGTTTTGCGCACGATTCTAAAAAGATAGATGCATTATTTAATTATGCTAAGAAATTTGGACAAGGATTACGTAAGAGGAAAAGTACTGCTATGCAGTATGTTTAAAGTGTGTAATAGTTCTATTGAGATTGTATGTATGGGTCCAATGCATGGCTGACCCCTGATGGACTGAAACTATCAGCATACCAAAAGGACTAGGCAGTTATGGAACCATCGCTTGCTACAGGTAAAGAAACATCATCTGCTCATTAGACAGATCATAGGATAAACAGACATTAAGCAGAAACATAATATTTTAATGAAAACTAGATGATATAGACGGTTTATTTACCAGTGGATTGCAGCAGCTCCCATTACTGCTCAGTCCTGTATCCAAAATGGACTCTTACATAACTCCAGGACCAGCATGGTGCATTACATGTACACAGGCCACTCTTTTTTTAGCATATATCAAATGAGTGGTGTTGCTCTGCCTATTTATACAAATGGTGTTGAAATCATTAGTGCACACAACAAATTTGGTAATTTTATCTACATTTCGAGACACTTACTTGAAAATTCACTGAGCTACAGATGCAGATATCATTTGCGATGCCGAGCCAAATGAACTATTGAAAGAATAATGGATTATAACAATGTGCTTTGTTACTGGAATTATCAGAAATGTCACCATTTACTAAGGTCATGTTTGAGTCGCTTGTTCCAAGTAATTAAGTTTTTTTTAATTGTTTTTGATTAATTCATGCATTGACCAGAGTTTTGGAAGGAGGCATCGATGCAACTGCATGTATTTAAGGTCTATAAATTGTTTAATCATGTCGTTGCTAGGTCATCACTTTTGTTACTAATGTGAAGTGCGTACAATTGCTGGAAATTCTTTCTTTACTTTCTTAAGAAATTCATGGATATTTAACTAAAACTAAATTTGATTTCTTGTAATTGTTAATGTGGAGTTAATTAAAATTGAGCAGCAATAATTTCATTAATTCTGTTGGAAAATTGTATGTTCAAAACAAAAGCTATTTTGTATGGCAAGGTTCTCAGGGACAACAAAATCCGCATGAAAATATGTGTACTTTTAATTTTGGACACATGAAAATTCCAACAGCAGAGTCCACAGTACGCAAGTCTTTTGTCTATGAACTTTTGTTTCATCCATTTTTACAAAGCAAGGATAAATCATATAGTATGCGGGCTATCAAAGATCAAGCGATTGTAAATGGATTTAGGTGAAGCTGTGTAGGTTAGATTATAACTCGTTCGGCTCCGATCCTGTCTATACTCATGATCTGTTTTCTGCATTCAATGGCCGAGCCTGCCTATACTCATGGTTTGTTTACTGCATTCAATGGATGATCCTGCCTACAGTCATGGTGAATGGATCGCTATTAAAAACATCTCCGATTGGTCACAAACAGGGTTTTCCCAAGAATCTAATGATATTGAACCAATCAGAATTGACTTTACTTTTCTTTGTTGAAATATTAAATATTCGTAAGCTAGGGTTACGAATTGACATCAGTTTTACTACACGTTTCATTCATGAAAAGTATTGAACAGTAGTGAATTTCAGAGCGATATTCGATGGTTATGAGAGCGAAAATAAAGAGTTTCTTAGATTTTATCTTGAAAATATTGATGAAGCAGAGGAAAGCTATGTTAGACAGTTGCATATTTTACGATATTTAGACTCAGACATAGAAGTATCCGAGATTGAATATTCAGAAGAAGAGGATAATGACAGTGAAGATGATGCACATAATTTTGTAAATAGTGTATAAGTAACTTGTCAAAGACTTGGACAAATAACACAAAAATATGTGACTGTGTAGATCAATTTATTTTGAACAATTGGTGAAAATTTTATGTATTTATATTGGATATAAGCAGAGAAATTAAGGTAAGAATAAATGCATGTGCGTGATGTTTTAAAAAAATTCCAATTAGCTAAAAATTCTCTGGGGTATAAGCAGTTAGACACAGCTTAGTGCTGCTGGGGTATACTGACAACAGTGTTGGGGCTGAATGAGTTAAAAGACAAGGGTATTAAGACACCTGTTAATCAAATCTAGTGCATTATGATCATTTCGTATTCCTCCAACAAACAAAATAAGTCCCAAAATCTTTCAAAATACTGTGTACGATAAAATACTGTGTTCCAAAAATCATGGGAGGATTTAAAATAGGATGGATTCAGAGTGTGCTGAGTGATGCTTATCACAGTGGGGTGTCAAAGCACAAGCGTGTGTAATTATTTTTCACTAAAAGACATATTATGATGTTTAGTTGGTCCTAAATGAATATGGTGCCAATCTGACGTCCAATGTGACCACCATGGCATCCATCTTGAAAATATTTTTATTGCTACTCCTCCTGAATGGAAAGTCGTAATAATGTAAGGTTTTCACCAGAAGACTTCTTGTGATGTCTAGTTGGTCTTGAATGGAAAATGACATCAAAATTTGGGGTTTCAACCAGAAGACTTCTTATGCTGTCTAGTTGGTAGTAATGAAAACATTGCTGATCTGACAACCCAGTATGGCCACCATAGCAGCCATCTTGAAAATCTTGTTATTGCTACTCCTCCTAAATGGAAAGGCATATCAACATGGGGGTTTCACCAGAAGAATAATCATGATACATTGAAACCCCGCTATAACGCGATATTTGGGGTCCATAAAAATCGATCATGGAAAAAGCGGGGTCGCGTTATTGCAGGGTACTATATTTTACTTTATTCAGAGAACAACGTATACACGTCTAATGTATAGCATGAATAGGGTATGAACACCATTTACTATCTGATATCGATCTGTCTTTGTTTTCCCACATGACAACCCTTTGATTGAGCCACGAGTTTGATACAGCTCTACTTGTTCAGTGCCAAGTAACAGAGAGTGGTTATTTGAACTCCCTGTGATCTTGCCACCCAAGCTCAGTCTCTACATAAGCACCCACATATGACAATCTTTGATCTTGCCACCCAAGCTCAGTCTCTACATAAGCACCCACATATGACAATCTTTGATCAACCTGGTGCTTGGTTGTGTATGCAGTTAAAGAACAAACGTAAGTCGGCTATCGTTTGCGCAATGATTGTATACAGGATAAATTGAAGTCCAGCGCATGTGTTGGCGGCTTACGTTTTTTGATGTTTATTAAATCATGAGAATCTTTTATCAACCACCACATTGTCTGATGCTCGGTTGTGAATGCAGTTAAAGAAGAAAAACATGTCGGCTATTGTTTGAGCAATGATTGTATACAGAATGAATTGAAGACAAACACAAAGAAGACTTACTGGCTTTACTCATGGATCAATAATAAGTAACATTTCCGATAATGTTTATTTTGGCATAATACTTCAAGAAATTGGTGAAATTGTTAAATTTAAGAAGCCATGCCACTATCGAATTCATAAGTGATCTCTTCCCCAAAATGATAATAAACTTTTTGTACACTATTTCTCGTACTTCAAAAAAAAATATTTTTTTTTTCCGTGTACGAGAAAAATACATGAACATGTATATAAAATTTCAGGAACCATGCCACAAACGTATTATACTCGAATTCATACGTGATCTCTTTCCCAAAATGATACTGTATTATACACACATTTTATACACTATTTCTCGTACTTCGAAAAAAAAATGTTCATGTGCGAATGAATATATGAAATTTTGGGAGCCACGCCACGATTGCGTTATAACCGAATTCGTGTTATAGTGGGGTTTCACTTTATCTAGTTGGTCATGAATGAAAATGGTGCTGATCTGACCTCAAATATGGCTGCCACAAGGAACATATTGAAATCTTGTCACTAATTCTCCTGAATGGATCATCATATCAACATGGGATTTTCACCAAAAGTCTTCTAATGGTGTCTAGTTTGTCCTAAATGAAAATGGTTCTGATGTTCCATCCAATGTAGCTGCCACAGTGGTTAATTTGAAGATCTTTTCACTCAAGAAAGTCAGTGTTGGTTTCAACACTAGGCAATTAAAAAGAAGAAATGGCCTTATCTTGAATTCCTGAACATTCTTTTCAGACAAAAAAGCGCCAGTCCCCTTGAGGGACTTTTGTTTAAAATATACAAAAACAAACTTAATATCTGGTTTTAATCAGCTCATTATAGTACCTCTGCTTTCAGTATTTTTGTATCATAGAAAATAATTATTTTTTTGTTTTATGCATTTATGCAAAATCGTTGTATGTACATGTTGCATGTGTATGTATGGATGCATGTACTGTATGTGTTTATATGGTTTAATGGTACATCAGCACAATAAAGGCTGTTCGGTGCTGATTAACAAATACATTTGTTAATTTTAAAAATTAAAATGTACAGAAGAGCACATACAGAGGGGTCTTCACACCATTTGTGTTTTATCCATTCAAAAGACTGGTCACTGGTGTTACGGATGAGTAACCTGAACTTTACAACTACTTGTACAGGGAGTTAATTCAAAATTAAATGTGAATCTTTGGAACTGTCAATTTTTGGTGAAGTTTTGAATAATAGAAAAATTAAATTGTTTGTCTTAGCGGCGCTTGATTAGCTATTTATACCTATTTGTAATTGCAATGATCAGATGGAATTAATTAAATTAAATTGTTTGTCTTTGCGGCACTTGATTAGCTATTTATACCTATTTGTAATTGCAATGATCAGATGGAATTAATTAAATTAAATTGTTTGTCTTTGCGGCACTTGATTAGCTATTTATACCTATTTGTAATTGCAATGATCAGATGGAATTAATTACATTATATAGTTTCAAATATGGCACCACACATGCCATGTGAGAGCATCTAATTTTAGAAAGAGGGATTTTTTTTAATATGACCACTCAAACTTTCTAGCTTCTTTACAACAATCCATAGATACAATTGCAAATTTATGGTTTTAATATTTGTCTATGTACTCGTAGTAATGCCATGTATTGGTTAGATGTTATTTGCTTCCCTTCTATTTTTGTGTATTTTCACAAACACGAGTGATGAAAGTAAACAACCATGACCTTGCAGTGCCTCTTAAAATCCACAACATAGCATTGTCCTATATATTTCTGACCTAATTTTTATATATTTTTAGCCAAAATCTTCTATCACTAGATTTTGATTTCTACAAATTGTATATTTTCTGTAATATATGTGCCTATGAATTATGAAAATAGTCAAATGAAGATGTACTTACTAGACACGGTGATGTCTGCCATTATTACCTTTTGACATGTTCACTTATGGTTTCAAACTGATTTTATGAAGAAAATAATGCAAGCACAGCATTTAAAATCTTCAGAAAAATATTTAGAAAGTGCCTTCACTCGTTCTGTTCTTAAAACAAATTATTATTTACATATTGATGTTTTAAGTTTTGAAACACAAGTTTTTATGTTTTCATAATCAAATGATAACTTGCAGAAATCATGCAGTGATAACAACTGATAACTTGTGGGGGAAAGGGTTAATTGTCAGTCAGCTATTAAAACACATGCCTGTGAATTGTTTTGCCGGCGCAGTTGATATCAACACCTGATAAGGTTGCATGCAATACATTTTGGCTGGGTCGAGGGAGCATCTCAAAAGCCATAACTACTGTCACTCTGTGTATATCTAAAAAATCACAGGGCGAAGTCGTTTTTGCTTTCCTACTAGAAGAAGGTGAAGTTTACATTATTTTTGCTACTTGGTCACCCACTTTGCCGGGTGGCGTGACCCTTCACTGCTACAATCTTCAGAGAGGTGAGCTATGTAATCATTGATTACACTCTGGTTAGATACTGGGGGAAACACTATACATGTAAAAAAAATACTACATGATGAGGAGACAGTATAATGTATTTAAGCTACAGGTAAATCTGTTCTGTGGAGTGGGTAATAGAGTAAGAGGCAGTAGGAATTTGGAGTTGGCATGGAAATGCTACCAAGAATTTATCCTCATTGCTTCATCTTATCCATGAGATTGCTACCAGCAAACTAGTTGATGCACATGTGTTATACTGTGTATATGGTGTATTGCATATGCTCACATGATTTTCATTATTATGATCATCATCATGATTTGTTTCAACATTATCTGATTGGTGAATCTTCTAGACATGTTAGGATGTATTGGACATTGTTGGAAGCTGGACATAAATGTCACTTGATTTGGCTGGCAGATATTAAAATGAAAACAGTTAAAAGTAGTAAAAACTATTCATGCACAAGGCTTTTTTATGCTATGCTAGTGTAAGAATTATCCAAGTAGTCACCATATTTTTACCCTGAAAAATGACCTACCATTATTTAGTATGGCAGAAAAGGGCAGCGCTGAAATTTTCCATTTTGGGCAGTGGCATAGCAACCATACATATAACCCCTGCAAATGTGGAGGGAGGGGGGGCAGGCAGGCTTAAAATACCCATCAAACAACTTTTTTTTATTTAGAGGGGAACCCCAGAATTGAGTTTTTTTTGGGGGGGGGGCAGAATTTCTTGCTTCACCACTGGTTTTGGGTCTAAATCTCATTCAACTTTAGTCATTAGCCATTATAAACTTGTATTTTCTTTTGTAATTCCCCTATTTTTCTTCTGAAACTTATAGAGTTTTGATTTACTGAGCACTGAGTAATGCATTTCTTTATATTCTTGTTTGTAATGAAATTCTACTAGACATGGTTTTATTGACTGAATTGACATCTGTGAATTTTGATGCCAGTGACAATTTTGGTGATCACTAACACCAACATAGTTTATGGTTATAAACTTTACTGTGCCAAGACAACCACATAATAGTTGTTTTTGTTTAAAAGGAAATCTCTTTAATCTTTTTTCCAGCTGAATAATATAAAAAAAAGTTTGAGATAAATACCTGTTTGTTGTTGTTGTTTGAAGAATTCTATTTTTGAAACAGTTATATATGTAAACAGTAACGGATGTGAAAAACAACCTAGATATATTTTTTCCAGAAGCTGAAAATGAAGCATCAGATCTCAGCTTCATGCAAACCCAGTTTGTACCTTTATTTAGCAGCATGATAGCTGGCACCTTAGTTGCTCCTAAAATATCTCTGCAGACTATGAGAATAAAGAGGGCAACAACAGGTGGAGAGAATCAGTCTGTACCAGCATGGTGTGCAGAATATCATGCTGATGTTTACCCGATTCTGGCATTCAATAAGCAAATTCTTCATATTAATAAATAGTCCTCTCGTCCACATGTCATCTGTTGTTTTGTATATGATCAGTTTAAACAGACAGGAATATTTTAGGGGTCCCGGTCCAGGCATTACTCTTCAAGAAATATATTTGAACCATGCGGGATTTCTGTTTCAACAGCTTGCTTCAAATATTTTATTCGCTGGTGATATAATTTATTCATTTACATGATTGGCTAGATTTCCACTGACCCTTTAAAATTCTGTAACCAATCCATTATCTCAAAATTGAATGGTCACACCAATTTGCATGTATTAATTATCATCTGTAAGATAATCTATAACTTCATGTGCATGTCTGACAAAACAGATTGCCACAATCTTGCATTTTTAAAAAATGGAAACAATATGAAGAATTCAATATTGTCTAACATATTATGTGCCCACAGCCCAGGGGCTACCAAAATTCTGGTTCTGGAAAACCGTACAACAAAGTAGGGTAGCCTAGTGAGATAGGAATACTGAATGTTAGTTGGGCAACCATGCTCTTTATTGATATTTGTTGGAGCTTGATTCTAATACTTCTAAAACATTGTGGTTCTAACATTAGACTGCTGTTTGGAAATACTGAAATGGCATGTTACAAATTTTCCTGGATAATTGACCTTGGACTTTGATAAATTGGATACAAACATTCTTTACATTAACTTTAGAAACAGAAATCGAAACTAGTTGTTTCTCGATCTCGCTTGATGTACAGGATTAAGACTTTATTTAAAGATAAATATTTCCCTGAAATACAACATACAATCCTATAATGACTTGAACTCAGATCAATGTTTATCATAAAACCAAAAATGTTCTTGCCAAAAACATGTGCAAAAAGTGTTTTGGACAGTTTCTTGCTAATCATTTTCACACTTAGGTTGCTTAATGGAATGATCTATGCTTTGTCAGCATTTATTGTATTGTTGTATAAGAAACACGGGCTGTCAGCAGCAAGTAAGCTCAGACTCAGATATGGTGTTTCATTGATATGTATTATTTGAATACTTCCATTTTCATATATAGCCCAGGCCTTAGTCATAGCATAGACAATGCTTTGTTATTATTGCATAAGGCCATACATCTGGGTCAGCCCACTGTGCATTCTACTAAATTTTCTGTCCACATAATTGGCAGCATATTTTTGGAATTTAACAAGTACAGGATAAAATTATGAAAAACAAATATGACCAACCCTTCAGGAATAACTAGCCTTTTATGGCCTCTTGGTATTTAATGAAAGGTCTACCAGAACTTTTAGTGTTGAATCGGCACTGAAATGGCCTATAAAATATAGACTGGTGTAAGGATATTTTAGAGCTTAAATCTTAAAACTATTGTTTTGAAGCCAATCTAAACTTCTGGCTGCTTTCCATGCCAATTCAACACTGAAATTTATATTGAAAGCTACAAAGTCTCTCAGCTTTAACTTAAGTTACAAAATAAAATACCAAGTGATCATAGAGGGCAAAGGAGACAATTAAGATTAGTTCAGTAGTTAAATACATCTCATTACCATTATATTTTTGCTATGGTGCTAACAATTTGCTGTACATCTATAAGGGCAGATTCTTTTGCAAGCATGCATTTGATAATCTATATTACATATGATGGTTATGTTTGAACTGCTGCAGTATGACATATATAGCAGATAATGGTGCAGACATATTAGATATTTATGCACTTGATACTAACATGTGTTATCAATTGATTTAATCAATGTGAGTATTTAGTCTCCTTGTTATTTTGTCTTGTAGCACTGTGTGCAGCAGATGATGGAGATGAAAGTGACACAGATGCCACAGTTGAGGATGACCTTGGAAAGAGTAGAGAGGGGTCAAGGACAGATGATGAAGTTGTTAAGAGGTAAAGAGGCAGACAGTTTCATATGTTTCATTAAAAATTGGATGTACATTATCTGAAGTCAATACACGTTCTTGAAAAGAAAAAAAAATACTGGCAACAAAACTTAACCCTCACAATAATCTTCTGGTATATATTGTTTCCCACCAGCATTTTATGATAAAGTATCATTACAATATTTGACGTCATCTGCTTTTACTGTGGTAGGTAGAACATAAAACTTGATGCTATAGTAATTATTCTATGATAAACCTAAAGGGACTTGTCTTGCAAATCTTTTTGAATAATGGAAACAGGCTTATTACTAGAAAAAACTTTTTTCAATAAAGGTTTGCCAACATTTTTTAAAGGTTGGGATGGGTTTGCATTCAGGCATTGGCTTAACAAGGGATAATTATAGTAGTTGGTGCCATATCCCATTTTGATTAGAGCAAAAGTTAAAAATCAGAAATAAAATATGTTGCAACTTGTATGGCAATTTCTAAAACCTTACTCTCACTAATCTGAAAGACAGTTTAGGTGGCCTAGATAAAAGAGTTTCCACAGGAAACTATTGCCTATTGATCAGTGACCACAAAGCTGGTGATATTTTGGTACCAGTATTGACTCTAAATCCCTATTAACCACTGAGATCAACACAGAAAGAAAGTCAGATTAAAGTTTCAGAAATGCTGTGCCTGCACTTTGGAGCCAGTTGGTTAAAATGTGGCACTAAAGCTGTGTAAAATGCTGTTTGATTTTTACGTAAGTAACATATATGAAAACTATGGGGATAAGAAGGAAATGCTATAAGTTTACCAATCCCAACATCATTTGATCTCTGATATGCACTGGGATGTTCAGAAATAGCAAGAGGTGTGAAAACAGTAGTATTAGTAACCATTAGGTAAAGTCAATCGGTCATGGTTAGTAGATCTGATGGGGCAGAAAATATGTAGGTGTACCATTTGCCAGCCTCCATACCTACTACCCAGTGGTGATATTGATCTGTAGCTTTTGACGTAGGTAATTAGTTGGCATGAAAGTGCCAGACTATGCTTTCTCATATTGTGCAAGCTAAATTTTTTCAGCCTTTTGACATGTTACAGATATTCCCAAATGACAGCTTTACTAATTGAGGAATTATTCATTTACCCTATGCAGAGAATTATGAACAAATAGTTTGACTATAAAAGCCCCCAAAAATGTGTGTTTCCGGTCGGCCAACCGACCCTGTTTCTCATTGCTGACCCTAACACCCCCTCTGAAACCCTTCCCCCCCCCCCCCCCCGAAAAAATCACATTGTTGAAATTGATTTGTGCATCTAATTGAGTCGGTTTGGCCCACTTTGTAGTGCTTGAAATATTATTTGAGTTATATATAATGTTTAAAAAAATTTAAAAAATACCTGCCTACCCTAATTTTAAAACCAGTGCAATAGGTAACACACATATTTTTGTGGGGTCTAAATAAACAAACTGTTGTTGTTGTTTTTTTTTTTTTTACTTGTACAACAAGTTCTTACAATAATACAAGAGGAAGAGCCTTATAAATTTGTTCAGACTAGGGGACCAGTCTCTAACTTTGTCAAAAAGTAAGTGTAAGCCTATTATCAGACAAAATATCCTTTGTAAATATTTGCCAAAATTGTGTAAAATTAGGGGTGGGTTTGTCATCTAGTATGGGCCTATCATTGGATAAATATAGTATACAGTGTACTCATTAAAAATCTGGTGTTGGTGTGATATGGTCTTTGAGGTAGAGGTATTCTGAGAACCTGGAAACACTAACCTATAACAGACATCCAAAACTGCTCAACAGAATTTGACCAAAAAAAACATAGCATCCTGGCATGAAAGTCTGTAAGATTTTTAGAAATGATGCAGTATTGCCATCAGGTATGGTCACAGTTACTAAAATTAGAAAAACCTTTCAATGGCGACTTCTCAAAAATCACTGAACAAAATTTTTCAGAAAGCATACAGACATGAAGGCTTTCAAATTTATACACATGATTCCAATCATCTGTCAAATGTGGCTGCCATTACTTGAATTAACTTTTTAAAAAACTGCTGAAGAGAATTTGTCCAAGTTTGAAAGAAAGCATTCCTGCATAAAGTGCTTTAAATTCTATACAAATTATGCTGATCTGCCATCAAATATGGCCATCATAACTAAAAAATGTAAATGGTAACATCTTTTAAAAAAAACATGTAGCTGAATTTGACTAAATGTGACAGCAATGCCCATCTGCCATCAGATATGAGCACTTGGATTACAAATAGAAGAGTTTTAAATGGCTTCACAAAAAACTGCTGGAAAAGAATTTTGACCAAATTTAATGGTAAGCATCCTACCTTGAATGCATTTCAAATTCATGCAGAGCTGCTGCTTCACCATCAAATATGGCTACATTACTAAAAATAGAAACACATTTAACAACTTGAGCTGTAAAAAAAAGCATCCTGGAATAAATCCCTTTCATTATTGGACAAATAATGCTGATGTGCCTTCTAATATGGATGAAGATGCAGAAACTAGATAAACCTTGAAACAATTGTTTGCATATCATGTGAAATCAACAGCATTGAATGAAACGTCTACAAAAAGCACTCTACTCGCCCAGATTGTTTTGCCAACTGCTCTTGCATTTGGCTATTATCCAGATGTTAGCCAAGTGAGTGATCTCAGGCTCACTTGGGCCTCTTGTTTGATTAGTGCCTTCTAAATAGAATCTGGACTTTTGATGGGACTCTAGGTACTAAATTCCCAAGAAAAATGCTAGTGTGTTGGAACTGTGAAGGCAGAGGTGCAAAGAAGGCACATGGCATTTGCACTTTTGAGGCTCATTTATCTAACGTCTGCTTTTCATATGCCTAACAATGTTGAGTATCATTTTTGTCCTGCCTTTTTCAGCAGTAAATATGACATAACATTGCTGATCTTAGCAACAGTAGCATCAATTCTGTGTTAATGTTTTTTGCCTGGCCATCACTCGTTATAGTAATCAAAAGTAAGGTTGTATGCTGAGGCTGAAAAGGCAATACAAGTGTTCCACATAACCCTTGTACTTGTAGGTGTACATCATAGCTTAGCGAAATCTTGATTTCATTATCCCTGCACCTTGACATGTGTAATGTCCTTGAATTCCTCCAAGACTGTAAATTATAATCCTATGACTGTAGATTGTGCCAGTACTTTTGGCATTTTTATCCCACCCCGGCTAGGGACATTGGGATGATTTTACATTAATTTCAAATAACTCCAGAGTTGTATGTTTAATATGTCTGCGAATTGGCATGTGCTATCAATGACCCAAATGTCAACTCATATCAGACTGGGAATATATACACTTACTCTGGGCATAAAAAGGGCAAATTTATAAATGCAACTGATATTGACCACCAGGTCCATCATGAGTTGGAAACCATTGAGATCCCCACCTATGGCAATATATATACACAGTGCGTGTAAAGTCAGACTTGTACATGCAACTGGCGATTGTCCTGTATGCATCCTTACCTACCAAGGAACTAAGCTCAGAGTCAATGCTTGGAAACTTTTGAGATCCCTGCACTACTTGTTGGACATGAGAAAACAAATGCACACACCCAATCAACATTTGCCCTTTGGACATTTCTTAGGCTCCTACTTCTGGGTAGATGTCAAAACAGGAAAGCGCATGAATGTGTTTTGCAAACACTGAATTCTAGTTACCTGTTGATTTGCCTTGCTATCTTTAAGGTCTAAATATACATTCAAACCTGGTCTAGCGACCACCTGCATACAATGACTACCAGTCTATAAAGACCTATATCCATAAGTCCAATTTATACACAGATTAACCATTTTTACCAGTATTGACCCATAAAGTGCTAGTCGCGACTTAAGTCATGCTGCCGCTAGAGATCTTGTACTGCTTGTCTCGACTTAAGTTGTTTTTTAGGTAAGCAACTGTTTACACATCCTGTTAATTCAGTTTGACATGAATGGTTGTTAAACTAAATTTGATTGATACATTGGGCCCTGGAACCAGCATAGTTTTAACCTTGTATTCATCAAAGAAGTTTTACAAATGTATTTTTATGATTTGCACTACCTAGAAAACTCTAAGTGGCTGACTCCAAACATGGTTCATCTCAAGATGATGATTTGATTCAGCAAATACTGGCTGATGATGACAGTGATTTTGAAAGTTGTGAAGTATACTAGATTATTAGAGCTGGGAAAGTGTTACTGGAAATGCCAGTGAGTGATTTTGGGCCCGAAAATGATGTTGAATATGAGTCCGATGTACATGCTGGATGGACAAAAACTGACAGCAGGCCGGACAACCCACTATTCAGCGGTATTTCAAAATTATATGTATAAATGGAGAATATCAAGTCTATAGACCATTTAAGGCTATTTTTTTATTAGGATTTCTTGCATCTGATCATAGTTCAAATGAATATTTATGCACAGCAGAGAATAGATGGGGCCGACTAGATTGACAACAGCAGCATGAGAAAATGGAAGCCTGTTACACCTGATGAGTTGAAACTCTTTTCTTTTTGCATTGGTAATGGCTGTGGTTTGGTGCATAAATCTGATTTCAATTTTTTACTGGACAGCTGAGTATGTGATATACTTCAGGCACACACAAAAAATGAGTTGGGATATATTTCTTAATATTCTAAGCAAGTAACACCTGAACAGGTAATGAACTTGACAGGGGACTGTCTTTGTAAGATCATAAGTGGACCTTAGATGACTGACATATACTCAAATAAATAACAAGAAAACTGCAAAGCTTTGTGAACATTTATTACAGACTTTAGGTGTGTAAACTTACTTGTGGTGTTCCTTGACTGAATGCTCATTAACTGATACCTATTCTACACCTGTGATTTTCACAACTTGATATAAAGTTGTAACAGACATACATATGTATGGTTGAGCCACAAAAGAATGGAGTATTTTTGTTAGACATATTTGAACTTTTTTATTAAAAAAGATGCAAAAATACAGATGAGATACAAAAGTAATTTTTATATTTACCTGTATTTGCACCTGTAAGTGCAAATATGATAAAGTTACATATGTGATTTGATGCTTATAATAAGGTTCAGACATCAATAATCATATAGTGTTTGTGTATCTATTATGTACAGTAATTAAAATGCATGCAATTTTAAAGCAGAGTGCGATTTTCATTTTCTCAAACAATTCAGCACTGAGTGATCTTGTTCTACAAAACTATACAGCACTTTAAGGGTTATAGGGGACCTCAGGTGACAGAGTGGTCTAAGGCGTTTGCCTTTACAGATCACTTGCACATCTCGCCTGTCCACGCGAGTTCGAGTCTTACCTCGATCAACATATGTATGGGAGAAAGCTTGGTAGTAGCTTCCTGTGGGTTGGTGGTACTTCCCAGTTTCTTCCTTCACCAAATATACTGGCTGCAATGTGCCCTGGTCCCATGAGTGGTCTTTATACAACTGTAATTTCTTTGCCTTATAGCTAAGATCATTATATAGCTAGTATAAAAGCTATCCCAATGACAGCTTGGTTGATACTGTATATATCATGTATAAGCCTATACCAATTGGACTAATCAGTAGAACAAACAATATAGACTCAGATCTGTCGGCGCATAATGCTCCAGCAGATCAGGGTCTATGTTGTTTGCATTCGGACCTGGATTATACGCGAGTATATATGGTATATCCATATAAAGTAATATAAATTGTCCTAATGGGAACCAGATTCATACTAGGATGAAAGTACCTATCCAGATAAGAAATACTAGTCCTGGAGTCACCGTATTCTTGGGGGACATGGGGCCCCTTGAAATTTAAGGAGATCTGAACCAAAATTTAGCAATATGGAAAACTTACCATCTGATCCAGCAAATTCCACCCGAGGATATAGTCTTCCATTCAGTGTTGAACCCTGTCCATCATTTATTAAGCTCTTTCTTTGGGAGAAAATCATGCTATCTGAATCGGAGTCACCATTGGTGACACCAATCTCTGATCTTCGTAGCCAGGCGAACATGGGGCTATCCGGGCACTGGGTTATTTTACGTATATTTGAAGGTGGTGTGTCTATTTTCACAAGAATTTGCTTAACTTAAAACGTAATATGTATAACTTTTTTAGCTGGTAGTGGAAATGACTGAAATATATATAACACGCACTACCAGCAGACCGATCACGTGATTATATTGGTGTAAAGATTATCCCTGCTTCAAATGTCGTGCACCGGCAGTCAGGTCAGCCAGGTACAAAGATAACAGCTAAGTGAATGGGTAACCATCCTGGATTATCTTGATTAAATACCCAAGACGAGGTATGAACAGGTGTGATTTGAGTAATAGGGCTTTGAAATTGGGTGACAGGATGTTTATTTAACATTAATTTTATATGGTCAGCAGGAAACCTAAAAGCATAGCAGCACAAGCGGATAGCATAGCAGGTTCTAAAGCGTAGCAGGCTGAACGATAGTTTTGCAGGACCGCTAAGTTAAAAGGCCCTGGGGAGAACACTGCTAAATAACTATCAAGTTGGGGCAAACTTCTGCAGAAGAGCAGCATGTTCTGATAGTTTTCTGATTTGTTTCACTCAACAGTCTCCTACCCAACCTGCATGTTTTTACACAACACACACACATACACACACAGATACATGCAATGGCAGGTGGTATCACTTAGCCACATGTTTTCTCTAATAAACCAGAAATGATGACAGGAACATTTGTTGGCTAAGTTTAATAGCATCAAGAGTTAAATGGTTGTAAGCTTTTCTGTTGATAATTGCTCTGGGAGTACCAGTAGATATGGTAATATTTAGTCTGTGTGCAGCAACACACTATGTAGATCTACCACCATCATTAGGAAACCTGATCTCTTCCCTTGTTTGGCTGCTGCAACCTACATGTACTACCAGGCTAGTAGGTACATGTACCATATATACCTGCTTAGAAGGATTGGGAACTGGATCAGCACTGGGAACTGGATTTTATATATATATATATATATATATAACTGGCTATTATTAAGCATTAAATGGTAATTTGGATCTATGATATTTGAAGTATAAACAAAAATTTTGTCTGAATAATTGTGTATGATATTATTAAAAAATTATATTTCTGAAATGAACACATGTTGCAAATGATTTTGCATCTGAATTGTTAATTTTTTTACTGTTCAAAAATTGGCACCAAATAAAAATTTTGTCAGAAGAATACAATGACACAAAAACTATTGAATTTCTGGTCATTGCATTATGATTGAAAATTTATGACAATAATTGTGCAGTTATTTTCTTCAGTTACAGTATTCAAATTTAGGAAATTATTATTTCCTTGCAGAATTGTTAAAATAAATTTCTATTTTTTTAGCATCAACATTGTTCTGATTAAAAGCTTTTATGCGAAGTTAATCCATATATAAGCATAATATTGCCTTAGGAATCTGCCCTATTAATATTGATTGTTAACAAGTTTGACATATCTGATGTATCAAAACTATGTAGGGTATTGCATTGCAGTGTTTGAGCCCATTAGTAATTACAGTATGGTTGCTGTGTATGTTTGATGGGACATGAACAATTGTAATTTTTAGCTCACTTGGCTGTAATGCTGTAAACAATTGTTATTTTCAATTTCTTCTCAAAGCCCACTAAACCTATTTCAAGCAAACTTGGCAGATGGCATTCTGGCATGAAGGCCTTTCAAGTTTGTGCAAGTAATGCCATTGTGCTATTAAATATGGCCATTATTGCTATAAATAGAAACTATTAAATGACTTCTCAAAAACTATTCAGCAGAATTTGACCAAGTTTGACATAAAGCATCATGGCATAAAGGGCTTGAACATTTGTACAATGATGCGGATCCACTATAAAATATAGCAGCTATTACTAAGAATAAAAAAAACATTTATATGACTTAAGAAAACCTGATCAACAGATTTCAACCAAATTTCACAGCAAGCATCTTGGCATAGAGGGCTTTCAAAAATGTGCACAAATGATGCCAATCCACTCTCAAATATGGCCTCCATTAAGAAAAAAAGAAAACCTTTAAATGACATCTCAGAAAAAATACTCAACAGAATTTCATCATTTTTGACATCAGATATCCTGGCACGAAGGCCTTTCAATTTGAATATGCCTGCCATAAGGCACTGTTAATACTTGATCTCCAAAAACACGGAGTTGACAGCCTGGTTTAGTATCGTCCATTGATGGTGTTGTGGATTTGCTTTTCTTTGTCAAGATTGAATTCTCATTATGGCCCATATGTCAGTTTACCTCATCAACCACTCTGCATAATTTGATGCCACATTTCTAAACTTTATAACTGATATGGAGATGCTTTCTTTTGGGGTTTTTTCCCTCCAAAATGACCCATTTATCAGGGCTCAAAATTAGGAGTCCACTAGCCCAAGGCTAGTACATTTCCTGTCAGAATAGTAGTTTTCATATTTTCTAAAGTTTAAGTTGTTACCAATATTGTTTTGTGGGAACGACTAGTGAAGATCAAGCAGGATTAGTAAATTGAGAAATTTACTAGTTCTTCTGGCTACAGAGAAATTTATGTTCAATTCTAGATCTGTTTACAGTCTTTAATGTTCATCCAGTTTGGTTCAAGACATACATATAGATAGCAGGTGGAACAAATTGTAGCTCATCATGATGTCAAACACACTTGTCTTGTAAATGTCAAGGAATATGGGGCACATATTTATTTGCATGAGAGGCTATAGAGGAAGATACAAGTTATCTGCATTCAACTGTATACAAGTATAGTGGGATATTAGAAATGAAGTGTATTTGAATATTAGGAGTAGATTATTTAAGATGGTGAACTGTGAATGACATAGAAATCCCACTTAGCATAAAGAGATATTAATAGCTCTGCCAAACCTTCAGACTGAGCTGGATATCAAATGAGCCTAGTTTTAGTTACCAGTAAAACTTGAGCACAATGTAATCTCCCAAAATAATTTTATATGGAATGCTTGATATCTAGTTAAAGCAGTTATAACATGTTGAATGTTTTTTTATATATCAATCTGTATTTTCCATCATCATATATCAATCTGTATTTTCCATCATCATCATCAGTAATTCCTCATGGATCAGAGAAAGCAGCTCTGAAAGCACACTGAAACCAGCAGTGTGGTTTGTTCATTTTAAATATTTACTGGAACTGAAAGGAGAATGTTAAACCTGAAAGCATAGCCTGCTGAATAATTTCTGATATGTAAATTAAACTGGTTAAAATAATAAAATTGAATGCACAGACTATCTGGAACCTGTCAGATACAATATATATATATATATATATATATATATATATATATATATATATATATATATATATATATATATATATATATATATAAAATGCATGTTTGAAAGGTAAGAAAATTTTGAGCTTTACTGGTCATAGACCAAGAGAGCTTGTGGGGTGGTCTGTTGGACATCAGCCATCTGTTAGCACAAGTTTGTTATTGTTACTTCTCCTAAGCTTCTTGGAGGATTGTCCTAAGCTCCTTGGAGGATTGTCATGAAACTTTACAAAAACATTCATCCCATGATCTGGTTGGTCATAAATGAAAATGGTGCTCCTCAAAGATCCATGGAAAATCTGGTTATTGCTATTCCTGCTGAATGGTCATATCAACATGGGAGTTTCACTAAAAGATTTCTTGTGATGTCTAGTTGGTCCTAAATGAAAATGGTGCCAATCTGACATCCAATATGGCTGCCACAGCAGGTTCTTCCTCCACCAAATATACTGGCCCACACATGTATAGCCTATCATGTGCTCAAAAATGGTGTTGAACCCACAAAACCAAACCAAACCTAAATGAAAATGGTGCCACTGTCAGATACAATATAGCCACCGCATTGGCTATCTTGAGAATCTCACTGTCACTACTCCACAAAACCAAACCAAACCTACCAAATGGAGTGCCATATCAGCATGGGGTTTTCACCAAAAGACTAAATGAAAATGGTGCCAATCTTTCATCCAGTAAGGCAGCCATGACATTCATCTTGAAAACCTTGTTGTCGCTACTCTTAAATGGATGGTCATATTGACTTTGGGGGGGGGGGGGGGTCACCAAAGACTTCTAGTGATGTCTACTTGGTCATAACTGAAAATGGTGCTAATCTGGCATCCAATATGTCCACAACAGCAGCTAATTTGAAAATCTTTTTATCATTGATAAATATCAGAGATGGTTTCTGCACTCAGCAGTTAAAAGGGGGTAATTGTCTTATATTGAATTCCTGGAAATTCTTTTCAGGCAGTAGAGTGTCAGTTCCTTCAAGGGACTCTTGCTTTAAAAATGCTGTTCTCCATTGAGAAACTTGAGTACTGTATCATGAATATACTCCTTTGCTGAAATGAGGTAGATTAGGTTGAAGGTAGACAAAGGAAAAATCTTTGGGCAGACTGAACCTTGAAGTAAACTACTGCCGTATGTATATATTACTATAGCTGAAACTATTCTTTTTAGAAGGTTTTAAAATAATACATTGTTAAATATAATATAGATTTCTTAATGTGCAATGTCAAGAATCCTTTAGAAAGTTTGCATTCCACCAAACTTGAGAACTTTGCAAGCATTACAAGATTATTATTGTATGATGAATCACCAAACAAGTAACTTGTATGCAAATTACAAACAAAAGAGAATTATATAATAACAAACTACATGCAAAAAAGCACATAACAAACCAGCTGGAATTGTATTCATTATGTAAAAATATGTGATTCAATACTTCTCTTGATATGTTTTCAGAGAGGAGGAAGCCATCAGTATAGAAGGGCTGAATGTAGCACAAATGAAAGAGCTACGAGAGAAAGCAGAAAAACATACATTCCAGGCAGAAGTAGATAGAATGATGAAACTCATCATTAACTCCTTATATAAGAACAAAGAAGTAAGTAGATAAAAAAAAAGATTCTCTCGAACTTGAAAGTGAATATAAAATTAGCTTTCCAGTTTAGAGAAACTTGAATACTGTAATCACGGTAAGTCTTGGGACACTATAAGTCTTGGGACACTATAAGTCTTGGGACACCCTTTATTATTTTCAAAAGTAATTTTTTTATGACTTATAAAAATTGGGACACGAAGTTAAAGCTATTTTTTCATGTACTATAAGTCTTGGGACACCTAAAACATTTTTTTTTCTTCTACTGATCGATCGGCGTTTTTTATCAACTTCGTGGTTGTTAAGGGACTCTCATTATGAATTATTACATGGAAATATTATAAATTATTATAATTTGTTTGAAGAGTCAATAAATATATTGAACTTTTCCCTATTTTCCTATTATTTCTATCAAATTAAAATATGTATAATTTAATCAGACGATGACAAGAATTGAGCATTAGCGGTATGTTATACCCATTCAACAATAACTTCTCCCTATTGTGCTCTAGTTTACTATTGTCAGTTTATGCATTATTGCATTAAAATTGTCGAAAGTCACCTGTAATTACTGGGGATTTTTTTTCCCCCTGAAAATGGAAATACCTAATTCATTACAATGTGATACCAGGATGAGAACAACGAAAATAGTGTGTATTTCAACTCTAGCATTTATTGTATGCATGTTTACATCATGGCGTCACCACGTGTACATTGAAGATTTTACTTGTGATGAATAGTACACACATTTCATTCGAATCATAGGCACCACTGCACAAAACTGAAATGATATCTTTAAAATACGATAAAGAAGTTTAAGAAATAATGCTTTTAAAATAAAAACTCCGTGGTAGTTTGCTTTGATGTAAGCGACCTTAAATAAGTTCCTGTTTACTCAGCTACGGTAATCGTGCTAATATTACGCAGTAGAAGCCCATCACACATAAAAGTACCGGCATTGCCGCCGGACAAAATTCCTCTTTATCCAAGCCAATTTAAGGGTTTTAACAATTAACTGGCCTGGACTGCTGTCGAAAAACAAAAGACAAATCCGCCAATTATAAACAAAGGAGACGCCAAAACAACCAGCTTGTAAAATCAAAAGTGGAATGAATAATGCATGAACAATTATCATTTTGTGAAGCCGAAACACAAAACTAAAATGGATCAATGATGCTCTTAATCGATCTGTATTCAGAATTTTAACATATATTACAATCATTCTTTCATGAATATATGACAGTTATTTGAATTTATGTTGGTTATGTGTTTTATATAATTAAACATGCGTGCCTTTTCATATACATTACATCACTCTGACGGATCGCTTATACCACTGAAAAACAGTAACTGTTGAGCGCATGAATCCAAATAAATGAATTATGAAGTCTTTATTTACCTTTATTTTAAATTATGTTGGAGAAATCGGAAAATATGCACATGCAAAATAATATAAAACAATCGTAGTAGTTTATAACAGTTTATTGACGAATGACGTGGTAATTGAACGAGCTGGTCACTGCTGTGTGAAGTATGGCGATCTTCACAATTTTGTCTTTACATTTTTTTTTGTCTACAAGTTTTGGGACACCGAAAATTTTATATATTTTACAGGCATACAAGTCTTGGGACACGAAAAAAAATAATTATTTTTTCGTGTCCCAATACTTACCGTGATTACGGTAGATGATAAATAATGTTTTAAAGGGTGAAAAAGCTGCCCAGGGAATGTTTTAGTTCTACTTCTGCTGATCATAGACCAAAAGAGTTTATGTGATGGCCTTTCATTCTCCATCCAGGGTCTGTTAGTACAAGTTTGTTATTGCAACTTCTTCTAAACTACTGGGAGAATTGTCACAAAACTGTACACATTTACCCAAAGGTCTAGTTCGTCCTAAATGAGAACGGTGCTGATCTGATATCCAATATGGCAGCCATCTTAAAATCTTGCTATTGCTACTCCTCCTGAGAAGATGGTCATATTGGTATCGAGTTTTCACTAAATGACTTTTTATGAAGTCTAGTTAATCACAAATTAAAATAGCTGCTCTCTAAACTCCAGCATTGGCCACCACTGTGGGAATCTAGAAAATCTTTTTATGACTACTCCAAAATGGATAGTTGTATCTACATGGGGTTTTCACTAAAAGACTTGTGATGTCTATTTGGTATTTATAAAAATGGTGCCAATCTGACCTCCATCATTGTTATTGCTGCTTACTGGATTTTTATCATTTAATCCAGTTTGTGGATATATCTGAAGGATACCTTGAATTATATCACTTAAATAAATTTTAAAAATTGTTTGCAACAAAAATTCATTATAAATTTAACCAAACTTCGCATGTAGTTATATCTTTACATTGTCTTAGACAAGTTCAGTGATCTATCAGTGATATTGGGTTCAAGGTCATGACAAAGAATTTGGACTATGCATAGAACTATCTTGTGAACATCTTAACTCAAGCATAAGTAAATAGTTTTGTTGCCAAATTTGGTATTATGTTGTAGTTTCTCAAGAATATCAGAGATGGTTTCAATATTAGAAGTTTTAAAAAAAGAAATGGTCTTATATTTGATTCTTGGAAATTCTTTTCAGCCAGTAGAGCATCAGTCCCTTCAATACATTATAATTTATACATTTATTTTATTTTTCATGTGGAACACATGTTATATTTGATTTGCAAGAAAATAAATTTTATAATGAATTATCCAAGGCTAATGCATGTGCCTGTATTAATCAGTTAAGATGATAGTAAAAAGTTGGGAATCAATAGTTGTTACAAGATGCCATGTTTTTCAATTGCAGATTTTCCTAAGAGAATTGATATCCAATGCCTCTGATGCTTTAGACAAAATCCGGTTCTTATCATTAACAGATAAGAATGCTTTGGCAGCTACACAGGAGTTTAGTATCAAAATCAAGGTAGGTACAACAAAGTTATTGCCACTGCAGCTTCTGATGCATTTTCAAGCTAGGTGATAAATACATGCATATTATGATACATGATAAAAAGTTGCTTTTTTTTTTTTTTTTTTTCTTCATTTTTCTGCATTTTGTCTGCCTGCCAGAAAATTGGAATAGGTTATAGTTTTTGCAAATTACATCTCTAATAAGTTTTTTTCTTATCTTTGTGTTAAGTGTTGCCAATTATAACATTGGAATAGGGTATAGAAGTGGCCGACTGTGTCTCAGAATCACCAGCTTGAAGGCTAAATTGTTTTTTCAGACTGTTTTAATAGTTTCTGCAGATACATCAAATGGGATTTCTTTTTCCTTGTTATCAGAGCATCATCTGTCAGAAAAAAGAAACAGGACAGTGTTTTAATAAATTATGATGCTGAAGAGCTCTAGATTAAAATTTAATAAATTGTGTATTTTACTTCCTTGTTCAGAACTAATTGTACTTTTTTTAAAAATTCAGTGGGTGGTTTGGGACTAATTGTTGTTTTTTTTGAAAGTCAGTAGGATACTTTGAGAACACAAATTTGCAATACCAGACTGGGACTTAATCATTCAGACATTAATCATGCCTTTAAGAAGGCATCACATGGCTTAGTGACCTAGACTAATTCAAAGTGCATCCAATTATATTTCTTTATTGAAATTAGTGTTCTCACAGTGAGCAAGGACATGTCCTATCAGTTCAAATGTGGATGGAACATCCAGAACTTGTCCCAAAAACATCGTTTGAATTGATCAAATACACAATCTTAAAGCATGGACTGTCTTTTGGCAAGAGGAATATGCTGACAGTATTAGACTAAGTACTTGAAATTAAATTGTTTTCATAATTTTAATGTATTTAAAAATATCTTTATGCAGTTTTGGTCAATTTGTTTGCCAAAAATACACTGCTTATCAATAGCTCTCAACATATTTAATTCACAAAACACAAATGTTTTACTCATTTTAAGCCTTGTGAGTACATACTGTTACATAATAAAGGCATGCTGGTGAGAACTGGTCCCTTAAATTGGGCTAAAATACAAAAAATATCTCTAACTATTAGCAAAAATAACTCGGAAAATGTTTCTGAGTTGAAGCATTATGTTGACAAAATGTCAACAGTTTTGACATAGTAAATAAAAAATGTTTCATATGCAAACTGTTTCATATGCAATTTAGTGAAGTAGTGCTTTGGAATGATCGATTGTTTAAGCATCCTGAAAATTCAAAGGGGTTCGTGTACAATCTTGGCAGTTTATATCAGGTTTTGATACCTGCACTAATAGATGCCTATGTACCTATCCCTAAATACAAAGATGTAGAATGAGAGTAAGTCCTAATTATTCATAATTAATTACTCAAAAATGATATGATTTCCATATCAGAAAGCTTACTCTCAAGTTATTTTTCCTCCCATATGTTTGGCAGTGATGGGTTCATGCAGTTTAATATCTCAGTTGTATACCCCTATACAACTTTATTTTTCGCTGTGGGAAATATTTACAGCTTTACAAAAATAACTACTTGGAAGTTGAGTCCAGCTGCAAACTACTGTCACATCATGAGCTGGAAGATCTGGGTCTATGTTGTTTGTGAGGAGTAATCAGTATAATATACAACATAGACCCTGATATGCCAGCACATTGTGCGACAGCAGATTAGGGTTTATGCTGTTGGCAGTTGGACTTGACTTATAATTGAGTATATATGGTGATGTAAAGAATAGATCAAATGAAGAATACAACAGATTTGGGGTATTTTTTCCCCGAGAGATTGGGAGGGGAGTGCTGCATTGTTCAAAAATAAAGCAGTGAAAAAAGCTCAACATGAGTTTTTTGTATTTTTTTAAAATACATTAAAAAGTGCAACCATGTAGACAGAAGACTGCTGTCAGATTTAATGGCACAGTAAAGCTTGTAAAGAATGAATTGTTTTTAAGATTGCATGTTTTGAAGGTATTCGTGTGGTGATGGTTCTGATTTTGACCTACTGGTCTATCATGACTTTTGCATGGAAAATGGTCTTTGTGAAGATTTTATTAATTTAATAAAATTGCACTTGCCTAACAGTGATTTTTATTTGTCTGGGCTTGATGGACTAGGGAGTAGTCATCCCTAGGACTGTTTATATATTGGTAATCATGTTTTTATCATACAAGACTTGCATGTATTCCAGTCCTGTATGTCTCTAATATCTCTAGTAATGTTAGTCTGCAAATCATGCACATTCTTTGGCAAAGTATCAGATCATCTTCCTAATTGTGTTTGTTGGCCAGATGCAAAACATCTCATTTCTTAATTCATAAACAAGTTTCCAGTGCTTAACTATGATATTGATCTGAAAAGGAGAGATTAGAAAATAACAAATATGAAATTTACCTTAATTTTTTGATCATCATTAGAGGCTATTACAGAGTTAAAAGAAATCTAGCACAATTCTAGAACCCAGTAAAAAGTTGAAAATACATAATAATGTTCTTGTATATATCCATATATCTCCATAATGAAATGGAATACTACCAAAATTGTTCCCATTAAGAATGTTGAAAGTTCTTGAGTAATTGCATATACCCATATTCTGTTTGTCTCTATAATGAAATAGAAAGCTAACAAAGGTATCTGTACCTATGACTTCTTAATTTAAATAGAAATAATGGCACACTGAATGTATGCTGCATCTCTTTGCCAGAAAAGAGGTCTGAAATTTACCTTTATTTTTTTTCTTGTAAGGAGCTTTAAGATATTACATACAAAAAAAGACTACATCTGATAACCCAATGTTTTCATTAATCTTTGTAAAGTGAAATATTTTTGCAGACTGGGTGAAAAATATTTCAAGAGTACATTTATTAAGTATGGAAGTTGCACTTGAAATAATAAAATATTCATTAACAACTAACCTTTTGTATAATAATAGAATAACTAGATTTTGTAATTACAGAACTTTCCTATCATGAGTGTAAATTTATATCCCTGTGTGTTTTGCCTGCCAGACTTCTCATTTCTTTTATTGTTATTAGGTTCAATTTTGTTTGCTCCAAAGCTATTGTAAGAAATAATTTTAAATACCGACATTTGCCAATATTTTGTACCCTTCAGTTATACAAGCTGATTTGGCAATTAACAAATTGAATATAAAATAACATATTTGAAAATAAATCGTGAAGTCTACAGTTTTAATGTACTTTCTGTATGGGAAGTACAGATCCAAAATTATTGGCAGAAAAATAATTGTCCGTAGAGTAAGTTTATGATCCGGTCAGTATCAGAGCTCCCACTTACACAAAATATTGCATAAATTATGCAGATTTGACAAAGAAGACTTGGGATACACTCTCATTGTGCATATTATTGATGCAGAAATCAAACCATGGTAAATGTGTCAGCAGCAAGAGTTTTAAGTCTTTCCCAGCTATGCTGATCATCATGTGGATTTCTGTTTACTTCCTGTGTTCAATTGCTAATATTCTTCTAGGCAGATAATGAACAAATACTACGGTAAATATGTCGACAGCAATATTTTTGGATTCCCTACGCACTGTGTGACTTAGAGTCAATTGCCAATATCCTTCTAGACAAGTGTTGAACAAACATCATGCGATAGCGATATTTGTAGCTACCCTACTCCACTGTGTGACTGTCACTTAATTGCCATATCCCTCTGGATGAGTATTGGAGACGCACACATTTTATTTCCGTATTCCGGGACATCATCAGCTTACACTTCTACCAATGGAAAACATGTATGTGCTTGCATATCAGGATCTGTCCTGTTTTTTTATTCTGATCATTGGAAGTGAACAGCATAGACCAGCAGCAGTGCATTATGCGCCGAGAGATCTAAGTCTACATCATTGGCAGTTGTGTGTGTTTTTCTACCACATTAAATAAGGTACTGTATTGCTCTGACATAAATGGTATCAGCCATCAGAATTGACTCCTAAAATTCTGAATCTAACTCCTGGATTTTAGAACTTAAGGCTCAGTTGACTCCTAATATGGAACTGCTAGTGGGAGCTCTTCAGTATCTATGTATTTCATGCAAGTAAGACTTGATAATTTTTCAACTTTCATGCTGTAAATGGTTTGTGTGTCTAGACTAGTTTGGAATCAGATTTTTATGAATGAAATTATTATCATATATTCCAATGGAGATTGGGGGATCTCTGAATACTATTTTGTATAGTCCAGTTCATTCCGTTTCTTAGAAGCTCATTATCAGTTAAACTTTTTCTAGGCCGACAAAGAACACCATGTACTCCATGTTACTGATACTGGAATTGGTATGACAAAGGCAGACCTGATAAACAACCTAGGTACTATTGCCAAGTCAGGAACCAGTGAGTTCCTGACCAAGCTTGGTGATGCGTCATCAACAACAGAGATGACTGACCTCATTGGACAGTTTGGTGTCGGATTCTATTCAACATTCCTTGGTAAGTTTCATGGGATTATTTTACGCAAGAATATACCAGTCTGTAACACAAACCCCACTGCAAACAACATAGACTTAGATCTGCCTGTACATTATGTGGCAGCAGATCCGGGACAATGATGTACCTTCTTGTAATGATCTCAAGTGAACTTCATAGACCCTAATCTACTGGAGCATTTTTGCATTGTAGATTTTGGGCCTACACTGTTCACATGTGTTTCGTGTTATTCATCAGGAAATAACGTAATATTTTAACATTTGAGGGTAGGGTTAGTGTCTTTTTAAAAACTTATAATTGATTGCTTTACATTGAGAAGCAAGCATAAGATCATTGAAACAAACTAAATCGGTGGCATGTAACACATTTCAAAACCTGATTTACAAAATAAAAAGTGTTATTGGCACAATTATTTTTTTTTATTTTATTTTTTTTTTGACTTGGGGAAACTTCATTTGGATTCTGTATGTACCAGTTTCTGAGACAATTGAGACTGATTAAGGCTGCAATGTTTACCAACATTTCTAAATGTGTACACTGATTACAATAACTGAAATGTCGTTTAATTTAACCTATTTGTTACTCAACCTTTCCCCATATCTGCATGTTAGGTTTACAGCTGATGGATATTTATATGTAAACCATTGACAATATGCATGCCGTACCTCGCTCAACTTAAGATTGTTTTATGGGTGTATGTCTTTTACCTCATTACGACAGAATTCTGTTTGTAAGAGATGTCTTTGCTGAATATATCTGACAATTTTAGGTAAAACATGCTTAGGATCATTGTGATAATGTTTCTTGCTGCTACGTTTAAGTATATGTTGAAAAAATCAATAATGAAACTGGACTTGTTGCCAGGACATGCACAGGGGATGCTTTTGTGGAATCTTCAGTGAATAAGAAACCGCAGTGGCTTACAAACTTGTAACGGTGTTTCTTTACAATAAAAATTTTACTGGTCAAAGGTTCTATTAAAGAAAATGTTTTTCAAAGGTAAATAATGTAGTTTTAAATAAAAAAATTTCAGCATCAGCAGTAAATCGGCATGCTGTGCAGTTTGCAGTACAACCAATTCTTGTCAACTTCAACTCTTTTCCTATCAATGCAACATTTGATGTGAAAATCATCATTATTTTAAGAAAAGAATTAACTGCACAATTTTACTAAACAGTTCTCTTAAACAGAGATGTGAAATTATGTCATTTAATTGGAATGGGTAGGTCCTGGGTCACTGACAACCATGTGCATGTTTGTTTACATGATTTTGTAAACGTTTATAGGCAGTAAACTAACTAGGCCGTTTACACATGTAAACATTGCAGCCTTAACTCTGATTAGTATAATGAAGCAGCAGTACATCTTTTGTTCTGCCATACACTGATTGCTACCTTTTGTCATGAAGTACCAATTATCATGATTGTCTGTACGTGTCCACTTTTCATGTGATTTTTTTTTTGCATGTGCATCTGCTACAATAAGACAGTCAGTGGTTGTACCTTTGCAGTGAGAATCACTTAAATGTATGCAGCTATAAGATAAAACCTCCAATTCACGCCCTAAAAATGTTAATTAACACCCAAATCACCAAGGGCAGGGGACACTTGCTCATATCTGGTATATAGTAGTCATGAAATTTATGTTATCACTTTCATGCTGCTGATTTAAATAAAAAGCCATTTACCAAAATAATCAACAATTTTACAAATCTTAAGTAATCTTTTAAAAAAAATCTGCAGGAAATTTGTGAAAAAATGAATTAGATTGACTGCCTATTTGTAAGCAGTTGACAGCCATCATTGAAAAATTGAATCACTTTGACATCCTGTTTGTAAGCAGTTGATAGCCATCATTGCAAAAGTGAATTACATTGACATCCAATTTGTAAGTAGTGGATAACCATCATAGCAAAACTGAATCATACGGACATACTATGTGTACTAAACTGACTTTAGCTACCACATTGTAATTTTCTGTCATTGTTTTTGGGAGGGTACATGAATAATCAGTCATAGGTGAAAATGTTAGCTGTAACTTTCAGCAGATTGTTAAGTGTACATATTTGCAAAATCTCAGTTTTATCTCCCAAAATATGAAAGGACAAACAGTCTGTATGATTTTATAGAATAGTGGTCAGGGCTGGGTTTTTGAGAGTAAGGGGGGAGGGTGGACAGAAATTTTTAATGTAGCATTATTTGTCATGTTAGTGATACAGTCATCTAGCTATTTCTATGAAAAACCAACCTTGTGAAAAATAAGAATCACCCTTGAAATGGTATGTGAAAAATTAGAGGTTATAAAAAATATATATAATCAGGATTATAAATTGTGTATTTAGTTCAATGTATAAAGGCACTCAACTCCATTCAAAGCCACCTAATCTTAGTAAATGCATTGTTACATCTTTCTTTTTAGTGTCTGACAGAGTGGTTGTCACCTCCAAGCATAATGATGATGATCAGTACATTTGGGAATCAGATGCCAACTCCTTCACTGTTGTAAAGGACCCCAGGGGTAACACACTGGGCAGAGGCACCACTGTTAGGTATGTGATTCCACCCTGTCAGATTTTCTGTACAGTAGACCACCATTCATCTTGATTGTCAGTTTACAAGGGTCTGACAGATTTAAAACTCAGATGGTATAGAGATGGACTACCAGGAAAAGAACCTGATAACCCAGGTTAAAAATTTAGTAACCCAAAGAAAGTCAAGAAAACACTTAAATATGAAATGTATGGTTTCAAGATAATCCTTTTGCCTTATGTGTCGTTAACAATTATTATCCATTGAAAAATATTGTTTTAGGTACATTTTTGAAAAATAGAGATCAATTAATAATGTCATATGGTAGCCTAATTGGTTACCTAACTTTGCCAAATGGGAGCCCAGACCTAGCATTCTATTAGCCCCTGGGCTCTGGGCACAAGATTTGTTAGACCCTGGTTTATCAGAATCACATGTATGACCATAAAAAGTGTACATTTTTAATATAATCTTATTCATCCCAACTCTAAACAATCAAAACCTTTTTTGTGGCCTAGAGGAGTTAAAGTAAACACTATTTTACCTTGTTACATGAATGTATAGATCTGTAATCTGAAGGTGAATTTACTGACAGTAACAGTAAAATGTTTTGTAAAACACATTTCTGGTTAATATTTCAATAGATCAATCACAGGCATTGGGAAAAGTGGAAGAATCGTTAGAAAGTAATGCATACCTTGTAACTCTGGGTTTTGTCAAATGATTGGCTCCCACATTAGTTCAGATAGCAATTTGGCAATATGTCTTCAGTCTGCATGATTCATGAACTGAAGTTTGGAGCAAACTATCTGCATATTATTTGAGATTGCAGCAAAACACAATCCTATACATTATTGAGAGAATCCTGAAAACTGACCACGTTGAAAGCATAACTATGGACATGACTTGCCTGATTTACAGGGTCAATGTATCTAAAACCATGCAACCAGTCTGTTTCAGCATTCTATGCAAGCACAAGTTTTCACAATCAGATTGGGCCTTGTATTCATGAAACTCACAAATCTTGGAGAATTTACTTTAATTTATGGGGTTCAACATTGCTGAAACTGTTAATGCTACTTGCATGATATTTTAGAGCAAGGAGATTCTAATAATTTATATTTAAGTAAAAGTCTGCTTTCTTTGAAAACTTTAAATGTTCAATGAGTTCCAGGCCAGTTTGTTGGACAAATAAAACTAATTTGATGAGGTTACAGCAATCAAAAGGCATACTGGGAGAGACATTACATTTTAGGATGCAAAACAAATCAATCTTTTCTTCTCTAATGTGATGTTGTGCTAAAAAAATAAAATAAATATTCTGTGCTAATTTGTCTTTCACAGCCTGCATTTGAAGGAAGAGGCCCATGACTTCCTTGAGGAGAACACATTGAAGGACCTGGTTAAGAAATACAGCCAGTTTATCAACTTTAGCATCTACCTTTGGACTAGCAAGGTATCTATCCAAAAGCAAGTTATGTCTCTCAAGTGAGTCATAGGTGAGATATAGGTATCCTTTTTTCTGGTAGTGATAGTTGTGTTGGTGGAATCAGTATTAAAGTCAAGTTAAGGTCATAAATAGAAGATACACCATAGCATGATTCACAAGCAAGATATAATATACTGGAGAACAACCCCATTTTTCTGTCTAAAACACCAGTATCATTTGTTGTATGCTTCCCAAACATTATGTTTTCTCTTTTTGTTATGATAAATTGTCTAAAAATTGAGAATTTGGACAAATTTCTTATCTCTCAATCATGTAGCACTTCGCAACAGACGTGTCTCTCTGGACAAGGCATTAAACTACCAATGCGTAGGAAATAATTCATCTTTTGTATACTGATGTGCCATTAAACAATAACTAGACAATCAACCAACCAATGATTGCAATTACATATAATATTTGCTATGGAGTAAATTTGTGCTAATAGGAGTATCCATTGATTGACATTTTGCTGTAGATCATTTTGATTATTGTGTTTACTTAAACTTGTATCCAGAGAGGACACATAATTGAAAGGCTATACATTGATATTTATACCTACTGAGTAATAAGTTATGTACAACAAACAACAGAAAAATGTAGACTGTTTAGTAAAATCAGACACATACTAATACTTTCATTTGTAATGCTGGAAAACTAACAACGTTGTACAACTGATTTTCGGATGAAGTTTTCAGAGTGCTAGGGTGTGGTTCACTTTGCGTGTTCCCTTCCCTGTATTGTAAATGAACTGGTTTGGTGTGCAGGGGTTAAGCTATTTTTTTAATTTCATGCCCATATCTTGTCCAATAGACACAGGATGTTGAGGAGCCTGTTGAGGAACCAGAAGAAGCTGAGAAGAAGGAGGAAGATGAGGATGAAGATGAAGCAAAGGTGGAAGAGGAAGAGGAGAAACCAAAAACGAAGAAAGTCAGCAAAACTGTTTGGGACTGGGAGCTTATCAACAATATGAAGCCAATTTGGACCAGGAAGTAAGCTTTGAAAAAACAAGGAACAAAAACTCTGATCGTTTTTTGTTGTTGTAGGTTGGCAGAGAAGTTAGTGTCCATGTCTACAAAGACAAGTTCATTTCTACATTAAGAGAAACTCTGGGTTCCCTTGAATGATAAAACTGAATATATGATTTAGTATCATATTGTATACCTCAATGTAAAATACACTAGAGCACTAATATGTAATTATGTAACTTGATCAGCGGTTGCAAGACATAGCAGTCACTTTTTCGGTGCCAGTGTTCACCTAGGGCTCGAAATTAACGCTAAACTGCAAATCTGAGATCAATAAATTTGCTGATGGATCACTAAAATTCAAGCCTCACAAATTTGTTTAATAAAATTTCTAACCATCGCTGTCACAAGTTAACAACTGCTCTTATGTCAGTTATGTCTGAGAAAACATTTCCTTAAATGGTTAACTGATGTTTTTATTGTGTTAACCGAGTACCTGCAAAGATCGCTCACTTGACATGGTACAATGAATGCTCACAGTGGAAATGGCCATGTGTTCTTCCATGCATTAATTTGTCATGATGAGATATTTCTATAGCATACATGATCAAGACAACATCTTATATGTCTACAATTGCAGTGTGTTCACATGATTGTGACAAATGTACATACTTAGGTTGTTATTATTATTGTGGCAACATGTCAACTTCCATAGCCGCAGTGACTTAGTGGTTAGCATGCCAGACTCAGACCGAAAGGGTGCAGGTTCAAATCCTGTGATCGGACTTGCCTGGGTCAGTTACCATGGTGTGTTGTTGGGCAAGGCACTTTACTCCAATTGCCTCAGCACTAAAAAACCTACTTGTGTTGCTGTGTCATAAAGCACCAAACCAATCCATACAGTAGAACAACTTAGATGTATCAATTTTTTATTGTGTCTACATAGTTATGTCAATACAATCAGTAACTTGTCTTCTTGACATAAAAGATGTTATCCAGTCGTGATGACAGCAGTCTAATACTTCCATAGGATTTAAAAAATATGAAATTTGTTTGAAAATATGTTTTATACTTCGGGAATTTTTATAAAAATAATATAACAGGTTTTTTTACCTGATTATCTTTTGGGTTCCATCCTATTAATAAGGAAAAAATGTATCATGCACAATCATCCAGTTTAAGGACAATGAAATTGGAAAAAGCATGTGTCTTCTGGACCTAAACCAATCTGTATTAAATGCAAGGAGACACAAATGTTAATTGGATGAATCATCTTGAATGAAAAACAATGATGAATTCAGCAGTGATGATTTTTTTTCCCATTTTAAAGCAGAATTCCGCTTTTTTTTCCTGGCCTGAATTTGATTTTCCTTGATATGGTCAATTTTGTTTCTATCCAGTTTTAGCCCTATTGGCTATAGACCTGAAGAGCTTATGGAACGGACTGTTTTCTGTTGTCTATCTGTCCATTAACACAAGTTTATTATCGCTGCTCATCCTAAACTACTTGGAGGATTGCAATGAAACTTAGCAAACACGTTCATCCCATGGTCAAGTTGGTCCTAAATGAAAATGGTGCTGCTCGGATGGTCAATGTGGCCACCTCAGTGGTCATCTTGAAAATCTTGTTATATCTACTACTGAAATGGATGGTCATATCAACATGAAGTTTTCACTAAAAGACTTCATATAATGTTTAGTTGGTCCTACATGAAAATGGTATTGTTTCTGATGTCCAATATGGCCATCACAATGGCTGTCTTGAAAATCTAGTTATTGCTCCTTAACTCAATGGAAAGTCATATCAGCATGAGGTTTTCACTAAAAGATTTCTTACGATGTCTACTTGGTCCTAAATGAAAACAGTACTGATCTGACATCCAATATGGCCACAACAGCAGTCATTTTGAAAATCTTGTCACTACTCCTCCTGAACAGAAAGTCATATCAGCCTGGGGTTTTTACCGGAAGACTTCTTATGATGTCCTGTTGATCCCAAATGATAATGGTGCCAATGTGACCTCCAGTATAGTCACCACAGTGGCCATCCTGAAAATCTTGTTATTGCTACACCTCCTAGATGGATGGCCATATCTACATGGAGTTTTCACCAAAAGACTTCTTGGGATGTCTAGTTGGTAGTAAATGAAAATGGTTCTGATCTGACATCCAATATAACCACTATGACGAGCATCTTGAAAATCTTGTTATTGCTACTTGTCCTAAATGGAAAGTCTAATCAACATGGAGTTTTCACCAGAAGACTTCTTATGGTGCCTGGTTGGGCCTAAATGAAAATGATGCTGATCTGACATCCAGCATGGCCACTTTGGTGGCCATCTTGAAAACCTTGTTATCGCTACTCCTTCGGAATGGATTGTCATAATCACATGGGGTTTTCACCAAATGACTTCTAGTTGGTCCCCAATGCAAATGGTGCTGACTTATATCCAATATGGCCACCACAGTGGCTAATTTGGAAATCTTGTTATTGCTCAAAAATATCAGAGATGGTTTCAACACTAGGAAGTTAAAAAGAAGACATGGTCTTATCTTAAATTCCTGGAAATTCTTTTTGGTCAGTAGAGTTGGTTTGGTTTGGTGTTTTATGGCACAGCAACACAAATAGGTTATTAAGTGCTGAGGATATTAGAGAAAAGTGCCTTGCACAAGGACCCACCATAATAGTGAACCCAGGATGATCGGATGGTAGGAGTAGAGCATCAGTCCCTTCAAGACTAGTTCCATAAAAATCTAACTGTATAAAGACGATCATGGTAAAATATTTTTGTTCCACATTTGATTTAACTGACAATCATTGTGAGAAACTTTGTGATTGGTCAAAAGTTTTTACTCGTCCAGTGAAACTTCACATAATGAAAACTTTTTGGTATGGAAAGAAAGCATGCTTACCATGCATGGCATCTCAAATTGTTGAAAGAGACTTTGACACAAAAAGTTTGCTTAAAGGCATGAAAAATGTGTTTAAATGGGAATGGCTGGAATGCAAAGTCAATGGGAATTTAGTTGGTCAATGTGACAATGAAAAGTGTGAATTTCTTCAAAAAAGTATTGTTTAAAGAAGGGCAAGTTGGAATTGTATGCAGCGATTCCATTTTTTTTTTTTTTTTTAAATAGCCAGCCGGTGGAAATCTCTGCATTATGCCAGTCTTAAAGAGGGCAAGTTTTTAAAATTGAATTATCAACAGATTTGTCAGAAATTGAATCAGTTCAGAACCCCCAAGTCAGAGACCACAAAAAATAACAGACATTTCTGTGTTACAGGATGTCTGATATCACGGAAGATGAGTACAATGAATTCTTCAAGTCCATCAGCAAGAGCAGTGACAATCCCCTGACCAAAATTCATTTTGTAGCAGAGGGAGAGGTCACCTTTAAATCCATTCTGTACATACCCAAAACATCACCTAATGACATGTTCTCTAACTATGGCAAGAAGATGGATGGACTCAAGGTAAGTAACACTGTTATGTAACTTTCAAGAAATTGTGGAAAAAGTTCTCAGTAATTTCTATGGCATTTAATTTTAGCAGCAATAATACATTACCTGGATGGGATCAATTTTCTCACCTATCAGTGGACAGTCCATGTTCCCAACAGAATCTCTCAAATACTTTCTCTCATAGCAAGAGTGGATGAGAAGACTTCATTATCTGCTTACATCTACCTCTCTCTCCTGGGGAATCTCAATGCCACAGCAGACTTAGTTCCCCTAGGAAAGCTTCTACAGTTCTTTCTCTAGCAAATGAGACCTGATAAGTAAAGATGCCAAGGGGTACTTGGGTACCCATCTGTTGATAATTATCCGGGTAAAAAAATGAGCCATAGGGTACCCGTTTAATTCATGTTAAAAAACACCACTAAGTTCAGATCGATGTTATATCTGCCGACATCAGGAGCGACCGTATCTGCTGGCCTATAAGTTGATACTTGTTTACCAGGAAGTCGATATGATCGTGTATGAAAAAATATAGGACCCAACACTGTGAAGGATTTTAACTATTTACAACGACCTCTCCATTCCCAACAAATATGATTACCCTTCATCATAAAGAGCATGTAGTTAAGCGGCATTTCATTTGATCTTTGCTCATGCTAGTTGTCAGTTTGAATTGCTCGCACACTTCTGTCGGCGAGATTAAAGAACGTATCACTGGTTGAGAAACTTGCACTAAGCACCTGGCATTTCATATCATTAGTTAATCATTACGCAGTACTGTATTCAGAGAGGATAGTGCAGCAATTTAAAATCAATTACTTTTTAAAGTTAAAAATAGGTAAAACATCAAAAGTGTGGGCGTATGCTTAGTGACTGGATGAAAATAGTGCTGAATGCAACCTGTGTAAAATTATGTTCGCTAAAGGTGGTAACAAGTACTATATGACACCATCTCGTCGGAACTCATAACATAGACGTGGACAACACTAGTAGCAAGGGTTTGTAAACATTTACTGTAATACAATTTTGATCGGGTACCCGGGTAACCGATCATTAGGATCGACGGGTACCCGATAGATGTTTACTAAAATTTTGACAGCTTTACTCACAAGGAGCTCATGTTCACTCAGATCCCCTTGGGATCCAAATTTTGTCACCATCTGAGTAGGTGGAAAAATCGGAACAGATTTCAGACTGGAGTTTCGATTCATGCACCAAAACCTCACTCCTTCCTTTACACTGCCTGCTGTCTTGGGAATAATCTTCCTGCCACATCAACAATCTAGAAATACATGCTGTTTTTTTATGCTGTGACGTGGTTGCTGTTGATTACATGTCAGTAGTAGCACACATGAGATGTCAAGGGGGCACTCATTCCCCTTTTCTCTGCTTGGAAGTCTAGAACCTTCTCTGTTGGACAGCTTTGGAGGAGATCACTCAGAGAATTTGCCACATTCCAGGCAAGAGAAATATTCATGTGGACAGCCTTTCCAGACATGGATGAGCAGTCCTCACACAGAATGGTCTCTGCACCAGTCAGTAGCAGAGACACTTTTTCTTTCATCATGTGGAAAGCAAATGGAAGACTTGTTTGCAATGAGGTTGAACGAGAAGCTCCTTTTTTATGTCTTTCCAGTGCCAGACCAGAGGGTATAGATGGTGAACGTCTTCAGTCTGAGGTGGGATCAACTGTATGCCTATGCCTTCCCACTTTTCAGAATAATCCCTCAGGTTCTTAACATTTTCAAGACCTCCGTGTCATTGCTCATCCTGATAGCTCCTAGTAATCGTGGCTGAGCAATCTCTGAGACCTGTTGGTCAATGACCTCATGGAATTACCATGGAGGAGGGATCTACTGTTATAGCACAGAGGGTCCCTCTTGCACAACATTCCACAAATTCTCCACCTTCTTGCCTGGCTCATATCAAACGATCTGTCCTCCAAGGTTGCCCAATGCACAGCTCAGGCTAGAAGGCAATCAGCTTTCAGGGTTTACAATGCCAAGTGGAGAATTTTCTGTAATTGGTGCAATAGGAGATGCACTGATCCTCTCTGTCCCCCTTTAACTGCAGTTGCAGATTTTCTTCTAGTTCTCTTCAAGGAAAAGGACTGCTCAGTATCCACCATTACAGGCTACAGAGCAGCCCTATCCAGTACTCTTAAGTTCTGTATGGGCTCCACTGTAGGGTCAGACCCACATCTTTCATAACTGATCAGTACTTTGTGCTCCAGAGACCAGTCTCTTGCTCTTTAATGCCTTTGGAACCTTTCGTGTCTTCTTTGATCATTATCTAAACTTCCTTTTGAACCTTTGAGTGAAGCTCCTTTGAGAACCTTACCCGTAAAATGGTGTTCCTTCTCTCCCTAGTGTCAGTGAGGAGAAGAGTGAAATTCATGCCTTATCAGTAGAAAAGGGTTGTTTATGGTTCCATGGTAACTATGATTCAGTCTCAAGCAATAACAAAAAAAGATATTTGTGTTCTGTTTTATTCAATAGAAAATTGGGCATATATTCTAGAGCAAAAATGCCAGTTTTTCAAGTATAGTATAAAATCTGTACTTATCTTTCCAGATGTATGTGAGACGTGTTTTTATCACTGATGACTTTGAAGATATGATGCCTAAATACCTGTCATTTGTCAGAGGAGTGGTAAGTTGACATACTCTTGAATATAATATTTATCAGAGGAGTGGTAAGTTGACATACTCATGAATATAATATTTATCAGAGGAGTGGTAAGTTGACATACTCTCGAATATAATATTTATCAGAGGAGTGGTAAGTTGACATACTCTTGAATATAATATTTACCAGAGGAGTGGTAAGTTGACATACTCTTGAATATAATATTTATCAGAGGAGTGGTAAGTTGACATACTCTTGAATATAATATTTATCTTTAATCTTGATGACAATATATAGCTGTATCATACACCTAGAACATTGTATTTACTTTATTGTTGCATCTGTGAACAGCATGACATAGGTATCACTTTTCTGCCAGCGTAAGCAGTGTTAAGATTTTGTGGTCAGTTTCAGTTTTTCAAAGTCATATATGCATGTAACTTCAATATCAGTTGCTGTATTCAACTGAAACTTTGGGACAAGATAACTCTATGCCTAAAGTTTACATACATTGAATCCAAATGGTCTAAATTCTAAAGCATTATGAAAAATTGTATATTCTAATAAAATAATACATAGTATAAACATATATCAAGTTAACTCAGTGTGTACCTGTTTATCTATATATTGTAATTTAACTGATTCAGTTTTCGATAGAGATTTATGTATCTTTTTGATCCATTTATACTTATAATTATATCGTTTTGAAAACTTAACATCTATTGACCTCATTTAAATGATGCAATTGTTCACATATGTTAATGTCATCCATTTTTGTATTTGTGTCACAAGAAGCATACCTGAAAAACTAGTTGCACAAATTTTTAGCTCACCTGGCCAAGGAACACATGTTTACTTAAGAAATTACAGGTTTTTTGGCTCACCTTGCCAAAGGCTAAATAAACTTATGGTATGGCCTTTTGTCCATGGTGCATCATACATCGTCCATCATCCATCCATCAACACTTGCTTGTGAACATCCTTGAGGCTTCATTTCTGATCATATTTGGTATGTAAGCTTATATCAAGATCTCAGGTGAGTTCGATTGTGAGTGACATAATGCATCTTAATGAGATTATCTTGCATCTGATTGGCTGAGATTTTGAACACTCTAGAATCCATATTTCTGATCAGATTTGGTGTGTAAGCTTGTATCATCAAGATCTCAGTTGAGTTCATTTAAGAGCAAGATCCCTGCAAGAGGATCCGGGCTGATTAGATGGTGAGAATCGAACCTACATCCTTCTGGTCATAAGTCCAATGCCGTAACCACTGAGCCACCACAGCTCCCTTGGGTGGAAATCTCAGTGGTTTCCAAGTTATTACTCCAGGGGTGGGGCCCCAGGGGTTAAGGACAGGCACACAAATCCATCCTAACTGCACAGATGAACTCCCCTTATAATGCCAATTAAGTGCATGTACTTTAAGGGTGGGTCTTTGAACAGTTTATCAGTTACTAATCAGGGCCTAATCCACAGGAGCAGGGAGAGATAACTATACACTCCAAGCTTTTCTTTCCCCTCTGTAGTTTTCAATGTGTGTTTGAATTTGCATTCACAAGCTTGTTTTTTTTTTGGGGGGGGGGGGGGGGTTGCTGCCTTTTTTCTTTTTTGTAATAACTGCTTTCAAACAGTTTTGTTTTAGAATAAACATTTTTGCACATTTTGTATACCTCTGGCACTTATTTTCCTGCCTTTAATGGATGTTCCAACAGCCTATATATAAAGTGCACGAAGTCAACAATACCGTGTCAGCCTTTTGTTTCACATTCTTAAAATGGCCAAATGTCTAATTTATATCAGTGATATCATGTACGTTTACCAGGGGACAAAACAAAAGCATAAACTTATGAGTCAGATGTCAAAGGTCAAGATATTGGCAGTAAATGCCAGTAATAAGGTAAATTTGATTACAAAAATATATACTGATAGATGTTGTAGTACCAACTGTTCATTATTGATAAGAACATTGTTACTGTATTCAAAAATTAAAACCTTCACTTGGTAATCTTCAGGTGGATTCAGATGATCTGCCATTGAACGTTTCCAGAGAAACTCTGCAACAACACAAACTGCTGAAGGTTATCAAGAAGAAGCTTGTCAGAAAGACGCTAGACATGATCAAGAAAATTGAAAAGGATGATTTTGAAAATTTCTGGAAAGAATACAGTACAAAGTAAGTACTGAATTGTCTACTATAATGGCCTAATCACAAGCAAGATTTTGAAATATTCAGTATGTAGGCCAAGTAAATAATAAGTACAAGTGAATTTCTTCATTCAGAGAGTTCATTTGGTTAGTGCTTATTATATCTCGCCAATGAAATTGGGAGGAAATAAAGCATTTTGCCCATTTGCATGCTCATTCATTTGTTCGTTCATTACGCTTACAATATTTGACACCCATTGAATATCTCTGTCCCTAATTTATCTACACTTGTGAAAATTGATATGTGGATGCATCTCAGGAAGAGTAATTTAGCCATACCAAAAGAAGGTCACTGTGACCTAATTTGTATGCTTGAGTGACTTTTGTATTGTTTTTTTTTTTTTCTTCTCATTCCAACCTCAGTATCTTGGACTCTATTTCACCTCCACTCTTGAAAGTTGATGTATACATCGCAGCAAGAAGTAACTCAACCATTCCAAAACTGGATAAATTGTACACAAGTTTCATGCTTTGTTCGTTACAGCTGCCCCCCCCCCCCCAATACCTTGGACCTATTTTCCTACATTCACGAAAATTGCCACGTGATTACATCTTGACAAAAGCAACTCAATCATACAAAAACTTGGCATTTGATTCAATTTTCACGCATGAATGACTTTTGTATTTTTGGCTATCTGTTTCTGGCACCCTCAATATCTTGGACCCCTTTCACCTATTGACAGTGTTCCAGATGGGTATTGATCCCTGGACAGTGGCTGATTTATTACATTATTCACTGGTTTTCCAGTGAGGAGTTGGACAGATTGACATATACTCAAAATCTCATTTGATCACTATAATTCGTGCATAGGTTTGATGCAGCATTAGCTAATGCCCCCTGTGCTTGTTTACATCCTTGATCAGTTACATAAAATTGTTTTTCATTCTCTTAATTGTCACCTGACCAATGGCAGTGTGCTTTTCAAGTAAGGCATAGTTTGTTAGGAAAAGGCACCACCTGCTGAAGAGTGCATTCCATAGTGTCCTCACCTGAATAAAAGGACCAGAAAAACAGTTTTTGAAATGTTTAAAATAATGACTACTGTATATACTCACATATAAATCGATACCAACTGCAAACTGCATAGAACCAGATCTGCTGTCGCATAATGCGGCGGCAGATCTGGGTCTATGCAGTTTGTAAGGACTAATCAGTAGAACAAACAACATAGACCCTGATCTGCTGGCGCATTTTGCGATGGCAGGTTAGGGTCTATGTTGTTTGCATTTGGACCAGGCTTATACACGAGTATATACAGTAAATCTTTTGAAGACAGAGATATGCGGTAAATATAATCTTTTTTGTGTAAATGTTGTATAACCCTAAAGCCAATTTTCAAATATGCATGCTAGTTGTACAAGGTCACAGTCTCAGTCAGTTGGGATATTATTAAATACGGTTTGCATTTATCCTTGCTATAAAATATATAAATCAAGTTTTTATGCTGAAATAATCAATATTCAAGGGCTCCGAGTACATTTTGGTCAATTTTATGATCTCATTATTTGATTATTGTGGAAGATAAACTGGTTATAACAGACGATTTACATCATGAATAGTTTGGTTTGGTGTTTTATGGCACAGCAACACAGGTAGGTTATTTAGTGCTGAAGCAATTGGAGTAAAGTGCACCACAGTAGCCAACTTGGGCTGATCCACTGGTAGGATTTGAACCTTCACCCTTTGAGTCACAAGTCTAGCACTCTAACCACTGAGCCACTGTGGCTCCTGCCTCCATCAGTTGCTGTGTATGACAAACGGAAGGGCTCATCAAACCTATTCTAAATCCCATAGCCTACAGTCAGTGCCTTACAACTTGAATTTGCATTTGTTTTATTATTATTTAAATATTATGTATCCATCTGCTGTAGTATTGGTTAATATTTCCAGGATATTGTTTCATGTGTCCACTACAGTTGAGCAGGTTTGTTTGTAAACCTTTAAAGTTAGCATTTAAACTGTAGAAAAAAACTTCATCATCATAAAGTAAATCCCATGGATTATCCTTCATTTAATTTGATTTTATTGGGGTTTTAAATAATATTACTTTCCTTTCAAACTTAAAAAAAAAATATTTTTTTAAAAAATTCACTGAAAAATTAAGAAGTCTTTGGTCAAGTTTTACTCAATAAAAGTTTTACAGATATAACAGATATGAGTAGCTTCTTTGAGAAACAAATCCTATAAAGAATGTCATTTCAGCTTTTGGAATACTTTATATCACTAATCGCCAGTATTAGCCAAGTTCAGTATTTTCTTTGCCCAAAGTTTAATATTTTCAATAAGAACTGATTAAAAGAAATTTCTGTTGAAACAAATGTATGGTAAAAAATGTGCAAGAAGTAAATAATTAAGGAATCAGTTAACCAGTAAAGTATTAGTGGCAGGAAAGTAGTTAGATAATTAATGCATACTGCAGATAATGAACGAGTCCTGTTTATTTTTGACTGTTATAATTAAAATTGATCTTTTGTTTTTGATTTCTGAAAAAGAGTACAACAAAAAAGTAAAGCTGTGTTTGAAATTTGTTTGGTTAAAAATATTAATAAAATTACACTTATTTGACTGATGGTGTAGGTGTGCCTTTAGCTATTCTAAAAATTCTTCAGTTTCAATATTTTACATGTTTTCATCTGCTTGTTCATCCATTCATTATCCCCAAGAGTTAGTTTCTGGGGCAAGAGATAGACCATGGGGTACTTTAGTATGAGTCTTGACAAGAGCAGGGAACCTAGAGTGAGGGGGGCATTGGGGTGATATCTCATCTCTAGATGGCTCTTGTTTATGGAAACCCCAAGGTTCTCCCTAGGCTTTTCTAAAGGCAGCTCAGGTCACATGATCTATGCCTGCTATTATTTGAAAGGTGCATTTTTAAATGGCTTTGTTCCAATAAAAACAAATTGATGACTGATTGTTTAATTAGTTCATTATCACCTTGTTGCACCATTCTATTCATACCTTCTAATTTTAAAAGAGTAATTTGTTGAATAATGTAAAATCAAAGTATCGTAAAATATCGGAAGATCGTTACAGCAGTTCATGTAAAGATTTTAAATGTTGTTTTTGAAATCGAGGGGTGTCAGGGAATTGAAGGCGTGTTTGAACAGTTGAAATTTTTCTAAGCAAAGGCTTGTAGATTGGATGGGACACTGGTTGAAATTCAAACACATGACATTCAACATATATTGTACTTTCCACAAAAGATCAGTCTCCTAATATGTTCTTATATTACCCTTAGGGTCATGCCATATTATCTACATGCATCTGTAATGTCAAATAATATTACCCTCATGTGACCATCATATTACCCAGTCATAGACGAGAAGAGCTACGGGATGGCTGTTATCTGTCATCTGTCGTCCGACATCCATCCATCTGTTAGCACAAGTTTGTTATCGCTACTCCTCCTAAACTACTTGGAGGATTACCACAAAAATTAACACACACATTCATCCCATGGTCTAGTTAGTTCTAAATGAAAATGGTGCTGCTCAGACAGCCAATATGGCCACTACAGTGGCCATCTTGAAAATCTTATATCTACTCCTGAATGGAAAGTCATATCAACATGGGGTTTTCACCAGAAGACTTCTTATGATGTCTAGTTTTTTCTATATAAAAATGGTTCTGCTTGGACATCTAATATAGCTGCGACAATGGCCATCTTGAAAATCTTGTTATCACTACTCCTTCTGAATGGATGGTCATATCCACATGGGGTTTTCACTAAAGTCTAGTTGGTGAAAAGGAAAATGGTGCCAATCTGACATCCAATATGGCCACCATGGCAGCCATCTTGAAAATCTTGTTATTGCTACTCCTCCTGAACAGAAAATCGTATTGACATGGGGTTTTCACCAAAAGACTTCTTATGATGTCCAGATGGTCCTAATGAAAATGGTGATGATCTGACAGCCAATATGGCCACCACAGCAGCCATCATGAAAATCTTGTTATTGCTGCTACTCCAGAATAGAAAGTCATATCAGCATGTGGTTTTCACCGGAAGACTTCCCGTGGCATCTAGTTTTTTTTTTTTTTTTTTAAATTGTGCAAATCTGATACCCAATATGGCCACCACAGTGGCCATCTTGAAAATCTTTTCGCTACTCCTCCTAGCTGGAAAGTCATATCAATATTGGTTTTCCACCAGAATACTTAATATGATGTCTAGTTGGTATTAAATGAAAATGGTGCTGATCTGACATCCATTGTGACCACCATGGCAGCTATCTTGAAAATCTTGTTATTGCTACTCAAACTATACAGAAAGTTTTATCAACATGGGGTTTTCAGCAGAAGACTGATTATGATATCTAGTTGGTCCTGAATGAAAATAGTGCCAATCTGACCTCAAATATAGTTGCCACAATGAACATATTGAAAATCGTCACTAATTCTCCTGAATGGATGGTCATATCAACATGAGGTTTTCACCAAAAGTCTTCTAATGGTGTCTAGTTTGTCCTTGCTGAAAATGGTGCAGATCTTGCATCCAATATGGCTACTACAGTGGCTAATTTGAAACTCTTAATGCAGAAAAATATCAAGGATGGTTTCAACACTAAGCAGTTGAAAAGAATAAATAGTCTTATCTTGGGTTCCTGGAAATTCTTTTCAGGCTGTAGAGTGTTAATCCCTTCAAGGGACTCTTGTTTAACCTAGGTTATTTCACTTTTCTTCAGTATAATAAAACAATACCCAAGTTGTTAGGTTAAATGATGTATTGTCCATCACAGCTTATATCATGTCACCCTTTGGGTAACATGATGTTTGTCATGGATGGACAATTTGTTGTATAACTTGAAAACAAGGGCAGTAATTGTATTATATTATTGGGTTTCTGTTCAATTTGAAAGGAAAAGGGTTCAAATTTTTCACCAGTGTGTATTTGAATTTCCACTTTGCAACACATCTAGAATACCTTTCATATGTCCTTATATTTATTTCTTTTTTTCAAGTATCAAGCTTGGTGTGATGGAGGATCACTCTAACCGAACTCGTCTTGCCAAGCTGCTGAAGTTTGCCTCCTCACACTCAGCCAGTGAGACAACCACTCTTCAAGAATACATTGAGCGGATGAAGGAAAAGCAGGAACACATCTACTTTATAGCCGGATCAAGTAGGACTGAGGTAATATTACAAGAATGTAACATGTTTTGCAGATATGTTACCTGATCATAATGCATTATGAGTACATTCACTATCTTGCAAATCCAGCCTTCCCAAGCTAACAATAAATGGCATTCAACATGTCTTTTGGCTTGTTAAAGTTACTGATTTTAATTTGGGAAACTGCTGGTGGACATCTGTCAGGGTAAACAGGTCTGCTATTCCACTCAGTTTTAAACTTAGTTTATTCAGCTTCAAGCTTAAGTTTGAATATTTTGTTGCTAACCATGTGTATTTTGTTCTGATAAGGAATTGTTTTGATTGTGCATTTTTGGACAGGTTGAGAAATCTCCTTTTGTTGAGAGGCTTTTGAAGAAGGGTTATGAAGTTCTGTACCTTACTGAGCCGGTAGATGAGTACTGCATCCAGTCCCTGCCAGAGTTTGAGGGCAAGAAATTCCAGAATGTGGCCAAGGAAGGATTGAAACTGGACACCTCCGAGACTGCTAAGGCCAAGAAGGAGGAGCTCCAGAAGGAATTTGAACCCCTGATGAAATGGCTGAATGACAAGGCACTGAGTGGGAAGGTGAGGAATAGAACAGTACAACCTTTCATAGCAGTCACCTCTCTTTAGCAGCTATTTTGAATATCCAACCAGCTTTTGGTTCTTGTCATTCCATCTATGTACATAACCTCTCTTTAATAGTAACCTACCTTATACAGCAATTGTTTGCAACCCATACCTTTCTAGTTATAATTTATCATTTGCAAACTGTTAGATTTGTTTGGAATATAGGGTTTGCATAAAGTTTTAGTATCACAATGGCATTAATTGTGGAAAACACCATGCATTGGAATTTAGCATTATCAATTCACCAGTGCTATGAATTTTGAAATGTTTTTGTAACCACTCTGATAATGTATGGTTTTCATGCAGCAGATGCACCAAGTCCATCATTTTTAGATGGATTTTCAAATTGCATCATTTACAGGACCTGTTTCAGTCCTTTTAGCATAAGAAAATTTGTGGGCATAATTGTTTGGTGTTTAATTCATAATTAAACTCCATGGAAAAAATAAATTTGATCCAGTTACTCTGTTCTAAATTAGCACTTGAATTCCCAAGTAGTTGCAAAATTTTTCCTTAAAAATACTGGCATGTTTGATTATTTAGTTTACGGAAAAGGTCTGCACTATGGTACTTTCCATTATGGATTTGGCTCCTATTCAGCTTTTGTCATTTTCTTTTCAGACTAATACAACTTGGAATTTTTGCTAAATGATGTATTTCCACATGTTCCTTTGTCAAGAAATTATGTCTCTTGGATTATTTATACAGTCTCTAAAATACGTTACACTAGTGGATATCAGCAACTTCAAAGCAAACATTCTGCAGACAATAGCACAAGCCCTAAATTTTCAGTCACTAAATATGTTATTTTTAATAAAATGAATCATCATCTGATAATTTTGATCGATTTTGGCGATCACTAGTGCCAACATAGCTATAGATAATTGAGTTTGTTAATTCTTGAAAAAGAGATTTTATTGTTCAGATTGATAAAGCCACCATCTCTGAGAGACTGACTTCCTCCCCCTGTGCCCTGGTAGCTAGCCAGTATGGATGGTCTGGCAACATGGAACGCATCATGAAAGCCCAGGCCTATGCCAGAGCCAAAGATCCTCAACAAGAGTAAGTAAACTTTATAGAAAAAATACAACCTTTAGGATTCCTAAAGCATCAAAGATCTTTTGTGGACTTCAAATTGTCAGTTAGGACATTTTTTATGAGGAGGAATTTCCACATTAGAGAAAAGTTTGTGAAGAACCACTTAGTGACAACTTACAATATAATTAACAGAGAAATACTTATATGAATAATCTTTTGTTTCTGCTACGCTTTTGTGGGAGCACATACTGTATATTTAGAAATCTTGTTAAAAAACATTGATGATAAAACTATTATTTTCCTTCTGCATAATTAATGGTAGGCTTCATATGACACTGATAATGGTAATATGGATCAATACTGTGAACCTGTGTAAAGATGATGTAAATTGTGTAACAAGCATAGGATGGCATCTTGTAATTGCTTTGTACATTCTGATCATCACAGTGATAATTTTCAGTACACAGAGATTCAGAAGTTTTAACATTTAAATGTGATTTTTGTCTGACAGATTTTATGCAACCCAGAAGAAGACTCTAGAAATTAACCCAAGGCATCCTCTCATTAAAGAGCTAAAGCAAAGAGTTGAGGTAATAGATTGTAAAAGATTAACTTTTAATGGTTCGCTCCAAATACGGATATATGACATATAATATATAAAAGCAATATTACTGTGGAGTTAATCAGGGTCTTTTCGAAGACACACGATTGTAGGATTCACATTAATTACGTAAACATCACACACGCAAAATCAAATGCACCAAAACTGCAATATTTTTGCAAGCCCTACCCCACTTGACTTTGTTAGATCTCCTATATATTTTGAAAATTCCCTGCTTTTTTCAAATCAGGAAGGGGGGGTTCTTAATTGTCAGTTCTAGACTTGAATCTGGTCAGTGTCATAGGACTATTTTTGTAGTACATTACATGCCTTGATTTGATAAACATTGAGATTGACACAAAAAATGAAAGTCTGATCATTTAAACACAGCATATCTTCTTGAAATAATTTCAAATGTTTTAGAAGCACGAAACATTATTGAGCCAGTGGTGACAATCTTTGGTAAAAATGTCCCAGTATTGAGAAAAAAAAGTTTATTCTTGTAATATTTTCTCCTGATGGTACATGTCTTGTGGTTTAAATTGATCCAAGTTCTTGACAACAAAAAACTCCTGTATAACATATCAAGTCAGATTTTGTCTTGTATTGTCAACATTAGAAATGTCTTTTTTTTTATTCTAATTGGCATGACCTAAAATTTGGACTTATCTTTATTTGTTTGCATGTGTGTGTGATTATCTTGTTAGTGAAATTTTTTTTATTGTATGTCTGTCTTCCATTGTGTGTCATCAGTCCATCATGCATCATCTGTCATCCATTCACAATTGTTCAGCTTCTTCTCAAAAACAGCTTGACCAATTTGCACATGATTTTGCAGTGAGCAATATGGCATGAAGGCCTTTCAGATTTGTTCAATGGATGCTGATCCATCATGCACCATTACTAAAAATAGAAAAATCTTTAAACAACTTCTGCTCGAAACCACTCCACAGAATTTGACCAGATTTGACAGAAATCATCCTGGCATGAAGATATTTAAAATTTATTCAAATAATGCAAACCCATTATCAAATATGGCCACTGTTACCAAAGGTAGAACAACCTTTAATGACTTCTTCTCAAAAACTGGTCAAAAGAATTTGACCAAATTTGATAGCATCCTGGCATGAAGTGCTTTCAAATTTATGCAAATGATGCGAATGTACCATCAAATATGGCTGCCATTACTAAAAAGAAACAAATCTGTATACACCTTCTTCTTAAAAACTGTTCAACAGCCTTTTACCAAATTTGACAGAAAGTATACTGGCAGGAGCAGCTTTAAGATCTATACAAATAATTTCCAATCAACTATCAAATTTAGCTACCATTGGTAAAGATAGAAAAACCTTGAATCTACTTCTTCTCAAAAACTGCTCAACTGAATTTGACAACTTTGACAGAAAGCATGCTGGAATAAAGGCTTTTCAGAATTGGGCAAATGATGCTGATGTGATATAAGATATGAATATACAAAATATAGAGAAACCTTGAAATAGTTGTTTTCATAACATGCAATCAGCAGTATAGGAAGAAATTTCTATAGACAGCATCCTACTGACCCAGATTTCTTGACCTACTGTCGGTTGAGCAATCTCAAGCCTACTTAGGCCTCTTGTATATGAAGGTTCATTTTCTTTTTCTTGTCTCCCATCTAGACAAATGAAGATGATCAGACAGCCAAAGATTTAGCTATTGTAATGTTTGAGACAGCCACTCTTAGATCTGGTTATCAAGTGTCTGATTCGCTTGGATTTGCTGAACGGATAGAGAGGATGCTAAGACATGCTATGGATATTTCCTTGGATGCAAAGGTTTGTGAGAGTTCTCTCTTTCTCTCTCTCTCATTCTCTCCTTCTCTGAGCCATGCTGTATAGTAGAGTTTTTTTGTTTTTTTGCTATACTTTTTATCATTCATTCTTTCACAAAAATATTGTGTTAATTTTATAAAAAGTCAAATATTAAAAATTAAACCTAGGAAATGATGTCCGACTGTTAATGGCATGAAATTAAAACAATGTGAAAACATCATAAGCACAAAATTTGGGGGCCACAAAAATAACCCACTATGCTCTACTGGTTATAAACATTTTCATGGTAGTGAAATGGTGGTTGTCAGTTAAGTTAATCCTAGTATACTGCTTGGTCCATCAAGCTCCTTAAGCAGTTAAACCTGTAGCTATTGATGTTTAAAAATCAGAAACCTCCCATTTATGCCCAACCAGGACATCAGTAGGGACATATCATTTTACCCTTGTCTGTCCATCTGTCTGCCAATTGCATCTTGATTAGGTTTTACATTTTGGTTAGTTTGTAGGCACAGTGATGGGACATTCATGTTCCATGAACACATTTCTAGTTAAGAATGAATTATTCAATCTGAGAGCTGTGGTTGCTCAATGGTTAGCATGGTGAACTTGCAAATAGTGGGTGTGGGTTCAAATCCTGCCTGGAAAAGTCCAAGTCAGCTGCTGCAGTGTCTCAGGGCAAGGCACTTTACTCAAATTATGTACTGATGTGCCCATAAACACCAGCGTACCAACCAACCATCAACCATATATTTTTGCTACAAAATTTTCACTTTCTTCACTGAATTCAGAATTTCTCTTTTTGGTACAAGTGTTTAAGGAACTTGATAAGTTCACCTCATAGAACAAAACAAAACGGCACCTTACGGAAGTTTTACAAATACAGTAAAGTACAAGTCTGTCACTGTGGCCATTGATTATGTTTATTTTCTAGTATTATAAGATTTTAGAGTGCATTTTGTATTTTCATACAAGCTCTGGGTATCTGGCTATGCCACATTTGGTTCATCAACATACTAATCTATATTAGTTCTCCAGATAAATGGTGTATCAGATTAAATATGCCTAATAAAAATCAAAATAGGCAAAACTTTTAATTCTGAAATGTACCAAATACACTTTCAAAAATATGTTGCACCTTGTCATCTTTTAATAGCAGTACTTCTTGTTATCACCATACCTAATGCTGCACAGTGTACAGTTGATGTTGCTGTAGGTGCTAGCCAATCAAATGCTAGGATTCAATGTTATATAAGACTGTCAAGCTTAGAGAATCAGTCTATAATTTGTAAAGTGTCAATGGTGAAACATAAAGGACAAAATCCAACTATGAGCTTCTTTTCAATGCAGATTTGCTTAGATTCAGAGCTGACATCAGACTCTATATTCTCAGGCTGATTATAGATAAGATAATCAATGATGAATATAAGAGTCTGAAAACAAAAAAGTGCATATTCAGCAATAAGCTACTGGAAACCAAAGAGCGGGATTGGATAAGATCATACCCCTGATTAGAAATTGAGCAGAGTAGAATTGTCAAACAAATATTTTGTAAAAGATGCAAATGCTAGGAAAATGTATATCAAAACCTTTCATAAAAATAGTCAAATTACGGGAAAAAAATGCCTTTTCTTCAAAGTCTGTGTGGTACCCCATTGGGTTAAAAATTAAGGAGTACCATACTTCCACTGTCTAAAATGAATCTGGAACATTGTATACTGATGGACTTCATAGAAAGCAACAACTGAATGCGGGTGATTGTTCATCTGTATTCTAATAAACATCAGTTATTTGAATTTTCTCTTTGAAGATCTATTTATTTCCAATTTTGTTGGAACCCTTGTTGAGTCTGACTGTTGTGAAGCTAATGTGCAGTGAAACTTGCTATAACAAACCCCATTATTATGAATTCCTTGGTATAACAAACACTCACATTAGACCACTGAGAGCACTTGTACATATAGAGAATACTTAATTATAATGAATGTCTCATTATAACAAACAATTCATATGGACCCCATATTGTTTGTTATAGGAAGGGAACACTGTATTATATGTTTAAACAAAAATTATCAGTGTTATTTATGATGAAATAGGGAAATTCCCAACTATTCTCATAGGTCTGTGTTGGCATTCCTTCACCATCTTGCATTACTTGTGCCTCTCAGTATGTCTCAGTTACTGACCATGACTACAACTTGTTTAAATTTTAACAATTTCTGGATACAAGTTACTGTGAATTCCTTTATTTTTGTTGGTATCAATTTTCATAATTTTTCAAAATGGCATTTTCATCAGTACTTCAATTAGTGGATTCGGGAAGGGGTCTTGTTGTTTGCATAGAAGAATGAATTTTCGTTGGATCCCAGTTTATTGTTTATGGCAACACCAAAGTTCATAAAAAATGGTACTTCAAGATAAACAGTGAATTCACAGTATTTTAGTAGCCTCCTTTCTGAAATGACCCTTTCAACTCTGAGCTGCTTCTTATTTAGAATATAACAGTCAGGTCCTGAGAGTATTTGGATTATACAGGTTTCTGATTTTCATTGTATGAATATGAAGCATTACTCCTTGTAGGTTGAAGAAGACCCTGAGGAGGCAGCTGAAGCTGTGGATAATGAGGAGGAGGTAGATGCAGAGGGAGATGAAGAAGCAGATAAGGCAAAGGAAGAAAAAGCTGAATCAGACGAAGCAGATAAAGATGAAGAGAAAGTAAGTAGAACATGTATATTTTGTTTCTGCACGGAGTGAGGAGTGCTGCCACTGACCCTCATATTAACCCAAGCAATTTTGTTTTTAGAAAAAAAATGTTAAAAAAGATGTTGTTACTTAGCAAAAATAGTATTATTTAAGCTCATAACTAATGCCTTTAATGAAATTATAGTTATGACTCAAAGTTAAAAAAAATTTGGAGTGCTTTTTTCTTAAATACGAGTTGTCATTGTGTGCTGTGGGAACTTTTCTTTTGATGGGTAGACTTTTTTTACATACTTGCAAATTGTACCAATCATGGTTAATGATATACTAGTTGTGGACTGTTGAAATATCTCATGCTACACAGAGTCATGTATGCAATGTCTTTACACATTCAAAAGATTGTTGCTAGAGAAATTGTTGTCGGAGTTAGCATCTTTCAGAAAGTTTTCTTAAATAGAGAATTGTGTCTTTTTGTAGATTAATCAATTGTTAAGTAGGGTTGATTGTTAAATGGAATATAATCATTTGCCAATTTTATAGATATACTTAATGTAAGGAAGTAAATCCTGATTATCCTTGACCATGATGGTCACTGTTTAATGCATGTTGTTATTAAGTAGTGAATTGATTAAAAATGTGTTCAATTTCATGAAGGTCAACATTCTTTACCTGAAAGTTGAACCAAATCATGTATATTCAGTGCAAATCTGTCCTTGATATAGGAGTAAAAAAAAATTTACTTGCTATTTTGATAACATGATTTCATTAGTATTGTATCTAATTCTAACATTGATTTTGTTGTGAATGTTTCCCATGTTACACCATATTGCTTTGCCCGTGTGTGTTCATCTGTGTTTACACTTGATCATGGCATAGACATAACCAGAAGACAATTTTAAACAAGGAGAAACCATACAGTGTATTGGGAGATGATTCCACATATGTAGTTAAGTGATTTGTTGGGTAACTCAAAACAGCTTTCGGCCATCCTATCATTGTTGAAGTCACCCACTATCAAAATAAGGTTCCATAACATCAACATGTATACGTTTTCAAACTAGTCAGAATGAAGAAAGGCTGATCCTTCTATGATTCCACCCTTTCGAATCGCATCAGCCCCTTTGCTGTAATGCCTAAAAATCCCGAAAACTCTAGCTTGTTAACCACATAAAGAACCTATTCTGAACAAAATCAAAGATATTTCATATATATGGTAGTGAAAATTTTTTCCCAGATATTACTTTAATGAAGACCAAAGTCGACCATGAACAGACCGATTTCCCACAAAATCACTCACAATGAACGTTTCAGTACACACATAAAATCAGGTAGGCGAAAATGGACAGCCACTTAGGCACATTATAGACAAAATCTTAATCTCAAACCTGGCTAACACAAATGTATTTCTGTTCTTGAATCATCCCCTCGTGCATACAACATGAAATCATGCATTCTTAACACCACTGTAAATAACGAGGAAGAAACATGGAGATAAAGTATGGATGTCTCTTCAATCAAAAATTTACGTCATGGACAACCATGCAAAACTGTTTAATGCTACCTTCAAGAAAATTTTAAAGTTTGTCTAATCCTCCCTATCCCGTCAGTTTGATAATATGCTTGATTAGGAATAATACCTATTTTGACTTTCTGCATGCAAAAAGAAGCTATTTTTGGACACGGCTAAAGTACCATTTAGAAGTGCATCATTATATCTGTATTACCCAAGTATGGGAAACCAGCTGTATATCACCATGAATGTCCATGTCCAAAAAAAGGGAAACATGACAATAAAGATCATCAAATTAGCCCACTGGATACAAAGTTTCTTTTTTCAAAATAAAATGTAGATATATATTTCATAAAGTGTACATAAATAAAGATTTTTTCTTATTTGGTATGCCTCAAATTTTCATCCAAAATAGAAAATTGTCATTCTTATATGCTTAATGGCCTTTGAGCCAAGTGAGATTGAGATTAGTTTTCAGTAGGAACACTGTAATAGGAATTTTAGACATCATAGGAATAAGTGTCGAAAGTTTCAAATTCCTGTCTATTACCATTACTCGAATTGCGAGGGTGAAAAAGCATAGTGCTCATACTGAAAATGCCTACAGATTTATATGGGGGGTGGAGGGTGGACATATTTCGTGACGTTTCAGTATTCTAATCATTCTTTTCTCCCAAGAAAGTTTTAATTCAGGGATAAGAGTAAAATCAGTCAATGTAAAGTATTAAATACAAATCCCAAAAAGAAGAAAGCCTGAACACTATGTCAATGCTCATTAAGGTAGCACTATACAGTTTCTACTTGTGCTGCACTCAAAGATGTACCCTTTCACCATTGAAGCCATCTGCTATCAAAATAAAACTCCATAACCATCAACATGTGTAAATTTTTCAACCCAGCAGAGAATGAAGATAATAAATCTGTTAAAAGATTTGCACAACAAATCTTCTTATGATTACACCCAATAGAGTCAGATAAACCTCCCTCTCTGCATCATGTGAGAGTCCCTGAAACTCACCATTTTCAACCCCAAAAGGACATATGATCAAAATCAGAGAGGTTTCATATATAAGGCAGTGACGGTTGCTTCCCAGACATTACTTTAATGAAGATTAATGTGGACCATGAATGGACTGATTTCCCACAAAATCACTCACTATGAAAATTTTGGTAAACATAAAAACAGAGCTAGGAGAAAATGGGCAGTCGTACATGCACATTATAGTCTAAAACTTAATCTTAAATCCAGCTAGAATAAATGTGTTTCTGGACTAGAATCATCCCCTTGAACATACATAGAACATAAAATTGTGCATTCTTGACACCGATGTAAATAACAAGGAAGTAATATGGCTGTAAAGTACAGATGTCTCTTTAATCAGAAATTTACTCCCTTTACTCATATGAAACTGTTCAGTGCTACAATTAGAATAAGTACAATTAAAAAACTTTGAAAAAGTTTTAGACTGTTGAAAAAATGGTTACAAATATGTTTAGAGACATGATCCTTGTAGCTTCATGTCAATGAAAAACTTGGATCTCATTTTATATCCACTATCATATATGAGACTAGATCTTGTATCATTAGTCAGACATTATCTCTCATGTAAAAAATATTTCATTAATTTTTACATGGTGCAGGTGGCATTTGGCCATCAAATAAAATCTGGTTACGTTTGTGTCAATGATTGGGTACAAATTTAAAGTTTTTGCATGAAATAAGAACAAGTAGAATGAAATCGAAAGTTTCTTCCAATTGTGTCGTTCCGTTTTTATCATTTGCCAATGCATCTTGATTAAAACACCAGAGTTTAGAATTTGTTTCTTTGAAGTAACGTGTATATACCCACTTTGATATAAAATAATGTCAAAGTTATGACTATTTTTAACCTTGAATTTGCAGAAAAAGTAGAGAGAAAACATTTTTCTCTATAGTGATAAATTTCTTTCAGTGGTGAAAATACTATTAAAATTTTTGTAGCAACCTCCAAGGAAAGTTCTTTCTTATAATTGAGCATACATAGCTTTGGGCTTCTATTATCTACATTTGAAATTGTTGTCATAATACCTGATAGAATACTATAACTTCAATTGACCAATCTACAAAGTCTCCTCCAAGATGCAAGAGTTACATACCTTTGCAATAAGTAAGAGGTCACCAGGGAAAAAGATAGATTCAGAAACAATTTTGACAAATACACACTAAAATAAGCAGAATTTTATGTGTCTTGTCAAAGTTTTAGTTTACTGTAAAATGATAAAGCTATGCATATTTTGTGGGTTCTCATTTTTTTAATGCATTCAAACGAGTCGTGCATTGTTTTTGACAATGACTTCTGACCTGATGCAAAGGAACATAACTCTTACATCACCTCAAAGAATGCACATGCTTTGAAAAAAGGACATTGTGCATAGCAGAACAACACACAGGCAAAGCGTTTGGTATACTGGGAGAAATAAGATTAAATTCTTATTTTCCCCCATCTTTTCTTTCAGGCTGATGATGCAGAACAACATGACGAATTGTAACAACACGACGAGTTGTAAAACCCAGTTTATCATTAGAGACATCATTATATATTTCCCATTTGTTTTCTTTTAACTAGTATTTGTTTGTGCCGAGTTGCATTGGACCAATACATAACATATAATGTATTACAATATTTTGTATGCAGACAAATCTGATTCTTAAGGAATCCATCAGTCCACTGGTGTTTTCCAACTGTGAAGATTCAAGGATAATTATGTTATCATTTAGGAGAGGTTATTATTTTGAGAATATTGCACAGTTTAATGGGGGTGATCAATTAGTGTAATTTTCATCTTTCATTCTGCACTCCTGTACATTTCATTGTGTGTATTTTGTACTTGGAGCATTTATTGCTCAGGCCGTGAGTTAATTATGTTTGTTTTACTGGTCAATATTCCATTGTGCACAGTGGTATGACTGATTTGTGTGTGTGGTATGCCTGAATAGTGAACATTTCAAGAGCTGAATGAAAATAAATGATTTTGTTTATAACCTTGTTATTCATGTGTTTATCATCACTTCTGTCTATTAGGTCATTCATTGTGCTGAGTTTCAAATACCTTTATAATCATCTCTATTTCTCTTTCTCTGTTCTTTCTCTCCCTTTTGTTTTCATCCCCATGCTTTAGCATCAAGCATGTGGATATTTTTTATACTCTCTGCCTGTCTGTTCATCTATCCATCATTACCACATTTCCTAAACTGCCAGGAGGACATTTCACAAAAACTTGAATAGTTATCTTGTTCACATGGTACCCACTTGCAAGGGAGGTAATATTTTTGGCCTCCTCCCCATTAGTTTCTGAAATGCAGTCAAAGGTTAAATGTCTACAAAATTTAAATTACAGTTACATTTTCAAATATTTGTTTTTGCCCCACCATATCAATGGAGGGGGCATATAGTGTTGTCGTTGTCCATACATCATGTCACATCATGTTACATCATGCAAATTTCATTTCTGCGCAGTAATTTTTCAAGGACTTTATGGATTCAAATCAAATTTGATGTGAGGTTTTACATTAAAAAGACTTAGGTCAAGTTCGACTTTCACTTTTCAGGTAAAATTGTTTAGAGGTATGGCTGTTGTTTCACTTGGAACTTCACCATTTAAGTTTGTTTCCATTCAGTAACTTTTGAAGAACTTCATTGATTGGAATCAAGTTTTGTATGAGGTTTTACATAAGAAGCCCTTGGTTAAATTTGATTTTCAGTTTTCCAGAGCCAGGGTCAGCTACCTCGGTGTGTCCTTGGGAAAAGCACTTACTTTCCATTTTCTCTGCGTGATATAGCCGATAATGTATTAAAAGTACCGTTAAAACCAACAAAAACAAAAAATACTGTTTTCCAGCAAACATTTTATCGAGTTATGGCCCTTATTTGACTTAGAACTTTGCTTTTCACTTTTGTTTCTGCTAAATAACTTCTGAAGGACTTGATGGATTGAAATTAAATTTGGTACAAGGCTTTTCATTAAGAATACCTAGATCCAGTTCAGTTTTCACTTTTCTGGCAAAAGTTTATATAGTTATTTTCTCTGTTTGACTTGGAACTTTGCTTTTCAATTTTATTTCTGTTCAATAACATTAGAAGGCCTTGATGGTTTTAAAAAGAAACAAATTTGATACAAGGATTTACATAAGAATACCTAAGTTTAGTTTGATTTCACCATTTTGTTGCAAAATTGTATTGATTTATGGTCCTTGTTTGACTCTGAACCTGCCTTTATATTTCCACTCAGTAATGTTTGAAGGATTTCATAGATTGAAACCAAATTAGCATAAGGCATTATATTAAGAACATTTAGGTCAAGTTTGATTTTTAACTCACCAGGGGAAAAGTCAAGCAATGACCATGCATTGTCCATCTTACATTATTCGTTGTCCATCTGTCAAAACTTGCTTGCTTAATTTTGAACAGATTGTGATTAGACTTGGTGTTTAAGCTTATTTCATTTAAATCTTGGATGAGATTGATTATGAGCAATTGCTCTGAATATTCGTGAGGTGTTCTTGCAGGTGATTGGCTGAGCTTGTGAACACTTTTGAGGCTTCATTTTTTAACAGATTGTGATCAAACTTGTTGTATGAGCTTTATTGAGAGTTTGGATGAGTATGATCATGAGTGACATCTGCATATATGAGGCATTCTTGCAGGTGATTGGTGGAGTTTTTGAACACTTTAGAGGCTTCATTTTCTAACAGATTGATCAAACTTAGTATATAAGCTTATTTCATTGAAATCTTGGATGAGTACGATTATGAGCTTTATCTGCACATATTGCTGAGGCATTCTTGCATGTAATTGACAGAGTTTGTGAACACTCCAAAGGCTTTATTTTTTGAGGTGGCATTCACCACCAGAATCATGATTTTAGAACAGGAGGCACTTTATGGACTGAGGCAGTCTTTACCTGAAATTCAGCACAATTACAAGACAGTCTTTAATTTGTATGCTATGTAATCAATTTGTTTTCTTGTGGCATACCTCTCTCTCTCTCTCTCTCTCTCTCTCTCTCTCTCTCTCTCTCTCTCTCTCTCTCTCTCTCTCTCTCTCTCTCTCTCTCTCTCTCTCTCTCTCTCTCTGTTTATGGCACTTGTGGAATTTAGAGAGGTTCAATTCTAGTAATTTCACATTAAAACCATGCACAGTGCATACTACATAGTTACAAAGTACCTTACATGAAATTACTGGCCAGTTTGCCTATTAAAGAAATGTGGGGGAAGTAACCTATGATAACAAATATTGAGAATCACATGTTTTGGGTTACGCAGAGCTCATCCCCTTGCAAAAGAACATTTCAAATACAGGATTCGTACATTTCAATAGAACAAGTCGTAAAAATTAACAAAGCAATTCACCTTATGGATTACAATTAATCATTTGTAATTTAAAACTGAAGAAAAATATACAAAAGAAATACAACAAGCAATACTCTAAGTAGATACAATAATTTTGGACAATTGATGAGTTTGTAAAACCAATGAATTAACACAATTTGTGAATAAAGGTAGAGGTAGAAAATGAGGAAATCCAATAAAACTAACAAACATCTTTAGGTGAAACACCTTAAAAATGGGCTTTGCCCAACCAAACCAAAATGATGTTACGTGTCTCTGACACACCTATGAGTAAATGAGGATATTTTAGAATTAAGGATCAGAATTTCTTTACGTAATTATAGTTCATTATTTGCAATAATTTTTCTCTGTGTAAAATTGATTTCCTTTATTAAGAACATATTTTAAAAAACTTTTCCAAGTTTTTTAATTTATTTGCAGAGAATAATTGCTGAAAACTTGACCACATTTTAAATTCTTAAATATTTTGAAGCAACTTTGATGTTTGGATAAATAGAGTTAGACAATTGCTAGTATTGCCCTATTAAATTTCTTAAAACATTTGTCATTTATATGTTGCTACATGTATTGTGCATTATTGTACGGCATTTCATTTATTTATTGCCAATACTCACAAATTATTGTAAATTTAGATTTTGTATTTTTATTATGTTATAAAATATTCTAATATACTTTTCTACTGAAACACTTCCAAATTAAAATGCTATGAACAAAGAAACCCATGACCTCAAAGAAAAATTGAAATTTTGTAGCTGATCCAATAGTGGGAATCAAGCTTATACCCTTCTGATCACCAACGCATTGTTAACCATTGAGCCACAATGGCTCCCTAGGATCTCAGTGATTTCTATGTTGTGACCACAAGGGGGTTATGATAGACCCAGGAATCCATCCAGACTGAATAAATTGTTTTTTGTAATGCCAAGTAACTGTATATATATTTAAAGTGTGGGGCTATGAACAGTTTGCAAGTTATGAACCTGGGGCTAGTTACCAAAACCTTGTATGTCTTTCTTTTTCACCAGCTGTAAATAAACAAACAAATTACAAATTACAAACTTGTCCAGAATATGAGAGAATTGTCAAGAATTTCGGACTGAATCGAGCAGTTGTTTTGTGAAGTTTATACAAGGAGTGTTGCCCAGTCTGTCAAATTTTCTAATTGAGTGCTTTAAGATCAATGCATATAATCAACTGCCTTGTTAGTATAAAGTAGGTACATACTAGTAATTTTTGAAATGTGAAAACAAGTAAATTTTCATTTCTACAAGTTCTTTAGTTTGAATGTTGCCAGCTGTTCCCAGCAATGAGTCTATTATTGTTATTGTAACTTATTTTACAAAAAAATTTACTGCTCTTAGGACATTTCCCCAATTAATTTTCTTAAAATGTGTATACTGTAACAACTAAATATTAAAAATGCCTGTTGTACACTCTATCTATACAAAATTGCTTGTATGTTGTTTCCAAACATTTAATACTGTACCAGTGAGATGCTTGATTGATGTCCATTTTACTTACATATATTTTTCTTTGTATTGCAATACAACAATAGGTAGCCACAGTAGCTCAGTTCGTAAAGTTTCAGACTCATAATCCTAGGTAGACGGGTTCAATATACGCCCAGGCCAGTACAGGTCGCTGCACTGGTGTTTGTTTGGGACAGGCACTTAGTTCCCATTTCCTCAGAATGTTTGAGCCAAATAAAGTGCAGAAAACGTAATGAAAAAAGCTACCAACCAACCAACAATATTGCAATAAAGGCTTTCTAATCACTTATTATTCTTAAACCTTTTGTACCCTATCTTCTCTGTTATTATTCTTAAACCTTTTGTACCCTATCTTCTCTGTTATTATTCTTAAACCTTTTGTACCCTATCTTCTCTGTTATTTTTCTTAAACCTTTTGTACCCTATCTTCTCTGTTATTATTCTTAAACCTTTTGTACCCTATCTTCTCTGTTATTATTCTTAAACCTTTTGTACCCTATCTTCTCTGTTATTATTCTTAAACCTTTTGTACCCTATCTTCTCACAAACGATTTCTACAACTGATGTACAATCTTGTATCTATGGTCTATAAAAGAAGTAGTTCAGTGACACCGCCAATAATAATGTAGCAAGTAATTGCTCCAACCTTTTCTTTCCCCTCCACTATTTTAATAAGTGTATGAATTTGCATTTACAAGCTAATACATGACAATTACAAAGGTGAGTGATGTCCGGTCCACCGGGGCCTCTTTTGTCATTTTCATGTAGAATTTTACTAAATTATGACCTATGTAAAATCTTTGCCCTTCAATTGCATCATATCTGCATGGGTTTCGATGTCAAGTGGACCAAATTTTACCTATGCAGTCAAAGAATGAAAACATGAATAACTGATTTGGGATTATGATTTCTGTGTCAATGTCTGGGATTAGGTAAAAAGTATCTAGGAATGAAGGGTCATAGACCAGAAGAGCTTTTGGGATGGTCTGTTGTTCATTGTCCGTCCGCTCTGTTAGCACAAGTTTGTTATCACTACTCCTAAACTACTTGGAGCATAGCCATGAAGCTTTACACACACCATGGTCTAGTTGGTCCTAAATGAAAATGGTGCTGCTTAGACATCCAATATGGCCACCACAATGGCTATCTTGAAAACCGTGTTATAGCTACTCCTGAATGGAAAGCCATATTGTCATGTGGTTTTCACCAGAAGACTTCTTATCATGTCTGGTTGGTCCTAAATGAAAATGGTGCTGATCTGATGTTCAATATGAAAATCTTATTGCTACATTTGAATGGATTGTCATATCTAATATCATATTGATCCAAACTGAATATGGTACCAATATGATGTCTAACATAGTCGCTACTCCTCCTGAATCAATGGTTACATCAACATTGAGTTTTCACTTAAAGACTTCTTATGATGTCTTGTTGGTTCTAAATAAAAATGGTGCCACTGTGATGTCCAACATCGCTGCCACAGTGGCCATCTTCAAAAATCTTAACACTACTCCTCCTGAATGGTAGGTTATATCAGCATGGGGTTTTCACTAAAGATTTCTAATGATGTCTAGTTGGTCCTAAGTGAAAATGGTTCTGATCAGATGGCCAGTATGGCCATGACAGTGACCATCCTAAAAATCTCTCATCGCTACTCCTCCTGAATGAAAAGTAGTATTGCCATGGGGTTTTCACCAGAACACTTCTTATAATGTCTGGTTGTTCGTAAATGAAAATGGTGCAGGTCTGATGTTCACTATGGCGGCCACAGTGGCCATCTTGAAAGTCTTATTATCACTAATCCTCTTGAGCGAAAAGTAATATTTCCATGGGGTTCTCACCAGAAAACTTTTTATGATGTCAAGTTGGTCCTAAATTAAAATGATGCTGATCTGATGTCCAATATGGCCACCGCAGTGGCCATCTTGAAAATATTGCTATCACTACTCCTGAATGGATGGTAGTATCAGCATGGGTTTTACTAAACAACTTCTTATGATGTCTAGTTGGTCCTAAATGAAAATGATGCCATTCAGACATTCAATATGCCTGTCACAGTGGCCATCTTGAAAATCTTATCACTATTTCTTCTGAGTGAATGGTCATATCAGCATGGGGTTTTCACAGAAAGACTTCTGTCTAGTTGGTCATAAATGAAAATGGCGCCGATCCAGCTTCTAATATGGATGCCACAATGGCCATCTTGAAAATCTTGTCACCACTTCTCCTAGATGGCTGATCATATCGACATTGTACTTTCCCCAAATGATTTCTTATCATGTCTAGTTGGTACTAAATGGAAATGGTGCCAATCTGATATCCAATATGGCCACCATGGCATCCATCTTAAAAATCTTGTTATCGTTGCTCTTCCAAAACAGACAGTCATCTCAAAATGGGGTTTCCACCAGCAGACTTCTTAAAATGTCTTGTTGGTCCTAAATGAAAATTCCTCCAAAATGGAAAGTCATCTCAACATTGGGTTCCCTCCAGAAGACTTCTTATGATGTTTCATGCCAATCTGACATCCAATATATCAACAACAGCAGCTAATTTGAAAATGATGTTATTGCTGAAGAATATTCAAGATGGTTTCAACACCCAGCAGTTAAAAGGAAGAAATGGTATTATCTTGAATTTCTGGAAATTCTTTTCAGCCAATAGAGCATCAGTTCCTTAGAGGAACTCGTGTTTTTAAAAAAGCATGGGCATTTGCAACAGTGAGTCAATGAAGTTGCTTTTTTTTCTCCAGCCATGAATGTGTGGCATATAGTGTTCTTCTTGTCTGTCCAACCTGCATTTCAGGGACTAGGGTTGCAGAGTGGTCAAAGGCTCTCGCTTTTACAGATCACTGACATCTCACCTCTGTCCACGTGGGTTCGAGTCTCAGCTCGGCCAGCATGGGTATGTAAGGAAGCTTACCAGTAGCTTCCCATAGGTCAGTGGTTCTTCCAGAGGTTTTCTGGGTTCCTCCTCCACCAAATTATACTGGCCACCATGTATTATTATGTGCTGAAAAATGGCATCAAACCCACAAAACGAAAACCAACCTGCATTTCAGTTGTTTTTTGACACTGGTATTTTTTTTTTTTGGGGGGGGGGGGTGTCTAAGGACACATTTCAAGTTGTCAGTACATGTTAATGGAAATGGAAAGAACTGTTGGGGTAAATATGCCATTCACTAAAAAGCAGCACATTTACTCATGAATTTTACTGGTAATTATGCTTTAAAGTTTCTATTTTAGATTACATACCAGTATGTTTATATACTCTGTAATTGCTGCAGCAGAATACGAGTTCCTAATGCAACTGTAGGCAGCATTCAATTGATGATATTACCAGTATAGCACTGTTTAGTGAGCCCCTCATGTTCTATAAATAATATATGATGTCATTTACCCACAAGGCATTGTGCCTTCGGCCATATTGTTTTCGGACAAACAGATGATGGAGCGTTCAGTAGACATTATCATTGTTTTTATTTTTTTCTAAGTGATAAATTTTGTGTGTTGTCCAAGGGAACTTGTAAATAATGGCTGTGAAATAATGTTGTTATGGAAATGGACTGTCTGTTTCCTGCCTTTATGCATTGTTTGGCCCTCCATGCATTGTTTGACCCTCTATGCATTGTTTGACCCTGCAAAGATATATGAGGATAAATAATAATAATAATAATAATAATAATAATAATAATAATAATATGATCTTTGTATGATTCAATTGTAAATCTTTGAAAGTGATTTACAAGCATAAAGTACATTCTGATAATAAAAATTGTTTAACTGTGGCCATTTTGAATAGAGTAAACAAACTATTGCTATCAAATTCAATCTTCAACAACCCATGCCCCTAAGAAAAATCCCGTGATTTTAACTGACAGTAAAAATGTTTTCCCCATTTTAGTGCACAAGCTACTTCATCATTTGATTGTCATTATGTTAAAATATTGATACAATGACTCAAGGGCCTGGACTGATAAAAATACTCTATTAGTTCACAGATCTTTGTTTTTTATCACTGAGTTTTAGAAAAAATTATTAAACGATAGTATGTTGTGAGGTAATGAACTGGAATTCCGGCAGTGGGAAGTCCAGCAGGGTGCACATCATTTCATAACTGGGATGTTAGTGCCCAGTATTTCTACACATGCTATTGTATTTTCTGTTAACATTAGTTGCATTTAATAGAAAAGAACTACTAATGTTTATAATTATGTATTTTTATTATTAAAAATGAAAAAGAAGTCAAATTTTAAAATTGTTTAAAGTACAGTAAAACAATAAAATCAGAAAAATATATAATGAGTCTAAATGGATCTTAAAATAAGAGTTTGTATAGATAAGTATTATAGTGCATACAATCACAAGAATAAGTTTATCAATAGTGTTTAAGACTTGTACGTATAGGCTGTAAGTCAGCAAGAAAATTATTTACAAAGCAATCAATCAATTTTTATCCAGCAATTTAAAAAGATCTTTTATAATTTAATTTCACACTGTTATGACTCTATGGTCTGAGAAAAATATAACAGAAAGAAAGTGAAACCAACAAATCAAGTAAAAATCAACAAGCAATTTATTTAAAGATAATTAAAATGAAAATCAAAAGACACTTACAGTAACGTGAATTAAAATCCAAATAATCCAATAATCCTAAGTGTCCTAATCACAAGTCCTAAATATAGAATGTTCTGAATTAATTGCTGTATCCTTGATGTGCCAAAATGAAGTACTCCAGAATATCTTTGAATAAATTCACATAAATCCCAAAATCATTAATTTAAAATCCAAAATCCAAAAGTCTATGGGCCCTTTTATAATCCAATGAATATTTTAAATAATTCCTCTCTCTGAATTTGGAATGATTTTTCACAACTGTAATGACTCTTTATAGACTGATGTTAAGGTCAAAACTGAAAACTGTCCACTAAACATGGTATATATACAGATAGGTCACATGACAATGTTCTAGAAAATTATATGGTGTATGTGACATTTAACACATAATTCTAAAGGAAATTCTAGTTGTATTTGTAAACAAAATCAACCCTGACCTCAAATTATTAAATCAATAACTTGTTTACCAAAACTGTCCTTGAACTCAAATACTAAGTAAACAACCTAATTCAAGGACAATAGCTAAACATGTAAACCTGATACATAATATTAAGGTTTGAGCAAATATTAAAGTCAAGAAAAATTTAATAATTTCCTAATTTATAATATTATATAAACATCATACATAACAACACATTCTTTAGTAATGTTTTAACTAGAACATGTACTACTAGAATTATCACTTAATTATTATTCTAATTACAGCTTCATGATTTTGATTAAAAGTTACTTTGCTTTATTCTTTTCTCTAAGTACAGTATTTTATAATCTAAATAATAGTACTGGCCTGCCATATTACTAACTGCATGTCCGAAGCTGGGGCTGCATTCTATTTTTAGATATGAGGTAGTGATCCATGATGTCACACGAGGGCCACTGCTAAACAATGCTATTGCATATTTTGCTAGCAGATCAGGTTGGTAAATCCTGAAATTAAAAACAAATATAAGTAAACAGACCAGGATTACATTACAATACTGGTTTACACTTTTCAAGTTTTGTCCATGACTTGACAAGGACAGTAACCAGTCAATATTTCTTTTACAGACTAAAAATGAAAATTTAGTTTCATGTATTAAATACAAGGGCATGTATTGCATCTTTGCTATTGCTCTGTACTGATCTGTGGTGAATCTGACATAAAAATCATTGCTAATCTTTTTTTTTTATCAAGTTGGAAAGGTTCAATTTGATATTTCTCTTTTTAAAAAATGTGCATTGTAATTCTGTGAAAATATGATAATATCTACTCTGATTTATCACCTACAGCTACCATCTTTAAAATTTTTGCAAATTACTCCTGATATTAATTAATGCATTTTATCAAAGCAAGCACAATAATAAATATTTGATTCCAGCTGAAATTGTGTCAGTATTACATCCACCAATCAAGGTAATTTAGATGCTATGCTTTATCTGAGCAGTTAATCATATTGATACATTGGAGTCTTTTCCAGATGTATGCTTCTAAAGCATTTGTTTAGTTTTATTGTCTTGTCTGATGAAGTACAGAAGACCTTATGGTATATCCCAGGCATTGTCTGAAGTCGTGACTCTAGTCTAAAAGGTTTGTTTTACTGCCACTGCTGCCATCCTTAGGCACAATATCTTAATGCAACAAAGCGTTCCTCACATCATTCTGAAATACCCAGGGGAAACTAGGTCACAGTAACTGTTCTTTTTTACACTATTTTTTTGCTATTAAAGGATAACCAGTGTAAAATCAGAATCTTCCTGGCGAATCTCCATTTGTAGCCATGGTATGTTCATAGGACTGGGTTAGGGTGTTCCTTGCAGTCATTATCAACCACTGTAGGGGAATGCAGATCACAGTGACCTACTTTTTTACAGTAATGGCTGTTGTTGACAGGTTGACCCCAGTTTAAAAGTCTTGTAAAAGTTTTGTCTTACTGACAAATCTCCTGCTGTATGTTCATGTATGTTGTGTTTATAGAATTTGATCTGGTGTTCAGTCATTCTAAACCACACAAGGTACAACTTGGTCACAGTGATCTACGTCCTTTACACTTAAGACCTTGTTTTTGTATACATTTACTTGTAAAAGTTTTGTATTCCTGGCAAATTTCCAGCTGTTGGCAGTGTCAGACAAACACTAGTGTACAGGCACACTGCCTTGTATCTCTCACAACTCTTGTATGAGGATGGACTAACTGTAATGTGGCATTCAATCTAGCAGATAGTCACATATGTAAAGATGGTGAGACAAATCCATCATATGCAATTGTATGGGATAGGAAAATCCCACCCAAGGGTCAGAATTTGTTGACAGGAATGAAAATTCAGATCCCAAAAGTGGGGTTTTTCTATCCCACATCAACACATATGATGGTTTATTTTTCTCTCATTTCTTACTTGGAAATAGTGCTGGAAAAATAAGATGGTGTATCATCATTATTGATATAGCTTTGGAAAAAAAGATGGTGTATCATCGTTATTGATATAGCTTTGGAAATACAATGTATTTTCGAAAAGCTTTTATGTCACTAGAAAGAACATAAAAAATTTATTTTATAACAAAATTGGTTGTAAACAAAGATTACTGTTCAAAGGTTTGCACATTTTTTTCTTTTAATACTAAAGCTGCAAGAAACATGGCAGATGGTAATGATGTTATCTACAGTGTCAGTGAGTGCACTTGAGTGGGATAGGCATATTTAACATGACTTTCTCACATGGACAAACTGTATCACACATACCGTATATATTCGCTTATAAGTCAAGTCCAACTGCAAACTGCACCCAGCCAGGTCTACTGTTGTATAATGTACCAGCAGATCTGGTTCTATGCAGTTTGTTAGGAGTACTCAGTAGAACAAACACTAGCCCTGACTAGCCCTGATCTGCCAGCACACTATGCAAGGGTAGTTCAGGGTCTGTGTTGTTTGCAGTTGGACTTGACGTTTTTTATAAGTGAGTGCATATCGTATATAGGAATGAGAGTAGTAGGTATCTTTTTTCCGCTGGTAATGACATAAAAGTTTTGCACATAAAATGTTATGTTCAAGTTTTTGCAAGTCAGACGTGGGGGGGGGGGGGGGAGGAGGGGAGGAAAGAAACAGCAAAGTACAGGTGCAGGTGAGACACCAGGTTCTATGGACACTTGTTTCTTTTAATAACTAAAAAATCTACCATAGCTAGTAGCTACAAAATCTACCATCATTACATCTTAACAAGAGTAGTAATGAGTAGTAGACATTTACATCTTCACCAAAACAGTTCTTCGAACATACTTCATTAAAGAAAATGATAGGCTTTTCAACAATTGTGCTTTTGTTAATTTTTCTTAAAATTAATGCTGTGTAAAATTAAATAATATTTTTTAAAAATTTATTCTAGCCACACAATGGTAATGCCATGTCTGTTGAATTTCTTTGCATCGTGTCATGCATTGTCCATCAATCAATACTTGGTATTTACATCGTGTCATACATCATACATCAAACAATACTTGCATCATGTCGCACATCATCCATCAATCAATACTTGCATCGCATCATATGTTGTCCATCGATCAATACTTGCATCGTGTCATACATCGTCCATCAATCAATAGTTGCATCGTGTCCTACATCGTCCATCAATTGATACTGGAATCATGTCATATGTCGTCCTTCAATCAATACTTGGTATTTACATCATGTCATACATTGTCCATCAATCAATACTTGCATCGTGTCATACGTCGTCCATCAATCAATACTTAACATTGTGTCATACATTGTCCATCGATCAATACTTGCATTGTTGTGTACATCATCCATCAATCAATACTTGCATCGTGTCATACATTGTCCATCAATCAATATTGGAATTGTGTCACACATCGTCCATCAATCAATACTTGGTATTTGCATCGTGTCATACATCGTCCATCAATCAATACTTGGTATTTGCATCATGTCATACATCGTCCATCAATCAATGCTTGCATTGTGTTATACATCGTCCATCGATCAATACTTGCATTGTGTTGTACATTGTCCATCAATCAATATTTGCATCGTGTCATACATTGTCCATCAATCGATACTGGAATCGTGTCATACATCGTCCATCAATCAATAGTTGCATCGTGTCATACATTGTCCATCAATCAATACTTTTATTGTGTCATACATCGTCCATCAATCAATAATTGCATCGTGTCATACATTGTCCATCAATCAATACTGGAATCATGTCATACGTCATCCATCAATCAATACTTGCATCATGTCATATGTCCTCCATCAATCAATACTGGAATCATGTCATATGTCATCCATCAATCAATACTTCGTCTTTGTATTGTGTCATACGTCATCCATCAATCAAAACTCCGTCTTGTGTCCTACATCATCCATCAATCAATACACAGTATTGTCATATGTCATCCATCAATCAATACTCAGTATTTGCATCATGTCATACGTCATCCATCAATCAATACTTGGTCTTTGCAACTACTTGAAAACAGATTAAGAGACTTTCACCAGCTTTTACAGAAAGTATTCAGGTGTGATGGTCATTAAATTTTATACAAATGATGTCAAGCTGCTATAAAGTATGGCCATTGTTATTAAAAATAGAAAAACATTCAAATTACTTCAAATGACTTCTCAAAAACAGCTAATCAGAATTTTAATCAAATCTAAAAAAAAAAATGTATCCTGGCATGGAGGCCTTTTAAAAACTTGATAAAAATTATACTGATTTGTGATCAAATATGGTCTCCATTACTAAAAAAATAGAATATCCTTGAAGCAACTACTTTTCAAGAAAGGCTCAACAGAATTTAACCAAGTTTGACAGAAATTATCCTGACAAGAAGACCTTCTAATCTTGTGCAAATGATGCCAATCCACCTTCAAATATACCTGCTATTATCAAATATAAAACAAAAACTTAAAAGTGATTTCACAAAATACTGCTCAGCAGAATTTGACCAAATGTTTGATAAAAAAAAAAAGCATCCTTGCATGAAAACCTTTCTAATTTTACAAATGATACAGATCTGCCATCAGATATTGCTGCTGTTCCAAGACATAAGATTTTTAAATGACCTCTCACAATCAACTTAACAGAATTTTACCAAATTTGAAAGACTTTTGTACAAAATGATGTAACTATTCCATCAAATATTACCACCGTACTTGGAATTGGTCCTATTATTTTGACACAAGGATCATTGATCGTTTTGACTTTAAATTTGTGGTTTGTAGCAACCACAAAATCCAAAATGAAACATAGTGGATTTACCATATAGGAAATCAAGAGCATCAAGAGAAATACATTACCAAAGTATAAAATTCACTCATACTAAGGTGCTTTTGAGTAAGGGACCAATGTATTTTTAGATCTCTCTCTTTTATTGTATTGGACATTTCTATTTGTTATCAGAAAAGCTGGGCAAAATTTATGAAATGTGAATGTGTGCACAGCACCTCTCTTGGCTAATGTTTGTACAGTAAAACTAGTCCATAATGACTGGATTTCTAGCTTGAGCCATGCCTTCAATATTCAACCACCATCTGTGTAATGCAAACAAGTTACTGCTATATTATAACCACTTTGATGCAAAACTGTTTGTAAGATGGACACCATTTTTACTTACGAACAACTATACATTTTCAGAAATTTTCTTACAAAATTCTGTGTCAACATGATAAGCCATTCAGAGGAAGTAGTGATAACAAGTAATTTAAGGAGGCAGCCATTTCAAACATGTATGATCTCCAAACAGCATGATTGGTTGGTTGGTTGATTCGTTGGATTAGTGGCACTTTTAACACATTATTGCCTATAGCATGCCAAGAAAATGGGAGCCTCACAACGACATATTGAAGCAGCTGACCCAAGCTGGCCAGGGTGGATGATTTTCATGTAGTACCTACTAATTATTTATAAAATATTTTCATAAACATGATATGTCAATTTCATGAACCATTCAGCAGGATTATTAAAAATTATATTTTTAAATGAACATCAATAGAAATGTATTGTTGTCAGATAAACAACATTGTCCGAGGTGACTGATGACAAAACTTGTAAGATGTACACCATTTTTCATTTCGGAAGAACCAAATGTTGTGCGACTCCATGACCTATATTTCAAATGAAATAGTCGGGACAAGTTTTTCAAAGATAGCCACTATGATGACCATTTTGTTTGCCAGGTAAGTAGAATAGTCAGCATGATAAAACAATGTTTTAGGAAACACTTTGGTGTTAGGAAACACTTTGGTGAAAAATTCCACATAAAAATGGGCAGAAGTAACAGAAGTAACAAAACTATAAATGTGTCAGCCATGGCAACTAGCATGATTGTTGTCAGATGGGTACTTAATCAATTGGGTAAAATCCATCTATTAAGTGGGAAAGGAGGGATACACAAAACAAGCAGTTATCTTAAGAACAATAGAAATGAGACTGTGGATATGGAATGCTTTTTCATCACTAAAATCCTGTTCATTCATCGGTGAAGCTTGAAAGTATGATACATGTACTGTCTTTTAGAACCTTGTATGCTTTGTTATATATGCATGTATTTTTCCCATCTCTTTGGTCACAGTTGCATGTACCTTTGACAGCATCCTCTGGCTTTGATTGAATGCTTAATAAAGTTTGCATACTTTGTCACATAACTATTACAGTAAAACCTGCTATGAGAGACCACCTGTCCTGGGAGACCACATTCTCACTGCACAGATTTATTGATCATATAGTATTCTTACCTGTCATGAGAGACCATGATTTTTGGGCAGAAGGAATGGTGTTTCAAAACAGGTTTTACTATATTATCCATGTATGTTCCATTCTGAACAATATTCTCTATGAATATTATTTTCATTACAGCATGTGCTGGTTATTTTTTTTTATTGAAAAGAACAGAAAATTAATACAGTGAAACATATCTATAATAAAACACACAATGTGCCACAAAAATCTGTCTGTAATTGGCAGGTGTCATAAATATAGAGGTAAAATGATATGAAAATTGACAAAATATACCAATGAACATACTGACCTTTATGAGTAGGCCTGGATTTCACCAACAAAACTTAAGCCTGGACTTAAAATTTAGGCTAGAATCCAGCCATCTTACTGGCTGAAATTTAAATCTGACTTAAAATTGATCAATCAAATGTCTTAAGTCTTGACTTAACTTAAAGATTGGTGTTTTTGAAATTAAGGCCAAGTGTTCTTAATACAGATTCATTCGCTAAGGCAGGTTTCAGTGTATTTACCATGTCACTAGTCTTTAACCTCATTCCAATAAACTATTTTGTCAGATTATTTCTTACATTCTTTTTAACTTCAGACATTGAGCTTGAAAAAGTCCAAGTCCCAACTTTTTTTTTACTGAAGTTTTCAGTTCGTCAGGTTTTCTAAATGTCCTAAGTAATTCACAGGCAATAAAAAGCAAATCATTCAAGTGAAACAAATTTCAAAATGAAAAAAAAGTTAAAGTTACAAAGGCTTGACTGGATGATTCAGATAACACAATTATAGTGTAAGCAATTTTACTTATAATTAGAGATAACAGCTGCTACAGGCTTAATACTGTTAAATGTTCAACAAAATTTAACTGAAGCTGTCATTATTGATGGGTTCCCTGCATATGATCCAGCTCAGAGATCATAAAACTTCTGAGATTGAGTTTGAACTTGAGATTTTGTGTCAGCCAATCAGAAAGGACTGTACTTTTGTAACATTAATTTTGATTGGCTGTGAGAGAAAAGTCGTCTCAAGCTCAAGCTCTAGTTTTATGATTTCCAGGACAGTTAAAGATATCAATAGACTGGTGAACCTAGTATAGCGGCATGTTCATATTGCTTCATGCACCCTGTAATTTAGTTCATAAAATCATATACAGTGTATTTGCTTTACAGAAATGTACATAACTTTGCTATAAGTAATGTTTTTTCCTACTTATTTTGAAGAAATCTTCAATACTGGGATTTTTCTGGTAGAGAGCTAGGGTCTATATCAGTACATATACGGTTCAATGGCACATCAGCACAATTACAGCGCTGATTAAAAGGTAAATTCTAAAAATGTAACAATAAAGAATGAAATTTTTTTTATGGAAGATAAAGCCTTCAAATCAATGGAAACATGTTGTACAACAAGATAAAAGGTAAAGATGTTAAAACTCTGGAAAAGGTATATAAAATAATAAAGGATAAAGGTAAAAAATATGAAATCCTTAAAACATATGGTCAAAATTTAGAGAACTTGTAAATACATGTATGAATAAACTAATTTTTTAAATTGCCCCACAAGATGCCTTTTCCTCCTCCCAAAATGAGTTACAAAATTCATCTGCGGCCAAAAAATATTTTTCCCAGAAAATACACAAAGATAATTAGAAAGAAATTCAAAATGTAAGCACTTTATTCTTATCAGTGATGTCTGCCAATGTTTCATGTAAATTTTATCACAGAAGACAAAGCAGGATGAATGACACAGACAAACCTGAAATTGAAGAATAAAATATGAGATATTTCGTGAATCCTCATCTCACCTGCAAAAGCATCTCAAGATTGATTATAAGCCCCAGCTTAACTTTTGCATCTGTGAAGATATGATAACTGAACGAATATATATTTTGAAACAAGCTGATTATATGGAGGTCTCAAATTGAGATGTTGACCCTATAAATGTTACATTTTTAAAATTTTTTTAGGAACAATATTTTGAGTTGAGAACATACTAAAGTTGAGAAGTTTAATGAAATCAGGGCCAGTACTAAAGGTTTTAAAAATTGTATGATTCAATCCAGGGCTGAGCAAATTTTTTTTAACCACTAGTCCAGGACAAGTGGTTTCAGAAAATTCACTTGTCCCACCTTACTCTTCACTAGTCCCACCTTACTCTTCACTAGTCCCACCTTACTTTTCACTGGTCCCAAAATGGTAATCACTTGCCAAGATTTGATGAGATGTATGTACTTAACCCTGGAGAGGAATGGGCGCCGCCAGGTTGAAACGGCCCATGATACGCCAATGATGATGAAATGACAAATAGATTTCACATACCGGATCGGTCGCACCCCGGGTTACCAATGACTGCGCCATCCGATGGACACCAGGATGGAGGTGACAAGTATGCTACTGGTGCAACTACCATCAAAGTATGGGCAAGAGATAACATCACCATTGGAACATGGAATGTCAGGACATTAGGACCAGCAGGGAAACTCGAGGAGCAAACCCATGAAATGGGAAGATACCAATGGCCCATCCTTGGACTCTGTGAGATGCGCTGGAAAAATTTCGGAGAGAGATCAACAGATGACAGACACATGATCTACTTCAGTGGTCATGAGAACAAGCATGAACATGTAGTCGGGTTTATGGTATACAAGGACATTGTGAGTGCAGTCATGGGTTGTCGGCCAGTGTCGAACAGGATGATTACAATCCACGTAAGGGCATCTCCCTTTAACATCACATTCATACAGGTCAATGCCCCAACATCTGACCATGATGAAGAGGAACTGGATGAGTTCTACGACCAGCTTCAAACTCTCATAGACCAGACACCCAAGAAGGATATTCTGGTTATTCAAGGAGACTGGAATGCTAAGGTAGGAGAAGACGCACAAGCAGACTGGCGAGAAGCCTGTGGTCCATACTGTAATAAGCAGACAAATGAGAGAGGACTCAAGCTCATGGACTTTGCCACATACAATAACCTAGTGCTAATGAACACCCTTGGCCCCCACAAACTATCCAGAAGATGGACTTGGCACAGCCCAGACGGAAAACATCACAGCAAGATTGACTACATCTTGGTGAGAAAGCGCTTCCAGTCTAGCGTAAACATTGCCAGAACACATAGCTTCCCTGGAGCTGATATAGGAAGCGACCATGACTTGCTGATGATGACTATCAAACTTCGTCTGAGGAAGACCAATAAGCCAAGACAAGTTAGGATCAGGTTTGACCTTGAAAAACTTAAAGATCCAAGCATGGCACAAGCATTTGAAGCATCAATAGGCGGCAAATTTGCACCACTCAATTCTGGGACATGAAGAAATAAACCTAGACTCCTTGATCATCACCTTCAACAAGGCAGTAATAGACACAGCCAGAGAGATCCTTGGCAAGCATCATAGAATAAAGAAGCCTTGGGTCACAGCAGATATCCTCGACCTCTGCGATGTGAGGAGAAAACTGAAGAGTAAGCGAGGAGACCATTAAGGAGCAAACAAATACAATGAGATTAACAACAGGATTAAAAAGAGCATAAAGAAAGCAAAAGAAAGCTGGTTAGAGGACCAATGCAAGGAAGTCGAGAAAAGCCTGAACCAGAATGACAGTAAAAGGGCATACCAGTTGGTGAAAGACCTGACAACAGAGAAACAGGGGAGATCTTATATGATTCAGGACAAGGCTGGTAAGAGTCTGACAGAAAACCAAGACATTCTTAACAGATGGACGGAATACTGTTTGGAGCCTTACAAGCAGGAGACTTCTGGAGACCAAGCTGTAATAAATGAACCACTGACCACAACAGAGGTTGCAGTAAAGGCGCTAAAGAAGGGGAAGTCAGCTGGGGTAGACAATATACCAGCAGAACTTGTTAAAGCAGGAGGAACGTCCATGATAGATGTCCTCACAACAATCTGCAACCAAATCTGGCAAACAGGAGAATGGCCCACCCCATGGACCCAGTCTCTGATCGTGACTCTTCCTAAAAAAGGGAATCTACAACTGTGCCAGAACTACCGAACAATCAGTCTCATCAGTCACCCAAGCAAGGTTATGATTAAGTTCATCCTCAATAGACTGAAACCCCAAGCAGAGCACATCATTGCGGAAGAACAGGCAGGTTTCAGAGCAGGACGTAGCACTACAGAACAGATCTTCAATCTTAGAATCCTCTGTGAAAAATATCTCCAGCATCAACAGAACCTCTATCATGTCTTCACTGACTTCAAGAAGGCTTTCGACAAGGTATGGCATGCAGCCTTGTGGGCCACCATGCGGATATACAACATAAACGCAAAACTAATCCGCACTATAGAAACCCTGTATGACAAGACGACTAGTACAGTTCTCATCAATGGTAACATAGGAGACTGGTTCAGAACCACAGTCAGAGTCAGACAGGGGTGCCTTCTCTCACCCACTCTCTTCAACATCTACCTGGAAAGGATCATGTCCAACGCCTTGGAAGACCATGAGGGCAGTGTCAGTGTTGGAGGCAGAACAATCACCAACCTTCGCTTTGCTGATGATATTGATGGCTTAGCAGGAGATGAAGAAGAAATGAAAACCTAAGATATGGGATGGAGATCAACGCTGAAAAGACAAACCTAATGACAAACAACCCGAGTGGCATCCAAAAGGAAATAAGAGTGAATGGACAGAAGCTGGGCACAGTAACAAGCTTCAAGTACCTAGGTGCTGTCGCCCTGATAAAGGTTCAAAACCTGAGGTTCTTTCCAGGATTGCGCAGACAACAGCGGCTCTGGCTAGGCTGAAGCCTATTTGGAAAGACAGCAACATCACCCTTGGGTCCAAGATCAAGCTTATGCGCTCCCTCTTCATGTCCATATTCCTATATGCATGTGAGACATGGACCCTAACAGCAGAATTAGAGAGAAGAATCCATGCCTTAGAGATGAGATGTTATCGAAGGATCCTGAAAATCTCTTACTTAGACCACGTCTCTAATGCGGAGGTGCGCACTAAAATCCAAGGCGCAATTGGACCTTATGAAGATCTGCTCACCACTGTAAAGAAATGCAAACTAAGATGGTATGGTCACATCTCACGCTCAACTGGCCTTTCAAAGACAATCCTACAGGGCACAGTGAGAGGAAAGAGAAAACGAGGCAGACAGAAGAAGAGATGGGAAGACAATATTAAAGAGTGGACAGGCATGGACTTTGCAAAGTCCCAAAGAGCAGTGGAGAACAGGGTGAAATGGAGAGAGATTGTCGCAAAGTCATCAGTGGCGCCCCTATGACCAGCAAGGTTATGGGAGAAATTAAATGAAAAAATGATGTACTAAACCCATAGAAAAAACAAATGAAATAATATACAATATAATTATTTCTTAAAAGAATTTAATTTTTCAAAAACATTGGTTGTTATTATTGGTGTGTCTGCAACTCTGACTTCACTGATTTTCTGCTGGCTAGTGTCATGCATATATTGTGCTACACAGGCCTTGTGGGGTCCAGACATGTCATGAGACTTGATTGGTTCAATTAATGAATCATTACTGTCATTTAATCAGTTCATAAAGGAAACCAACACTGATGTCGGTAAAGTACTTTTCATTAATTTAATTACACTGACTCGCTGGATTTAAGTCATAGTGAGCCGCTCGTGATGATCTGGCTTGAGTAAACACCATGCAACAAAGCCGCTTAAAACACTGCTAATTGATCATACTGGCTTTCTTTTGTTTGATGTGTTTTGATTTGCCGATAATTTGGTCGCTTAACCCAATATGCAGTCAAGCGGTAACAGGATGTAAATGTATACATGAAGAGGGGTAGAATCAAGTATTCAGTACGCCCGGAGGGCATGATTGGCCAAATAAAGGTAGATATAGTGATTAAAGCATGAAAATAAGGACTTGCCCGACTTTTTTAAAAAGCACTTGTCCCGGACTAGCCACTTGGAAAGTTTTACTTGCCCGACTTCGAAAATGAATAGTCCGGGACGTCGGGCTATGGGATTTGCTCAGCCCTGGATTCTAAAATCTGATTGGTTAATATCTGAGCACAGACTAATCAGAGGTCATAATTTCGATTTGAGTCTGATCTTGAGGATGATACTATTTTTATAACCTCATGTCTGATTGGTTCATATCTGAGCACAGACTAATCAGAGGTCAGAATTTCGATTTGAGTCTGATCTTGAGAATGATAGTATTTTTATAACCTCTAGGTGAGGTTCTGGACCTGAACACAGCTCTCAAATAAAATTCACATCCACTTAATGAATCATAGGTATGCCCTTCAGCAAATATCTCTGTTTTTAGAGCTTCAAGCACCCATTTGTCCATTCCTATTTTTCAGGAGACCTGTGAGTTCTGTAGGAGGAAGATCTTGTCCTTCTGGTCCGGTAGTGATGACAAAAAGAAGGATTCGGATGGTGATGGAATACCAGACTACCTGGATGATGATGATGATAATGATGGTATCCCTGATAGTAAAGATAGTGATGATGATGGTGATGGTATACCAGATGATGCAGAAGGGCAATGTGATAGTGAGGACTGCAAGAAGGACACTGATGGTGATGGTATCCCAGACCACTTAGATGATGATGATGATGGAGATGGAATTCCAGATGACCTTGACAAGGATGATGATGGAGATGGAATTCCAGATGATGAGGAGAAGGACACTGATGGTGATGGTATCCCAGACCATTTGGATAATGATGATGATGGGGATGGAATTCCTGATGACCTTGACAAGGATGATGATGGTGATGGAATTCTAGATGATGAAGAAAAGGACTCTGATGGTGATGGGATTCTAGACAACTTGGATGATGATGATGATAATGATGGTATTCCAGACCATTTGGACAAGGATGCAGATGGTAATGGCATCCCAGACCATATGGAAAAGGATACAGATAGTGATGGAATACCAGATTATCTTGATGATGATGATGATGGTGATGGTATTACAGATGATGAAGACAGTGATGATGATGGAGATGGTATCCCTGATGACAAAGAAAAAGACAGTGATGGTGATAGCATTCCTGACCACCTTGACAAGGATGCTGACAATAATGGTATCCCTGATGACCAGGAGGTTGATTCTGATGGAGATGGAATACATGATCATCTTGATGATGATGATGACAATGATGGAATACCTGACTCTGAAGATGAAGATGATGATGGTGATGGTATTGCTGACAAGGATGAGACAAAAGATACTGATGGTGATGGAATTCCTGACCATCTAGATAATGATGATGATGGAGATGGAATTCCAGATCACCTTGACAAGGATGATGACGGAGATGGAATTCCAGATGATGAGGAGAAGGACACTGATGGTGATGGTATCCCAGACCATTTGGATAATGATGATGATGGGGATGGAATTCCTGATGACCTTGACAAGGATGATGATGGAGATGGAATTCCAGATGATGAGGAGAAGGACACTGATGGTGATGGTATCCCAGACCATTTAGATAATGATGATGATGGGGATGGAATTCCTGATGACCTTGACAAGGATGATGATGGAGATGGAATTCCAGATGATGAGGAGAAGGACACTGATGGTGATGGTATCCCAGACCATTTAGATAATGATGATGATGGGGATGGAATTCCTGATGACCTTGACAAGGATGATGATGGAAATGGAATTCCAGATGATGAGGAGAAGGACACTGATGGTGATGGTATCCCAGACCATTTAGATAATGATGATGATGGAGATGGAATTCCTGATGACCTTGACAAGGATGATGATGGAGATGGAATTCCAGATGATGAGGAGAAGGATACTGATGGTGATGGGACTCCTGATCATCTAGATGATGATGATGATAATGATGGCATTCCAGATGAATTGGATGATGATGATGATGGAGATGGCATTCCAGATAACTTAGAAGACTCAGATGGGGATGGAGTGCCAGATAGTCTTGATGATGATGATGATGGTGATGGAGTACCTGATGATCAAGAGAAAGACACTGATGGCGATGGCATCCCAGATCATCTGGATGATGATGATGATAATGATGGCATACCTGATAGGGAAGATGAAGATGCAGAAGGTGATGGAACCCCTGATTATCAACAGAAAGATACTGATGCTGATGGAATTCCAGATTACCTAGATGATGATGATGATGGTGATGGAATACCTGATAATCTTGACAATGATGATGATGGCAATGGTATCCCAGATGACAAAGAAAAAGACTCAGATGGAGATGGTATTCCAGATCATTTAGATGATGATGATAATGGAGATGGAATTCCAGATGACAAAGAAGATTCTGATGGTGATGGCATCCCTGATCATCTGGATAGTGATGGTGATAATGATGGAATCCCTGATGATCAGGACAATGATGATGATGGAGATGGCATATCTGATGATAAAGAGACAGATTCTGATGGTGATGGCACCCCTGACTTCTTGGATGATGATGATGACAATGATGGCATTCCAGATCATCTTGATGAAGATGATGATGGTGATGGAATTCCAGATGATCAAGAAGACTCTGATGGGGATGGTATACCTGATCACCTTGATGATGATGATGATGGTGATGGTATTCCTGATGATAAAGAAAAGGACACTGATGGTGATGGTATCCCAGATTACTTCGATGATGATGATGATAATGATGGAATCCCTGATGAAAAGGACAACGATGATGATGGTGATGGTATTCCAGATCATCAGGAGGATTTTGATGGTGATGGTATCCCAGACCATCTTGATCAGGATGATGATGGTGATGGAATTCCAGATCACTTGGAAAAAGACACAGATAGGGATGGTGTTCCAGACTATTTAGACAATGATGATGATGGTGATGGAGTACCAGATGATCAAGATGATGATGATGATGGTGATGGTATTCCTGATGACCAAGAAAAGGATTCTGATGGAACTTCTGACAACCAGCAAATTGATACTGATGGAGATGGTGTACCAGACTACCTTGATAATGATGATGACAATGATGGTATACCAGATTCCAAAGATAGTGATGCTGATGGAAATGGAATTCCTGACTTCCTAGAGAAAGATACTGATGAAGATGGCATCCCAGACCATATAGATGATGATGATGACAATGATGGAATCCCTGACCATTTAGATGATGATGATGATGGTGATGGAATTCCAGATAATAAAGAGGATCATGATGGTGATGGAATACCTGATCACAGAGATAAAGATGCTGATGGTGATGGTATCTCAGACAAACTTCCTGACTCTGATGGTGATGGTGTCCCAGATCATATTGACCTCGATGATGACAATGATGGAATTCCAGATCACCTGGATGATGATGATGATGACAAAGATGATGATGGAATACCTGATAAAGTTCAAAAGTATTGTACAAAAGATTCTTGCAAACAAGCTATGAAACAGGCAAAGAAAACAGCCAAGCCAGGAAAGGACAGAAATGTAGGTAGTCATGATCATGATGACAAAAAAGGTGAAAAATCTGGTCAGAGTTTTTTCTCTTCAGTAACCAATAGCATAAAAGACATGTTTTTCTCAGATTCTACTGATGATGAGGAGGAGAAAGAAGAATCAAAGAAGACACCTGCCAAAACCATTCCAAGAAAACATGCTGCTCATGCTCAACCTATTCCAAGAAAGACTGCAGGACAACTTCATGATCCAGATGAGCATGAAGAAGGAGAAGAAGAATATGATCTTTTGGATTTAGTTAAAGAGGCAGTCTATGGGGATAGCGAAGATGATGCCACAGGCAAGAAAGGTACCAAAAAGCCCAGCAGTAGTAAATCTAAACAGCAAATAAAAAAACAAGGGTGAAATAGAATAATTTTAGATCTAAGTAATTTCTTTGGATTTATTTATATTTTGTGGCTTCAAAAATGAACAGAATTTATTTTTGAATCCAAGAGTACACAAGATCTTATGGCTTTTGTCTCACCAACACCAAATGTTTAAAATGGAAAGAAACAGATTTTACAATGTAATGTGCATGTTGTTTGTTGACCATCTTACCATTGTATCAGTTAAATTGTTTTCTTTATAGAAGACAAATAAGCCTTTCATTTATAATTATATGGTAGGCGACTATCAGATTTGTGCAATAAATTCTCAGCCACATGTTTGAGAGGTTTTAATTGTATGCATTGATATATCTTGTAATCAAGGAGTGTCAAAATGGTAGAAAAGTATTGTGCACTGTAACTATTATTTACCATTGTTTGTAGAACATAAATTGGTGCATATATATATATATATATATATATATATATATATATATATATATATATATATATATATATATATATATATATATATCAGATTTCAGCAGGCACTTACTGTTAATAAATTAAGTTCACCATCTGCTACAATTGTTTTGTCTTCTGTTTCTTTTGGTAAAATATCATATGCTGGTATGTATTTGATGTCAATGATAGTGATTCACAGTACAAACACAGTACCTTTCATGCAAGCCTAATTTAATGTTACATGGTTGATCTGGCATTTGCTATGGATATTCAGTCTTTATTTCTGTGTTGCACACCCAGACTTGGACTATTTAGGAGTTTTTGATGATGTCTGCACATTGACATTGTTAAAGGCACCAAATCTGACTTTTATAAATTCCAAATTGTTTTGAATGCCATTCACATTCTACAGCTTCCAAAATATCTGGAAAGCATAAAAGAGGGGATTTTGTAATACAAAACTACATTTGTGTTTTGTTTCTAGTTGGGGAGAAAGAACTTGTTTAATGTAACAGCATCAACATATCCCTATCCCATATCAAACTTGTTCTTTCCATCAACTCTGAATAAAACATAAGTATTTTTATGTACGTATAAAACATATGTAGTTTTTTGTAAGTATATCATATGTAGTTTTTTGTATGTATCAACACTGAATTATACATTGATATAGGAAAGCCTTACTTTTCCAAAAATGTCTTAATATCTGAACAAAAATTTCCAGATGGATTTCTTCCAATATACTTTTAGCTCATCTGTTAATTAAAATTTCCAATTCAGTAAGTGAAGAAAACCGAAACATTAGTATGATTTTAATGATATGTGCTATGAGAGATGAAATTATTTTATCAAATACATTAAATGCATATTATTATTATTATTATTATTATTATTATTACAGTAAAACGACAACTATTCAGATCCAATGGAAGACTGATTTTATCCACAAATTTATAATATAGATAATTTACTTCACCATGTCCCCCACACAGTGGAACTCTACAGGGGTTAAGAATCTGGATAACTGGCATCTGGATAATCAGTTTTCCACTGTATTATTAATTGTATCAACATCTGTATATTTAAGAAATATCAGTCAAGTTTTTCATTGCTTGTTGTAAAATACTGTATACCAATATAATGCATGTAATGATGTTCAGTTTCAACTTAAAAACATTTATGATAACCATTTTCTTTTCTATAGATCAAACTGAATGTTCAGATTTGCTTTCATGCACTTTTTGAAGTTTTAAAGTGAAAGTATACTATTCACAAGTGCTCAGTAGAAAAATAAAAATTGTAATAAATGGTAGCATAGTGAGTGCTGTAGAGATCTGTACTATTGATATATATTTTCTTGTACCATATTTATCTGATGATAGGCCCATGTTTCATAATAAGCCCACCCCCTTTTTTCACAAAATTTTGTCAAACACTTATGATATATTTGTCTCATAATAAGCCATTCCCCAATTTCTTGACAAATTTAGTAGACTGACATCCCAATCTTATCATGGGAGAAATACAAGGTGTATATTTAATTATGATTTCACATAATAATTCTATTGGTACCGGTATGTTGTCCTATAGCAAATGAATACAAGTTGTATGTACACTGTGTTAAAATTTGTGGCACCAAAGTAACCATTGGTGTAATAAATCCCATTATTACCCAGTGTGTATAACATGCACCCATCTGCGAGAAGCAAAGATCCAGATCTACCAAAGATCTCTTGGTGCATGACGTGGTCTGTGCTTTTCAATTTTAATCAAGATTAAAATGAACAGTTTAGACCCTGAAAAGATCATTTAGAATCATTTGAATATTCTGCTCATAAAATTTTGCAAATTAGATGCTTTATTAGTCTAATTATAGCTATGAATTTTATATAAGCACAGCACTTACACAAGTGAATTGTATTATATTCACGATGAGTAAAGACTACAGTATATAAATTTATATTTTTAATAATTAATTTTATCAGATGACATTCACCTTTGCAAGTATTACAACATCATGACATACAAATAGTTTGCAACACTGTGGTATAACATTTAGCAAAGCCACAAAGCAACATCATGGAATAAGGTAAAGTGTTTAACATAATGTGATAAATAGATTCTCTAAATTGTGTTCATTTGACATAAAATGTATGTAACTCATTGAATAATAAAATATGTCATTGATTGCATGTGGCATAGAGAGAATATTTGCTTGAAATGAGTGAATAACAGATATATTTCATTGAATGGGTGAAAATATATAAGTTTTTCACCCATGAGATGAAATATATCCATTATTCACTCAGAGCAAACAAATTTTCTTTTTATTTTATGCTCAAACATATTGGCTATCAACATGTATAACAGATTAAAGTAGCAGATTTCTGACTGAATCCCTGCTGTGTTTTCTGTACCAGTATATTTCCACAGAAAATATCAGTAGTAACATAATTCTCCTTCCCAATTCAGGGTAAAACAGCACATTTGAATTTTTTTTTTAAATTGAAGATAAAAAGTACATGTACATTGTGGGAGTTGAACTTGGTTTGTCTGCATATGAGGCAGCCATACTTACCACTAGACCACGTAAGCATCTAAAAATTGGTCCAATTTCTTGGTCATAATGTTATCAATGTCCATTGACTAACAGTGAAAAGATATTCCTGTTATTTCACTCCAATGAATTATCAAAATTATTTATCTTGGAAAATCTAGTAATTCATGGCCTAGCATAAAATAAATAATATTATTCAATTCATTTCATAAACTTCATGCCAGATGAGCATTTGTGTAAGATTCTAATTTACATGGAAGCTGAGGTGATTGCTCAGGGCATTGTTCTTAAATCTGCTTTCAAGTTTCTTAAAAATCAATTACCATATATACTCATAAGTTGGATCCAAGTGCAAACTGCATAGACCCAGATCTGCCATCGCATAATGCATCACCATATTTGGGTCAATGCAGTTTGTTAGGACTAATCAGTAGAACAACCAACATAGACCCTGATCTGTGAGCACATTATGCAATGGCAGATCAAGGTCTATGTAGTCTGCAGTTGGACCCAACTTGTAAGCGAATATATACATTTTTTTTTACTGTGTATGACTATTGATCTAAGACAATCATTTTAATTATAACTGCTATTGATTTCTTTCTACACCTGTAAGTTGAAGACATTCTAATTACTAATGACCATGGAGTGCCAGATAATCATCAAAACTTTTAGTTAGAATTAATGTTAGAGGTAGCAGTCCAATATTACATTAAGCAGTGGTATCACTATATTGGTCCTCCTCTTGAGAGGCCCTTTTTATAGGTCCATCTTGCCTGACACCAAATTCATATATTTTCATTATTTTATCCCTGTCATGAGAGGTCTCACTTTTCATAAGTGCACATTTTTACAGCAAAAGGGCTGGACTTAAATGAAGGGTACCATTGTACTACATAACTCCATAATGCTAAACTTGCCCTATTTTCTGTCATTCAAATTATACATGTGGCATGTTGCAGAGATGTCTTTTCTTCAAAATGACATCATCCTAGGGCTTCACCTTTTTGTTTTATGGAGCAAAGGTATGTTGTAATAACTGTCATATTTGTGAGCATAGGTAATAAGGACAAATTTTTATATGGAGAGCAAACCCTATGATGTAATAAGTGTCATATTGTGAGCATGGGTAATAAGGACAGATTTGTATATGGAGATCAAAGGATATGATGTAATAAGTGTTATATTGTGAGCATAGGTAATAAGGACAGATTTGTATATGGAGAACAAAGGATATGATGTAATAAGTGTCATATTTGTGAGCATAGGTAATAAGGACAAATTTTTATATGGAGAGCAAACCCTATGATGTAATAAGTGTCATATTGTGAGCATAGGTAATAAGGACAGATTTGTATATGGAGAACAAACGATATGATGTAATAAGTGTCATATTGTAAGCATAGGTAATAAGGACAGACTTTTATATGGAGAGCAAAGGGTTGATATAAATCTGTCCATATAATTACCTTGTATACCTGGAATTTTTTTCTTTTTCTTTTTCATTTGCTTGATACTTGCCTTTTTTAGTCATCCTGCATTTGTCCAGGGTGCACCATGTCATTATCAGATGTACTATATTTACTTGTGAACTATATGCACTTAACTACAAGCAGCAGTGAAGATCCAGAAGTACTGTTGCAAAATGCACCAGGAGATCAGGGTATATGCTGTTCACTTGAAATCACAAGTACCATAAACTGTGTAGTTCCTGATCTTCGAATGCATTATGTGAGAAAAGATCAGGGTCTATGCTGTTCAATTCAAATCATAAGTACAATAAACAGTGTAGTTCCTGATCTTCCAGATTATTATGTGAATACACATCATGGTCTATGTTATTTACTTGAAATCATAAGTACAAGATATGGTATAGATCTTGATCTTCCAGAGCATTATGTGACAACAGACCAGGGTCTGTGCTATTGGCCGCTGGATGCGTATTATGAACAAGTAAATATGGTACATGAAAAACATAAATCACTGCTGTGCAATACATTTGTTTGTTTGCTTGTTTGCTGGTATGCATAATTATTGTCCATATGTTATAGGAAGGATTGACTGTACATACTATGTTGCCATGTCTTTGTGAGCCCTTTTCATGTTTTACTCTTTCAGTGACAATTTTAACTAGGATGAATCTCAAAGATTAATATTTAATTGGTATCAATAATCCAAATATTATTAACTAAACAGGGTAAATTGTCAACTCATTACTTAATGCTGCTTAATAATTAGTCTTTGATAGTACTAATAATAGTTTGTTGCACTGTCTACTTATATCTAAGAAAATATTTTACCATACATATTGCTTTGTCACTGAAAAGGTAGGACTGAATCCTTGTTAGGTTGAAATAAAATAAAATTTCCTTTAAATTTATATGTCATCTTTTTATTTCCATCCAGTTCCAAACTAAAAAAAGCGATTAAATTAAGACTACACAGAGTTTTTTATGTTACTGCACAATTACATAACTATTTATATCACTTGTCGAGTGATACTATTTAAAAAGTTATTACTGAAAACATCTCATTTCAAAGTAAACATTTTCTATGGAAAAATCTTTAGGAGGATAAAATAAACTGTGGATGTGTATTTTCTAATTAGGGTCGTGCTTGAAGAAGTTGGCAGAGCCCTAGAGTAATACATTGTCCAGCTGTCCATCAACAATTTGGTTTCCACAATATAACTTTACTGGGAATTGTTAGATTTTAACCAAATTTGGTGTGCCATTTTATATTGATGACACCTCAAAAGATTTTGATTTCCAGCCTTCTCTGTCATCTTTTAGGGGAGTTGTGGCCCTTGATTGCCTCTCCTGCTAACTTTGGTTTCCGCAGCTTAACTTTCCCAAGGATTGTCAGATTCTACTCAATTTGGCACACAGGTCTGTACTGATGAGACCTTGAATGAGTTTGATTTCCAGCATTTCATGATATTTACAAGTGTTATGCCCCCTGATTCCCCATCCTCCTATTTTTGATTTTGGTCTCTGCAGAATAACTTTAACAAGGTTTGTTGGATTCCAATCAAATTTATACTGATGAGTTCTTGAATGAGTTATACCCCCTGATTGCCTGTCCTCCTGACTTTGGTTTCTGAGGCAAAACTTTACATAGGTTTATTGAATTTCAATCAAATTCTTGAGGAGACTTGAATGAGTTTGATTGTCAGCATTCCACACCATCATTTACAGGATCCATGCCCCCTGATTGCCCATACACCTTACTTTAATTTCCACAGCATAACTTTACCAAAGTTTGTTGGAATCAAACCAAATTTGGCATGGGGCTTTATGCTGGTAAGACCTTGAATGAGCTCGATTTCCAGCAATCCATGATACCATGTACAGAAGTAATGCCCCCTGATTGCCTGTAATTCCAAAATGGTCTCCACAACATTACTTTATCAAGGATTGTTGGATTTTAACCAAATCTGGCAAGCAGCTTAATAATGATGAGACCTTGAATGGTTTGAATTTGTAGCATTCCACATTATCATTTAGAAGAATTATGGCATTTGATTGTGCAACTGCCTTTGGTTTCTGCAGCATAAGTTTACAAAGAAATGTTGTATTTCAACCAAATTTCTTACGTACCTCAATACTGATGAGACTTTGAATAAGTGGGATTTCCAGAGTTCAACACCACCATTCAGAGGAGTTATATCCCCTGATTGCCCATTCTCCTCACTTTCTTTTCCCAACACAAATATCTCTGTTTAAGGCTCATCACTAATACCTCTAGTTTAGCTAAAATTTGAAATGTCTCAAAATATATCCAAGCAATGCTAGGTTTTTCTGATAACATATTTACTCAAGTATAACACCCACCCAACTGCAAACATGATAGACCCAGATATACCATCACATAAAATGCATTAGTAGATCAGAATCTACAGTAATCATAAGTTAAATAAACAGCTTTGGCATGATACGCCCCTAAGCTCAATCCTGCCCAGACCAGGCTGATTCAGCCACTGTTGCATGTATCTGGGCAAGACACTTTTCTGCAGCTGCCTTGGCATGATACGATCCAGTCCAACAATGTAAGATGTCAATCCTGATATTTATGACGGGAAGATAAATATTGGGGTCGACATGTTATATTGTAGGACTAGATATGATCTTGATCTGAATCCTGTCTAGACCAGGCTAGGTCAGCCATTGTGGTTTGTATCTGGGCAAGACACTTTACTCCAATTGCATTGGTATGACATAACCTTTTATGTGTTGATGTGCCATTTAACACCAAACAGCAGATCTGATGAGCATTTCACAAAACATAGGTAACTTACAGATACTCATAAATCTTCACATAACACATAAATATACCAATTTCACAACACATATGTAAGGTAGAATGGTTGTAAATAACAATAAAAACCAATGTAAATTACACAAGCCCTATACGTTTGTGTAAACCTTACAAATTTAATGATTGCAGTATCTTGTCAAAAAAATAAAAGAAAAGGAAAGATTAAAGTGAAGACAAGGTATTCGTGGTTAGAATTAAAAGAACAGATACAGCCAAGACATATTTCTCCTTGAACATTCCAGAATGTATGGGAATATGGTTTTTAATTTCATAGGTTATGAGAAAGGTTAATACACCTGATTGGGTCCCTGAAGCTTTCATGTCCAGTATAAACATATGCAAAACCTAGTTCAGTTATACCACTATATTACAAAGTGGTCCAATCCAACTACACAAATTAACACTGAATCATCCATAATTGATCTGTCAATCATCTATCCAGTAACTAAAAAGGTTACATCATATATTTCTGGATGCTGTCAATAACAATCTGAAGTGAAGCACACTTGGTACAGAGAGAGAGAAAGAGGGGATGTATGCTACAGTTATTTCACCTATTCTGAAATTTCATCAGTAATATCAACAATAACAACCGTCATCATCATCTTTGGTGGTTGTTGTCACTGACATCATCTTTATAAGTTGTATTGTTTAGTATGGTAACAGTATCAAAAATAGTAAGGGCAGCTGATGTAAGAACAGTTTGTTCATGTAGTTATAATTTTTTAACAGATGTTTCTCTTTTTTTGGGCTACAATGAAAGGGAAATTAGTAAAGAAATGTGTGCAAAACCAGTGAAATATCACATAGAAGACCTGCATTTTATGCGAAATGTCACACAAAACACACACAGACACACACACCACAATCCTGTAAAAAGACATACAGATAATGTACCAATATCAAAAGTGGTCACAAAATGTGTACTGTTTTGAGATTGAGAAGATTTGATAAAGTATTTCAAGAAACTATAATACAAAGTTGTAAACCTTATCAGAATTTATTTCTCTGCATGAAGAAAGTTCCCGCTATCTTCCAACCATAGGCTACTAAAAATAAGAGTACTGTGAAAGGCCTGTCCTGTGTTTAATAGTCCTTTATGTAGGCACTAGTAGGGTATGGTTGACTCTGGAGATTATTGACCAATAGGTCTCAATGATCTTGACCTTTGGTCAAGGTATGTGGTCTTGGACTAAACTTACTGTGCAGAAACCATTATCTTCTTATTAGATTTACAATGACCATGACCTCTGACCTTTACATTCCAGAATCTATAGGTTTCTTAATTACCCTAACTGCATGCCATCCACAAAGTTTGGTCAAGGAACTTAATATAGAATGATGTGCCCTCCTGCATGTCATACGAGGCAACTAATGGAGGCAACCTTTTTACCCTGGGATGTATCCCATGGTGATGTTCCAGCTGAGAATGTCACAGTCTTTTTAAAAGTGTGGCTTTCATCAAAACTTGATCTTTCTATTTTTAGAATTTTACCAATTTTTGCCTTGATCTTTGTTTTGTCTATTTTGGGATACCTAAACTTACTTGACAATGAATAGCCAGTATAGTACTGATGTGCCATTAAACCCTTTACATAATACATAAATACATACATACTATAGAACAAAAGTTATTCTGCAAAACCCATTTTTCTTTCAAGCCACAATGACCTTGACTTGTGAATTTGTCATGCTAAAATCAACAGGCCTCTTCCATACTTTAAGTGTAAGCCCTCCACAAGTTTTGGCCAATGTATGTGGTCTAGAACTAAAGTTATTATGCACCAATCATTTGTCTTTTTTTGGTAACAATGACCTTGACCTTTTGACCCAAAATCAAGAGGCTTCTTTCTTACAAAATGAGAAACCATTTTTCTTCTTACCTTGGCCTTTGATCTTTTGACCTCAAAATTAAAAGGCATCTTTCTTACACCAAGTGCAAACCATCCACAAAGTTTGGTAACTGTAGATGGTAGAGAACTTGAGTTATTGTCCTGAAACCCTTCCTCTTCTTTCAATCGCAGTGATCTTTGTCTTAAACCTTCTGACCCAAATTTTATAGGGTTCTTCATTATCCCAAGTACAAGTCATCCAAATAGTCAACACTTCTTTGTAAGAAAATTAAAAATGTATACACCACTCCCTTGATAACTCGTGCCCGCATAACTCGCAAAACCCGCTTATAATGCAGAGTCAAGCATCAATCCCATTTTTTAACTAGAAAATACCAAACAAATTGACCTCTATCTGTTGAATGTGATGAAAATTGCAATAAAAACTGGTAAATGAATCCTACATATATTGCCCATTTTATTGTCAAAAACTGTAGTTAGTACCTTGAAATTTGAATCAACATCATGAAATTCTCAACTTTTAATAAGCAGTCATATATTTTGTTAAATTTTCATTCCATACAACATTCTCAGCACACTGTAAATAACAATATTTGACAAAATTTTGATCAATGAAAATGTCACTACTGATGACAACACTTAAATATATATACACCAATTAAAAATGCTTTGCAAAGTGATATTTTGGCTTTAGTTCCATCTTTTAATTCAGTTTCAGTGTAATCATCATAAATGCAATATGCCCTCTTTTATCCAAATGTGAAAAATGTAATTCCAATGTCACAGCTATGTCCGCGAGCATTTCTGTGAGAACCTAATTAAGTGCCGACCGTGTTTTGATCTCCAACTTGCAGATGTATTTGTTGGAATGTTACACTCAATTAAAAGCAGACCTGCTTTGCATTACCATGTTTATTACATCTTTTGTATCAAATCAAAAAAAGGGGGCAGAATAAAAGAAAAGTTAAAAGGCATGCAAATCCTACCTGCATAAGAGCTAGTGGTCACGGTCATATGTCAGATCAAATCATTTCAATTGATCAATAGAACACTGTTATAAATATTATTATGTAAGTAATAAAATTAAACTACCTTACATTAGCCTACTCATTCACAAATGTGATCAAAGATAGCAAGGCAACCAAGCGAAATGAGCACTTAGTGGATAAAAAGCTTTGTTTCACAGATACGGTTCATTATGGAGAAGCGAGTTCCAGAGTTTGTAGTGAACTTAAAATTCCTGAATTGGCACACAGAGATTTCCTCAAGGATGAGAAGTTTCACTATTACTTGCAATAAAATTACAGCATCAATATTTTACTAATAGAAAAATACAAAAAAATCAAGTTTTGACAGTGATGGTTGTCTCACAAAATAAATGTCCCTAGTTATAAAAAAAAAAAGGATTCTTGTTTTGTTGTGAATCAACAACAACAAAAAGCAGTGATGTAATACACAATGTTTTCACATACACATGATGGTTGTTGAAAACTCGCGGAATAATGTTGTTAATGATCTTTCAGAGGTTGGGTATCAAGAAAATAAAGGTAATATATAAAAAAAGTGAACAATTTCATTAGAAAAAGCTCTTTATTGACAATTATTCCCAACACAATTATAAAACAAGTATTCAGCCAATAAACAGCCCCTTAACCAATTCCCCTCCAGCAGGGATTGCATCCCCTTCTTAATTTTGTGGCAGTCCCTCAGTAACTTGTGCCCTTGCTTACTGTGGTCTATGTTTTTGTAACCCGTTGTGCACAAGTTATCAAGAGGTGTACTAACAAGAGGCACAAATAGGCCTGACATCACTCACTTGGCTTACATAACTTAACAGTTGACCATTTCACTCAGCAGACTTATATAGTATTGTAAAAACACAACCTATGTAAACTATCTCCCAAACTTTATATCATGTTGACTGTACCTATTTTACTATATCCTGATACAAATTCTTTCTAAAGATGAAGCCATCATTAATATACATTGTCTCTTGCTCATAATCAAAGTCATCCAAGATCTTGATGATATAAACCCATTTATCAAGTTTTATAGAAAATGGATGAGAAATATTGTCTCTAGATCTAGAGAGGTAACAAACTCCATAATGAAAAAAATTGATCATGCAACTGGATGTACTGCCTGGACATGTACACTGACTGTAAAAAACAGCCGTGGCTTACAAAAACTAGAAATGGTGTTTCTTTAGAATAAAATGTTACCCATAAAATTTTCTGTTAACAAACATGCTTTTCAAAGGTAAATATCGGTAATGTAGTTTTAAAAATGTTTGTCGGTAAAGTCAACCTGATGTGTAATGTTGAGCAATGTGTGAGACAACCAATTCTCATCCACTGTGACTTTTTCCTAGTGATGACATTTAATTTGAAAATCATCAATACTTAAATCAAAGAATTACCATAAAAATCTCATTCAACATTCATCTTATGCAGATATGTTGAAGTATATAACAGCCACAAGCATGTTTGTTTACACAGTTACCAATTTTGAAACATTTACAGGCATTAAACTATACAAAGCCATTTACACATGTAAACCTTGCTGTCGTACACAACACAGAATAAATTGTCTTAGTTTCATAATGCCAAGTATGATGAAAATCTATCAAGGGGTTTAGGAAATATTGTGTAAATTAAAAAATGTAACTAAAACCCTAACAAACTGTTGATGCTGCCAGCAGATGAAAAATAATTGCTATGTCTCGCTTCTGACTAACATGGGCTTGACAATAAAACTCAAAAAAATGTTGGGTCTGTTGCCTGTATTCTAAGACAATAACAAAACTATTCTTCATTCTGTTCCTTTAATTACAAAAATAAATTAGAATCAATATTGCACATTTCTTCAGATGCATACTATTTTATTCTAAACAAGAGTTCCATAAACGGTACATTATACACCTGCACCATGTTTAATAGTCCCCAATTGAGGCACTGGTACAGCATTATTGACTCAGAAGTTTACTGACCAGTGGGTTTCAATGACCTTGACCTCTACGATCTTGAACTAAATGTACTGTACAGAACCATTTTTTTCTTAATAGACTTACCATGACCTTGACTTCTGACTTTAGATCCTAAAATTTGTAGGTTTCTTTCTTATCCTAGGTGGAAGCCATCCACTAAGTATGGTCAAGGAACTTAACCTAGAACAAAAGTTATTGTGCAATAATCCTATTTTACTTTGAGTTACAATGCACATGACCCTGACCTTTTTACCCAAAAATCAAAAGACCTTTTTCTAACTACAAGTACAAGCCCTTCACAAAGTTTTATCATGGTATGAGGTCTAGAACTAAAGTTATTGTAAGACAAGAGTCCCTCCAAGGGACTGATGCTCTGCTGCCCCAAAAGAATTTCCAGGCATTCAGGAGAAGACCATTTCTTCATGTTAACTGATAAGTGTTGAATAAGTCTGGTATTTTTGAGCAATAACAAGAGCTTCAAAGTAGCCATTGTAGCAGCCATATTGGATGAAAGATTGGCACCATTTCAATTTAGAACAAACTAGACATCATTGGTGAAAACCCATGTGCATATGACCATCCATTCAGGAGAAGTAGCGATAACAAGATTTTCAAGATGGCCACTGTGGTAGCCATATTGTATGTCAATTCAGCACCATTTTCATTTAGGACCAAATAAACATCGTATGAAGTCTTTTGGTTAAAACCCCATGTCAATAAGACCATCCATCTAGGAGGAGAAGCAATGACTAGATTGTCAAAATGGCCACCATGGCAGCCATAATGATGGTCAGATCACCACAATGACATTAACCTTTGACATTTTGACCCCAAAATGATAGGTTTTTTCCTTACCCCAAGTGCAAGCAATCTAGATCCGTGATGTAGAACTAATGTTATTGTGCAGAACAATTTTTTTCTTCTTTCAAAACCCCAAATCTGTAGGTTTCTTTCTTACCATATGTTCAACCCATCCACAAAGTATGGTCAAGGAACTTAATTTAGAACAAAAGTTATTGTGCAAAACCTATTTAACTTTCAGTCACAATGACCCTGACCTTAGCTATTTTTACTGCCAAATCATCTGGCCTCCTCCAAACTATAACACAAACTTTTATCAAGGTAAGTGGTCCACAACTAAAGTTATTGTAAGAAAATTACTTTTCTTCTTAAAGTCACAGTGACCTTGAACTTGGACATTTTCACCTTAAAATAAATAGGTTTCTTTCTCACCCCAAGAGCTAGCCAACCACAAAGTTTAGTATACGTAGATGGTGTATAACTAAACTTACTATGCAGAAATGAAAAGATAACAGACAGATAGATGGACAATGTCATAGCATTATACACTTCACCTTTTGGTGGGGATATACAAATGAAATTCCTAAAAATTGCAAAGTAAAGCAAGCAATAGAGAATCAACTCATAAGTCCTAAGAAAAAACTTAAGTGAATTTGTATATGGTGACATATAAATCCCCCTTTTCCAAATTAGGAATATCAATATGGCATAGTCTGCTTAACACAAATACCATAAATTTAAGTACTGTACTTTGGTTGAGCCGTAATGGGGACATTTTAGGTAAAACACTGATTTTCAAGGATAAAACCACTCTGGAGTAAAGGACACTTGTGCCATTTTTAATAATTTTTTAAGAAAAAAGAATGTACTGTCTGTAACCATAATAACACCACATGGACATGGACAACCTCACAATTAGGTCTAAGACTTCATGGCTCTTCAGTGATAGATCTACTTTAAACAAGCCAATTTGTGTTTGATGCAGCACTTAAAAGACTTGGATCTATTTATTAACACTTTTGAATTGCAATTAATTAATTGCAGTTCATAATTAAAGTTAAATAAATGACCATACATATATGGTTTTTACTGGCTCACCTGGAGTTAATAACACAATAGGTTGCCACCATTTATAACTTGTTGTAGCTAATCAAATTTTACAAAGGGAGATAATTCATATGGGAATGCTTGATTAACCTGTCACATTGTTTAGAGTGTATCATCAAAAGATCAGCAATGTTTTACAAACAGAATGATACGAACTTATTAAAACATTTGTCGCTCAACATTTTGCAATAGTTCACTAAAAAGTCCTCACCATATCAGAAAATACACATGACCTATGCTGCCATTTCAATCTGGTGGCAAGTAAAGAGGTTTCTTCATGTAGCCTCATGCATAAAGGAAAGTGAAACTACAAAGAACCAGTGATTTCCATACTGCTTATTTTTAGATCCAAAATAAATGAACTGAATTTGCATCACCCCTGAGCAAATTAATTGATTCTAAGAGATCTTTTCAATAAACTGCCACTAATGGAATCTTCACAACTTTGGGAAATACCCGTAGTTTCCCTAAATGTACAAGCCACAACTCTAAATGCATGGAAAAATGTATTGATAGTTCTGTCACATATGCCATACCCCATATGGGTGTTATCTGTCAAAAATTATGGTACAAATAAAGCATTAATCTGTGGAATGTGGAATTTTCTAAGTCTAAACCTGTCAAAACACAGAGCTATGATTATCACTTTTAGTGTCAGTAAGATCCATAGCTTTAGTATTGGTTTGAATATAACACTTAGAATTCTTTCTGAAAGATTTCAGTCCTTCTCAGCCATAACAATAGCACAATATATAAAAGTCAACTCAGTCTTATCATTTATCATACCCCATCAAACAGTGAGTCTACCTATTTATCCAATCAAGGTGGAAGACTACTCAAATCGTTTACATTCAGAACGAATTCATATTGAAATAAATTAAAGGATGGACTGTAGTAAATATGTCAATTTGAAAAAAGTGGGTGGGTTGCTGAACTAGTTTTGTTACTATCAACATCATTGTAATATGATCCTTCCCATAAGATTTTACATAGGATTCAGTGGGATTTTACATAGGATTCAATGGGATTTTACTTACAATTCAATGTGATTTTTCATAGGAATGGAATTTTACATAGGATTCAATGGGATTTTACATAGGATTTTAAATAGGATTCAATGGGATTTTACTTACAATTCAATGTGATTTTACATAGGAATGGAAGTTTACATAGGATTCAATGGGATTTTACATATGATTCAGTGGGATTTTACATAGGATTCAATGGGATTTTACATAGGAATGGAATGTTACATAGGATTCAATGGGACTTTACATAGGATTTTAAATAGGATTCAATGGGATTTTACACAGGATTCAATGAGATTTTACATAGGATTCAGTGGGATTTTATATATGATTCAATGGGATTTTACATAGGATTCAATGGGATTTTACATAGGATTCAGTGGGATTTTACATAGGATTTAATGGGACTTTACATAGGATTCAATGGGATTTTACATAGGATTCAATGGGATTTTACATACTACACCATTCTCAATCCTCAAATAGCAACAATTTACTTTCATGTTGGTACGCTGACCAACTTAAAACCTCACTGAGGCCTGCTGACTTCTGATCATGAAATACTGTTAATTATGCTGACCAATTTGATGAATATAAACCTCACTGAGGTCTGTTGACTTCTGATCATGAGATATTGCTTTTTTCTTTTTCTCCATTGATATCAATTATCATGGTTTTGCAAAATATTACATTTTTTCAGTACTTAAATTTGTGAATTTGTGGAAGGGGTTCTGTTTTCTTCATTAATAGATCATTGTTTGTTCGACCTTAACATTTGCGTTTTGTAGCAAACACAGAATAAATAAAAATTGGCACCTCAAATAAAATAAATTCAAAGTAATGAAAAAAACATAAAATTGCTGCCCCAGATTCTCATATTGCTTTCCAACTTGCATTCACCTTCATGGTAAGTTGATAGGTACCATATATTCTCACGTATAAGTTGAATTCAACTGCAAACAACATAATGTGCCGGCAGATCAGGGTCTATGTTGTTTGTTATACTGATTAGTCCTAACAAACTGCACAGACCCTGATCTGCCAGCACATTATATGATAGCAGATCTGGGTCTGTGCAGTTTTCAGTTGGACTCAACTTATAAGCAAGTATATACCGTATGAAATGAAATACTTGACACAAAATATCTTACTCCAATCAATCACTATACACTGTAACATATATTTCAAAATCAGATTTGTAGTAGCAAAACATGTGACAGAAGCTCAATCAAGGATTAAATCTGATATAAAGACAACAGAGTTCATGATATTTCTGGTAAAGAATTAAGAACACATTTAGGACATGCTAGAGGCAGTGGACCCTTCCTACTATAATACTCTGTCAGCAAATAAGATGTTCCTGGCATCTTCACTGGTGCAGATGTGAGCTCCTTTTTAAACTTTGTCAACTCTGACATAAATCCTACTTTGGTGAAGTGATGTCCACATGTGAATAATACTGCATCAGTTCTCTGAGTATCACCACTAGATGGCACTGCCTGATCTTGCTCCTGCAGCTGCTCATGAAGATAATCAACCTCACTCTTTTTCACATAAATGTATTTCTTTGATTCAGAATTCTTGCTCAAATTCTGAACAATATCTTGCCAGAGCTGATCAAAAGGAAGTTTATCTCCAGCAAATATGTCTTTTGGAAGACTGTCCAAAATATTTCCTCTCACATATTGCTTGATTTTGGAGAACACAAAGGGATTAGATTTTTCAATGTTGTTTTGAAAGGAATGAAGAAATGTTTTCAGAACTCTGAGACAGAACTTGGGAGAGAAGCCATCCAGCAGATCCTTGGATATACCATCTGAAGTATCTGACTCACTGCAATCTATGGATCTAAATATAAAGAAATTAAAAAGTTCATTTTAATATTTATTTATCAGTATTTTACAAGTTATTTAAACTCATTTAGGAATAATATAATAATATAAATATGGGCAGAAAGTTCCTTTTCAATTTAGTATGACCAGAAGGATCTCTGATCCAGTGGTATTTATTCAAAATTGGCAGATTCAAGTTTCTGCTGCATACTTGCTACTCTACTCCTGCTATCATATTTGTTGAATATGAATCTGGCAGTTGTATATTCTAAAAAGCTTTGTTTTAAACTATACAAAGGTTTTTGTTTGCTTGAGTGTTTTATAGCACAGCAACACAAATATGTTGTTTAGTCCCAAAGCAATCTGAATAAAGATCCAAATGGTTAGCTGGACAAGGGCAAGAGAAAGGCTAGTAAAATATATGTATTTTAAACCCTGACCTATTTGTGCAAAGGAACTTTAGCTCTTTCTACTTAAAGACAGGGTTAGAAGTGAAATTATCTTTTAAAATTTGAGTTTTCTTTTAGTTTTTTCAAGGTTTTAAAAAAAATTTGGAGGTTCAAGACACAAAGCAGTTACAAGATTATCTCCATGGTGAGCATAACATTTATTAAAAATTTGAATATCCCCATAAAGAGAAAAGGGACTCTGTTACAGAGCAGTGAAAACACCATTCTGTGAGGATTGTTTTGCCTGACCTGGAGACAGACTGTCCGCTAACATGTTCTTCTTCCCCGGAATGTGGCGCTTTACGAGAAATGTGGCTGGCTCGGAGAGTTATCCCTTCCAAGGCATCCAGCAAAGGAGGTTCCACCTCCATGCAAAGAGAAGGGGCATGTGAGCCTCCTTGATATTGGAGATATGCTACAATGGATGTGTTGTTGGAGGAGACCATGACACAATGGCTCCGTACTCTGTCAACGCACCCTAAAACACTTTTGGTAAAAGAATCTTAATCCGAGCAAAGGTTGACGTAAATGGACTTCGAACTGTGCAAAGATTAAAGTGAATGCAATGCTAATGCTGTTGATGATCTGACAGTGATATGCCGTTATGGGTCTATCAAATGAATGATAGAATAAAATGACTGGATGTCTTTAATTTGCATAATTCACATGCTTTCTCGACCGCTAGGCCAGCCTAATGAAAAACCTGTGTGCAAAAAAGCATTTTTTGTGGGGTTGGGGTAGAACCGTTCATCATATTTTCAAATTTGTCCTTTTTTTTTTTATTCAGGTTTCCTCCAGTTTTTTTGGCTTTTTCAGGTTTCTAAGGTCAAAATGAAATTTTAGGGTTTCTAGGTTTTTGAGGTCCGCTGCTGACCCTGTTAAGAAAATTAATATTTTACAGAGATGACATTCTTCCTACACAATTTCCATAACAGAAAATTATATTGTTCTAAAGACAATGCAGCTACTGAAAATTATAAAATTCTAGCACCACTGAATTTTTGCAAAATTAATACATGCAAGATACTTGTAATATTAAAGTTTTGCAAATTATTATTTAACTGAACTAAAGTTCTTATCAAGAAAATATTTTTAAAGTTTTAAAGAAAAATGTAAAAAAAAATGTATTCTAATGAAAAATGTTTGATTCAGAGTACTTGCGTTTACATGGTTTCCACAAACTCTGCATAGTGAAAAAAAGACCTAAACAGATGTGAAGGCACAATAGTCAGTTTTCAGGAAGCATTAAATACCTGAAGAGGTGAAGACCAAGAAGACCAGCAGTGGTGTCTAGTGTAGTATCCAGAAAAGCTTCCAGACTAGATGCAGACAGTTGATGCTCTGACCAGTGATGTAGTACCTACAACACAGAGGATGCACCAAATCTGACTGAATCAATATAATGATATGAATTAAAATCTCTACCAAACTACTACAAAGCTCTTTCTAAACAAGCAAAACTCTCATGACATGCTCTCTTTTGTATTCTTGAATGATTTCATGCTCATGTTGTAATTAGATGGAAATAATTTCTCTTATACCAAAATTATTTTTGAATTACATGAAAAATCATATTTACATCTGAATGTATACTAAAAGATACCCTTTTATTCTGCACTAAGGTCATGAAAGAAACTATATCAATGTGACCTACTATCTCATATGCTGGTTTAGCTTGAACCAGGAAACATTGTCACAAATTTTCACAAATATACCAACAGCCCCCCAAAAAGATGAAACTACAAATATTATGATATGTGCATTGCAAAGGGCTCAACTAACTATGTAGCAATCTGCTTGGCAGGTCTTTAAACAGAGGAACTTGTGTTCGCAATCTAAAATTAGGAGAAGATGGGCATTCAGGGAACATAACTCTTCTAAATAATGACATGGAGTACTGAAAATTAAAGTCAATCAAGGTCTGCATGCTATTTGGTTGAAATCCAACAATCCTTGGTAAAGTAATGCTGCAGAAACCAAAGTCAGGATGATGGATAATCAGTGGCCACGCATCCTTGTAAATGGGACAAAACCCATAACAGGAACATCTAAAGATATGAAACAATGTTTACATCAAATTGCATTAGAATATGTTTAATGGTTCTTGAGCTATGATGATTACAAACAATATTCTATGTAAAGATATGAAGTTGATCAACAAGGGCCATAACTCTGTCTGAAATGAATAGAGGAGACAAAACCCATAAAAGGAATATCTAGGTCTAAGTGACAATCTTGTTACAAATTCCATCTGAATATGATGAATGGTTCTTGAGTTATGGAGACTGCAAGAAACATTCCAAATTTGCATATACTGCAATACACACATCGTAATATCTGTGATTTTATCTTTATTTTCACTGTTAGTATATTTGTGGAAATTTGTAACAATGTTCCTGCATCCAAATTTCCATGTGAAGACAAGAATTTGCTCAATACGGACCATAACTGTTTCATAAATGGAATAGATGAGAATAAACCCATAATAGGCACATGTAAGTCGGAGACAATGTTCGTACCAAATTGCATCAGAATATGTTGAAAGGTTCTCGAGCTATGAAATTTACAAGTCTATCCAAAATGGAGTTGATGTCCAAAAGGTCATTGAGACAATGTACAAACCAAACTTGTATTAAAATATGTTGAATGCTTCCTGAGCTATGGTGGTTACAAGGATCTGCTGTAGTGGAGATCTCAAACTGAATGAAAAAGGGCAATAACTCTATCAAACTTGGACCTGAAAAGGTGAAACCTTTAAAAGGAATATTTACATTTAATAGGCAATTCACCTACCAAATGACATCCAGTAATGTGGATGGGTTACGGTGATATGGTGGTTACAAGAAGTGTGATCTGAAAGACAGACAGATGGATGGATGGAAAAGGTGACTACTATTATAAGACTCCAACATTTCGATGCAGGACTGTAACAAGGCACCAATTTTTTAACTACCGCATAATGTGCCGGCAGATCAGGGTCTATGTTGTTTGTTCTACTGATTAGTCCTTACAAACTGCATAGACTCAGATCTGCCAGCTCATTATGCGACGGCAGATCTGGGTCTATGCAGTCTGCAGTTGGTAACGGCCTATATGTGAGTATATATGGTATGCTGTAAGTCTGAGAACCAAAAACATCTGGTGAAGAAGGTAGATCACTGTGATCAACTTTACTAGTACAGAAATATACATGGAACATTTGTCAAGAGATTACAACTTTTATTGTGATGACACAGCTGTGGATGCTGCCCAACCAGTAAGATAAAGATACCGTCAAGTTTCTTCTCCAAAATTTGCTCACAAGGAGGTAACTACACATATGTGAATTCATTTATTTTCATGGGTATAAAAAAAAAATTCCGCAAAAAATATTTTCATCGATGCTCAAATTTGTGGATTGGAGGATAGGTGTCCTATTATTTCCACAGAAGGATCATTGTTCACTGGGACTTTAAATCTGTGGTTTGTAGCAAGCATGAAATCCACAGAAGTTGGATACCCAGGAAAAAAGTTGATTTGCAATTAGTAATGTCTATGCAGAGTAAGAAATTTTGTGTGCATGTGTGTTGGGAGGGGAGGGGGGGAGTAGCAGCACTTTTAACACATTATTGGCTATAGCATGCCAAGGAAATGGGAACTAAGTGCCTTCCCCATGGACACACCAATGAAGCCCACATGCGCTGGCCTGGGCAGGTTTTAAATCCCATAACCCTTGGATTATGAGTCTGAAATCTAGCAAATGAAGTCTGCCTTTCATACAGAAGAACAAAGATGTAACTAAAATGTAATTCCCACCAGCTTAATTGGAACAGGATTCAAGGGGCCATTGTGTCATCGTCTCCTCCACACATACCAGTACTAACCCTCTGTAAAAAAGACAATTGATCCCATATTTGTGCTAATAAGGTAAATTAAAATTTCAATTAAAAATGGATTCTTAACAGACATCAAGCTTTTTACATCAAAAGTACTCCCAATGATGATACTGCATATTTTTTTACCTGCTTCAGCATCTGTCTGAGCTCCTCCTCTTTAAATGCATCACTGGTCTTCTTTTCCAAGGCCAATCTAAATACAACAGGACACCTAATGTACAATATGACAGGACCTATGTAGAACTTAGTTCTTATTATTATTATTCCAGAATCTCTTAGTCTTTCTAGGCTTTTTAGTTTTAAAAATTTGCCTTTTTCAATAATGAGAGGCCCTGATATCACTCACCTGGCATACATTGGTCTAAATAGCAAATGCATTAGTAATATGGCAGGTAACTTGAGCTTAAAGACACCCATCAAAGGTTCCATTTATTTTTCATTTTTATTAAATCCTACACTTCTATGATTAGCAATTTGGAAATCTGATACTTCAAGCCTTTTAGTTCCACCATTGCACTTGCCCCACTTGCTGTTGGATATTTGATATTTTGCCAGTGGCAAGGGAACTTTATGGTGGAGTTGAGGGGAGGGTTGTAGCGTGATTATACCGGTATTAAAGTTTCAAAAAAATGTTCTATATACTTAATCATTTCAGTTCATAATGAAACTAAAAATTACTAACTTAAATCCATAAAGAACTATGTTAAATAATATTTTGACTAGAAAAGCTGCAAGTTGAGATCACTGCATCCACAGGAGTTTTACATTTCTTGTATAAAAAACAGGGAAAGGTTAAGAAAAAAGACAAAATACCTGTAACCATATTATTTGTATATATTCATAGTACAGATATTTCATTTTTTTCTGAATTTTTCTGTTTCTTATGCATGAAACATCAAACTCCTGTGCTGCATCTGTGTGACATGCAAATTTTTCTCTACAATGTTGAACATACGGTGCTTCATACTATAAGTGGTTTAGAAATAGCGCCTGATGCGGAAAAGGTCGCTGTCCTAGTTCAATCTGCCTTGTCTGACACTTTGTTGAACAAACTAACAACAGTGTTGCTTTTCTACACAGTTTCAGCTTTTGAGAAAAGTATATGTTGATTGCATCCAGCATAGTTTGACAAGGGCTGACTTTCAAACATTTTAAATACCTCCTGGACTGACAAAAGTGTTCTTCTGCTTGTGCTTTTGACATAACTCACAAAACATAGCATTTAATGTTTTGTCTGATCTCAGTCATGAGAATTCAATTGGTTCAACCATTTGCTGTTGAAACTTACTGATTTCCTGATGCCTCACTTTCTCTTATTCATAATTGTTAATGCTATCTATGATAACTCTAGCAAAAATAATAGTGGTGTGTCTTTCTTATGATGTTATTATTTGTTAAACTCTTAATCAGTGGTGATTTATACCATCAAACATATTTGATTGGCTATTTTTACTATTGAACAACCAATTAACAAAACTCAAATAGGTGCTTTGTATGCTTGATTGATCTTTACTTTCCTATGGGTCTCTGCATCATTACTTTTATTTGAAACAAAGCCGAAGAGGTATTTATTGTTGGCATTGTAGCAATGCCAACAATTTAAAATGGAGATTCTGTTTGATGCTTGACATTATGCATAGCAGTATCAATGGGATCACTCCGGCATGGCAGTGTACATCTTAATCTCATTTGTTGGTGGAAGTCCAAAGCCAGGATTATCAAGCAATTATGACCAACACTTGAGGAAGTCTGACACCTGTTATACAAAGATTTGCCATCCCATGCTTGTTTTGTAGGATAAGGGGTTTGAAATTATTAAACTTTACAGTTGTGAAGTTAAATATTAGAAAAGAATAAAATTTACATTCATAACTAAATGTCTGACAGGAATATTTTGCAGTCAGTTAAAATAATATTACCATTGGACATGTCTGGCATATACAAGGGTATATATATACACACACAGAGAGTCAAACCTGTCACTAGTGCCACTCATGGGAAAAGGCAAAACTGGCACACAGGTGACCGCTGTACACAGGTTCAACTTTTAAAACTGGTTTTTGATTAAATACCATGCACCAAATATTGTTATCATTATTATTATTATTATTATTATTATTATTATTATCATTACATTATCAAGATTGTTTTATGTGCACTGTACAACAAAATCATAATTATGGGTATATGATGTTTTCTCCCATATTTATGTTCCACACAAGATTACTGTATCCTGATCACTTCAATTAATCCTATAAATGAAATCATCACCGACTTAAAAATATACATCGATCTTAGTTTGTTCACGCTATAAAAACAATATCTGGATTAGTCAGTTGCTCAACTTGCCAAGATCAAAAGACAGTCGGCTTATGTGAGAAGTCAGTGATGAACAGAAAATCAAAAGAAGCCGTATATAGATATTCATTGTGACCCATGAACTGAAACTTCACCTGCCTTTACAGACATGTTTTGAATATTGAATGACCTCTGACCCTAATGAAATGGGATGTAACTCGTATCTCTTCTCAAAGACAAACTTTTTACTTCAGAGCTAGCTTTAATTCACAGGCAAATAGATGAAGATATCTAACTATACCTGTCACACTGGCACAAAAGTTGACTTACATTTCTGCTGCAACAACACAACTACTTTTCCCACCATCCAGCAAATGAATTGCTTCGACCTTCTGCCATAATGATAAAAACTGCCTCGTTTTCAAATCTGACATATTGACACCTTTGAGTTACACTGTCAACATGACTAGAGTTATGAGTACAAGTGAGATACGAAATATTTGCACATCGATTCACATGATATTCCTTTATCTAAACAATGCCTTCCTCATGAAGCAAAAATTCAGTTTGCACAGACTGAACGGTCAATGTAGATATGCTCTAGTGAACACTTTTGGCAGGGACAAACAACTGTTTGGTTAGGAAACATCTGGCCGCTGACTGCATAGACAGATTACCATTACATAGAGAACATTGAAATTTGCTGGGGAGAAATTAGAAATGGCTGTCACAGGTGACAACTGAGTAAAGGTGACTGTTAGGACAGGTTTGACTGTATATATATATATATATATATAAATTATGATTATTTATATATATATATATATATATATATATATATATATATATATATATATATATATATAATCATAATTTTTATGGAAATTTGCAAAAATATAACCAAATAAATCGTGGGAGAAACAGAAGTCTCTAGGTAATCTAGAGGTAAAAGAAAGAGAAGTCCCTAGGCCATCCAGTGGTAGAAGAAAGAGAAGTCCCTAGGCCATCCAGTGGCAGGATTCTGGATGTTCTGGAGCAGTTGGGCATATAATATGCTAAAGCATCTGTTAACAGAAACCCAGACCCATGTCAGGATAATTTCCAACTATTTGGTTGAAACTGGTGGTATTTGACATGTTGTTTAACTATGTTTCTACTCTGAGTAAACTTCAGTTAAACTAGATGTTGTGCTGGTATCTTTTGTATGAATGTAAAAGGTGTTCATGCTAGGACTCTACCTATCAAATTTGGTCTGATATGGTTTATTATTTTTGGAGAAAAAGTTGTTCAATGAATGTTTTTTTTTTATATATTAGCAACATTAGCTGTACTTGATTGGTGTTGAGTATCATATGTAGGTTTCCATCTGGTTGTTTAGGAAGCTACACCATTGCTGAGGGGGTGGGGGCATCCCAAAGAAAACTTTAGTACAGAATATCTGAAGGAACATTCTTACCAAGTTTAATTAAAATTAAATGGCTGAGCCATTCTGAAGAAATGAAAAAGAGGTTTTCTACCCAGTTGTTAAAGGAAGCTGCATTGTTGATAGGGAACCATCTCAAACATAATTCAAGTAGAACAATTCGTATAAATAATTACTACCAAGGATGAACACAACTGGCTTAGCCATTCTGGAGAAGTTGAAAATGGGTTTTCCACATGGTTTTTATGGAAGCCAAACTGTTGCCAGGGAGCCACCCTGGAACAAATCTGGTAAGACATGTAGAACAAATTGTCCCTACCAAGTTAAATCAAAAATTGGCTCAGCCATTCTAGAGAAGAAGTTGAAAATAGGTTTTCCGCATGGTTGCTGTGGAAGCTACACCAATGCTTCCATCCCACAAAAAAACCTAAGACCTAAGAAACATTCCTATAAAGTTTGATCAAAATTGACTCAGTTGTTCTAAAGAAGAAGTTAAATATAGATTTTCCATACGGTTGCTACAGAAGCCACACCACTGCCAAATGAGTCATCCAAAAACTAATTCTAACTGAACATGTCCATTGAAACATTCCTCCACCAAATTTGATCAAAATAAACTAAGCTGTTCTAAATATTGCAAAAAGTTTTTCTACATGATTTCTAAGGAAGCCACGCTATTGCAACTCCAGACACAAATTTGATGTTTGTCGCCCTTGGAAACTGTTCAGCATGCCTGGGCAAGAGGCCTTTAGTGAGAGAAAAATTGTGACATACACAGGTGAAATCAGTCAAGCATCACATTGAATTTACTGTGAAGTGGATGCTAACAATGAAAAAAAAAAGAGTTATTGAAATTACATGCATAAAGTTACAACACATAATAACAGACAAAACTTGTAAAATGCATAGACTAGGTCAAGTACTGAGTTGAAATGAAGTACAGTGGAATTTACAGCCATCAATTAAAATGGCACCAGCATGCTTATTATATGACGAAGTTAGAAGTGTGAAATATTTGTCTATGATGGAGATAGAGCAATAAATTGGAAGAAATATAGCTGGATGATACTTCAATGGTGTGAGAAAACTCCACAGAATTGCCCAACTGATGAAAAGGCACATGTGGATCCAAAATCTGTGAGGCCTTGAGAAAGAACATGTTTCTTTGCATCAAAGTAGTACCTGATGAATTGACAGGATTGGCACCAATTCTAAGGGAAACACTCCTGTCTGACTTCCACATTGCCAAGCAGATGAATTGTTAGCACTTTTGTTGCTAAAACAAACTGAGAGGGCTGGATTTGCGAGGTGGTGGGTGTACTCCAGCTAATATATTATGATCAGGTAATGTATTTGAAAAAGAAACAGTGTTGCCATCTATGAGAGGACAAGGGACAACTAAGGGAATAAATTTATAAATGAAACCAAAAGTTAAGAAAATATTGGTTGCTTTTGGACATAAATTGTTTTTATTATATAAAGTGAACATTTCTGTATTTTTAAAAATGATAATTGTGATAGCTTTTGATATTGAAATGATACAAAATATTTAAATTATTGACTTTTGGCAGATTTTGGATTCTCAAAGAGAGATGCACATGAAACACAATATTTAAAAAAAATATACAAATCAAATTTGTCAAAACCTCACGATGGTGAGATAATTGCTAGTTGAGTAAAATAAAGTGAGAAAATTGATGTCACTGGTCTTCCACTGAAATATGGTAATCAAGCTTTATTTACAGGGTGCAGAGTTATCTCCTCTTACATGCAAATGTAACATGATCACTATTTTATGCTGTGAAGCAGAAACATGCAAAAATGTGGGAGGAGTGTCATGTTGTTATTTCCTATCAAAACCAAACAATGAAGTTTACACGTGATGACAACAGGCCATCTTATAAGCTCTTGTGGTCTATGACCAGTAGAGTTAATAAAAATCAGAAAAGTCAAGATCATGACAATGACATAATACTGACAGAAAAGCATGATGTAATCATTTGTTTAAAAGATATGAATTTCAATGAAAAGTAAATTAATCTTGCTTTGCTCTGGGATTTTTTGCAATGGACTGATCAATTTTAAAATAAGGAAGATAAAATATGTAAAATGAAAATTACATGGAAAGACATAAAGGGAAATTAATTTTGTTTTGGAAATAGGAGAACGAATAGAGTTTTATCAGATCTGTAAAATTGGATCTCTCACTTTCTCTTCAGGAATAGAGAGTGCATATACTCAACATCTTGTATCAGTCACTCAATCATGAGCAGCCAGGTATGGAAGTTATAAATACATTCTCATGCTTAAACTCACTCTCAACCCATAAATCTGGCATCTGATTGGTCAGTTCTTGGACATAAGTTAATCAGATATCAGAATTTTTAGTTGAATCTCAGTCTGAGCATAATAATGTTTTTATAACCACCTGGCTTGCTTCCTTCCAGCAACTCTAATTCTCACACAAAATCATTAGCTCTCAAATAAGCTGAATAATTCAGCTGTCTATCCTTGGCACAAATGCAAAAAAAACAGATCTTTGTGGTTTTTTAAAAAGTGTCATGATGCACCAGCAGATTAGGGTCTATGTTGTTTGATCTACTGATTACTCCTAACAAACTGTACAGACCCAGAACTGCCAGTGCATTATGTGATGGCAGATCTGGATCTGTGCAGTTTGCAGATGGACTTGACTTATAAGCACATGTATATGGTATAACAGATGAACTTCTATGAAAGGCAAAGAACAAGATTAGCATCTTTCACATTTTCACTCTGCCTCATGCTGCTTTCCAACACAAATTTTCTTTCTTCTCTTCAGAAAGTACTGGAGATTGAGACATCTTCACTTCAGTATATTATGTAATAAAACTTGTGCCTTCAAGTTTGATATCACTTTATAACACAATGAAGTAAAAATTAATTATTTTGACTCTATCAAATCTCAAGTCAAAATATTTGATTGCTTGGACACAGCAGACTTAAAACCTGTTTCAATTAATTGTTCATTTAAAAAGAACAAACAAACCTGTAGAACCTGACTTACCTATAGTAACAAACCTGTAGAACCTGACTTACCTATAGTAACAAACCTGTAGAACCTGACTTACCTATAGTAACAAACCTGTAGAACCTGACTTACCTATAGTAACAAACCTGTAGAACCTGACTTACCTATAGTAACAAACCTGTAGAACCTGACTTACCTATAGTAACAAACCTGTAGAACCTGACTTACCTATAGTAACAAACCTGTAGAACCTGACTTACCTATAGTAACAAACCTGTAGAACCTGACTTACCTATAGTAACAAACCTGTAGAACCTGACTTACCTATAGTAACAAACCTGTAGAACCTGACTTACCTATAGTAACAAACTGTAGAACCTGACTTACCTATAGTAATGCTGGAAGACCCTGAGAGACTGGCCACTAAATTCATCTGTATTTGTTTCCTGTCCAACTAATGCTCTGAGGTGGAAAGTTAGGGCCTATTGAAATAGAAATATGATTGGTGTAAAGTTAGGCCTATTGAAATAGGAATATGATTGGTGGAAAGTTAGGGCCTAATGAAATAGGAATATGATTGGTGGAAAGTTAGGGCCTATTGAAATAGGAATATGATTGGTGGAAAGTTAGGGCCTAATGAAATAGTAATATGACTGGTGGAAAGTTAGGGCCTATTGAAATAGGAATATGGTTGGTGGAAAGTTAGGGCCTAATGAACAGGAATATGATTGGTAGGTTTAATTAATAAAGAATATTCTAGAAGAATACCAATATATTTTAGTACCTATTATGTGTCATTTACTCTATCCTAAGATTGTCTGACAACATGTCATAAATGTATAAATGTTAAAAGGAGTACACTGAGTCTTATGTCTGCTATACCAATTGCTAAAATCTTTTATGCAAAACCACATGCAACATGTTCATGTCCCCGCCCCACGTTTTAAAAAACGCTGTTCCTCATCCACCCACCTACCACCTTTATTCTTCTTCTTCTTATTATTATTATTATTACCTAAAGAAACATAGTTTATCTTGACCTTGAAGCTTACAGTACTATGTGTACATGAGCTTACCAGAATTCTGAACTGATAATAATTTCATGTACTTAAAAGTGATGAAGATTCAAATAAATCCTTTCCTCTAATAAAAAAAAGATATGAACATGTACCATACTTAGAAATGGCAATATACAAGAACATCTAAACCTGAGGGCTGTGATTACTTCAAGCATGAAACTAGTGATAACAACAAAGAATATTATGATATCAAGAGCAAAGCATAACTCCCTCTTAATTATGTGAGGGTAAATACAGAATATAAAAATAAATAAAAGTCATTTGGCAATGATTTCATTCCCTATCTGTATGTGCAACATGTCAAAATTTATAAATGTCATACATGGTATTTTTACCTGTGAGTAATTCTTCAAATGGCAGTTGACACTAGCTGCACTGCACCAGTCCTCCATGTCAACACATCTCCTTACTAACTGATGCTCATCACACACACCAGGCAAGTACTGAAACAGCAGACAACATTCTGACCATGATGTAGGAGAGGTGAGAGCTTATTTCATAGACCAGCAATCAATCTACAGATAATTGGGACTTTTTTGGGGGGACTAATTTTGCAATTAAAAATGTTTAATCCATGTATTTTCTATATCCAATCTATAACAGGTATGTTTCCACTTGCTTATAAGTCGAGTCTAACTGCAAACTGCACAGACCCAGCTCTGCCATCACATAATGAACAGGCAGATTGCAGTCTATGCAGTTTGCTAGGAGTAATCAATTGAACAAACAACACAGTGAATTATGTGATGGCAGATCAGAATCTATGTTGTTTGCAGTTAGACTAAACTTATCAGCAGACTAATACATTATTCAAAACAGAAATAACCTTGAACAACTAATATTTTTTTCCCTGCCCCCTCTGGTAAGTCATAAATAAATGCTGGTGAGTTGTATATGGTATTGACAAAACAGAACTACAAGCTAAGAGACTAACAAAAGAAAATGTACTGGAAAATATAAAGGAGATTTTCAAATTTCTACATTTGACAGGATGCCACTGATAGTACTGTTGAAAATGCATCACAATTCTTTAGTTTTAGCATTCGGCAACCAATGATATCCACAAAACAGCAATAAATGAAAAACTTCACAAGTCCCAGACATTAGAAAAAGTAGGTCATAGTAACCAGGTTTTGTAATATTATTAGAGTGAAGTTTAAGATGCATCTATAACATGAACTTCTTTCTCCAGCAAGAAAATGGCCTACATTCATTTCAAGCTTTCTAATCACTGTTCTATTATGATTCCATTAAACCTACAGTAAAACCATGGCCTCTGACTGACACGTATGCAGATATGGTCTGAGGTTGGTTTAAGGAATCAAAACACAACAGAAATAATACCAAAGGTATAATCTATTTTAAAATATTGAAATATTTAAAATATTTACATATTTAAAGATCAAAGAAGGTAAATACTGTGAATTCATTTACTTTCATATGAATCAGTTTTTTATAGAGGTAGGGGTATATAGTAATCCATGTGTCCATCTGTCTGGCACAATGTACTTAGCACAACTAGTCCCCCAGTTTTTTATAGAGGTAGGGGTATATAGTAATCCATGTGTCCATCTGTCTGGCACAATGTACTTAGCACAACTAGTCCCCCAGTTACTGATGGACTGCATTGCAGATTGGAAAATATTATGGTTATCACCTGAGGATGTGCATAATGGTAAATCACCTTGCTTGCACAATTTGTTTGAGAGTTATTGCCCTTTCTGTCTTGTAGTTTAATGCAGTGTATGACACAATCTCATTAACGCAATTAGTTCTGCAGTTTTTGATGGATTGCCATGAAACTTGATAAATATTATGGTCATCATCTGAAGATGTGCATACTGACAAATCATTTTGCTCCCCAAATTTTGTGAGAGTTATTGCCCTTTTTGTCTTGTAGGTTAATGCAGTGTGTGACACAATCTCATTAGTGCAATTAGTCCCACAATTTGCTATGAGCTGCCATGAAACTTGGTAAATATTATGGTTATCTCCTGAGATGCACATATCACCCTATCACTTTGCTCCACAATTTTGAAAAAAGTTATTTCTCTTTTTGTCTTTTAGCTTCATGCAGTTTTTGATGGATTGGCATGAAATTTGGTAAATATTATGGTTATCACCTGAAGATGTGCATGTCACTCTGATCCCAAATTTTTTTCTCTCGGGTTGTTGCCCTTTTTGTCTAGTAGCTTAATGCAGAATTTTGTCAATGCGGCTAACAGTTTTCAATGGATTGCTGTGAAACTTAGTACATATGCTCATCATCAGAAGATATGCATGTTTACCAATAATTTTACTCACACTATTTTCATTAAGAGTTATGAGCTTGTTTTTATTAGAGACTCATCTCCATCATGGAAGCGGGGTGGGATTCGAAGAGGCAGGGGTATGTGACCAAATAGGTCACCATTCCTCTAGCTGTTTATGTGAAAAACCAATTTTTAGAGTAAAATATGTTTCTTCCATAATATTTACCTGATGATATATAAGGAGTACATCCACTAACTTGCAAATCCAGCCCTTCTGAGGTAAAAGAGGTGTTTGTCATGTCTTTCGGCTTGTTTTAGCAACAGAAGAGCAAAAAGTCATCTGCTTGCAAATATGAAGTCACACATGAGTGATCTTGCCCTTATATAGTTAGATTGGTACCAAAATCCCATCAATTCATTAGTTACTACTGGAGCAGATGTGCATGCTCTTCCAAGAATGTAACTGCCAGGAGGGTATGGCAGGGTGTCCCCATATTATGATTTGGAAAGTATTATTGAAGAAACATATTTTACTCTAAAAACTGGTTTCTTCTTCAAATATATTCCCCAATGATAATGCATTTTGAAAACAGGTAAGATGAGGAGGGAGTTACATTGCCTTATCCTGGAGTTGGCCCTGTCTCATGGTCTCTTAATGTACATGAAGCAGATTCAAGTCTCATGTGAGATACAGCCTCAAGTCTCATGTGAGATACAGGCCAGGTGAGATACAGCCTCAAGTCTCATGTGAGATACAGGCTAGAGTTAGCACATGGTTTATGCATGGATGTAATTTGAAGAAAAAACATTTCACTCCCACAAATCCAGCAGAACTAGAGTAACCCACATAACTGTTAAGCTGCTGAATGACCAGGGAAGGTAGCCTGTTGCACTGCTGATATAGGTCCCTTCAAGTCAAACTAAGCCCCTTGGGATAAAAGGCCTCTGTGGTTAAAGCTTGGGAAAGTCATCCCTGGCCTCCATCCCACAGCTTGGATTATTTCAGTTAAGGAGTAGTTGCATTAAAATGTTATGCTAGTGGCAACTGCCCTAACCTCATAAGCCAATATGCACAAAAACTTTCATCTGGTCTTTGGTTAGTTCCTTATAAGCTGCGCGAATAACCCATCATATCCAGGACAACAGTGCCTGAGCCAATATATCAACACTTCCTTCTTTGATCGATTCAGTTTGCTTCAGGTACTATTTCAGAGCCCTTATAGGATCCTGTAGATGCCCTTGGGGCAAAGGGTCCAAGAAAGACAGAGGTTTAAAGACAAAGGACTGCTTCCCCATAAGCAGCAACTTATTCTTGGCAATGAAAGCAGATGCTGTCATGAGTAAAACCAAACCATCAAGATAGTTTGGATTGACCAACTAGACATGTATCTCACTGATCCTGCCTGCTGTAGCTACAACAACAAGGAAGCAGGTTTTGTACGAGAGGTGGGTCAAGGATGCTCTAGGCAGTGGTTCAAAAGGTACCTTATTCAACCGTGTCAGAATGAATGCAAGATTCCATTTCAGACAAAGGGTCAAAAGCCCTCAGTTGAGACAAATCAAACTCTGCAAGAAAGTTAGAGAGGTCATCCTTTTCATGATGTAAAAATGTCTATGAAATTGTAGAACAGTAGCTCTTGATCATCATGGAAGCTAACTTCTCCTTCCTGAGCCAAAGGAAAACATATGCTATCTATGGTACAAAGGATTTTAAAGGAGAAATGTTTTTGCTCACACCACTGGGAGAGAACTATCCATTTCCTCTCATAAGCTTTTAAAGTGTGGTAAGCCTTCTTGTCCAAGCAATTCTGTCCAACACTTGTTCTGAGTACTGTTTTCTTCTGAGGCCTTGTTTGATATTAGCTAGGCATGCAAGTTCAGAAACTCTGGGTCCAGATGGAAGGCATGCATTTTTAGTTTTCTGAGTAGGTTGGGAGAAGACAGAATTTTTCTGGGAATCTCCACAGCTGAATTCAATATATCATTGATTCATGATGCTTCCCACTTGCTTTTTGCAAGACTTTGGGAATCAAAGGTGTGGGGGTTAAGCATATGCATCAAGACTGTTCCAGTTCAGAGAAAGTGCATTGACTGCCAAGGCTTTCAGATCTGGGACCAGAGAGAAAAAGGTCAGGAGTTTTGCATTCCATCTTTCCTCAAATAGGTCAATAAAGGGATCCCAACAAGCAGAGATTCTAATAAAGAGAGGTTGAATGGAGCATCTGGTACGAATTGGCTGATTCTGTCAGGACAGTGAGTTCACTAGGATGCTAAGCCTGCCTGAGATGTAGCAGACTTGGATATGGATTTGTTGATGATGACACAACCTGATAAAATCCCCAAAACCAGAAGGCAATTGTCTGGGGGCTTGGTTCCCTCTGCCTCCTGATGTAATTCACAACAGTTGAGTTGCCTGGATAAAATAAGAATGCCATTTCAAGACAGTCTCCTGTCATGATTGAAAGGTATTTACTATAATGGCTTCATCTCCAGGTGACTGATGTGTAATGAGTGCTTCTGAAAGGGCCGAACCCTAATGACTTCTTGAATGTAGGGCAGGAGGTATGCACCCCAACCTGCAATGTCTGTGCAGATCTTAATTTCCAGCAGTTAATACTGCACTGGAATCCCCACCACAAGCCAAGTGACTTCAAAGACAGTTTCCGTGTTTGACACACCTTGGAGGGGTCCTTTCTGTTTCTCTGATCTCTCCTCAGAAGTTAGGGATGAGTTCTAGGTCGCTGGGCCTGCATGAGGTTTGCCTCTATGGTGGCCTTGCGTGAGGTTGCCTCTATTGTGGCCTTGGGGGAGATTTACCTCTAAGACGGCTGGTTTCCAGACCTCTTCCATCTGGCAAAGATAGAGGAAGTTAAAAGAAAGCAGCTGTAATCTGAGAATGGCTTTGTGGAGATCTTTCAGGAAGGTGAGCATGGAGGGAAAGGCAAAGGCATTTCTTTTAGCAAGTTGTAAATTAATAAACATCGCTATGGCATTGGCAAGTGTGTGCTGAGCTGCTCTTTTAAGCCATATGAAAGACTGACCATCAGAGTTCTTAATGGAAGGGTCTAGGCTATATTCAGAGTGCTGAAAAATAACCACTGAAACCAAGGCAAGGATTGATTCTATCATTATGACATTCTGAAACAGTTGTTGGGTGTCAAGGAAGGATTTATGGTCCATATGAATGGAGGAAGGTTTTGATATTTCCAGACCCACAATGATTCTATTAACAGCTGGGACATCACTGTGAAAAACTGCTGCATGTGTCTCGAGGAAAGCCAGGTTGAAATTGATGGAAGTCATTGATGTGAAAAGAAAGGCCTGATGACACTTGGGTCCTGAAGCTGCCTCTCAAAATAATGTAGTATATCAGTGACTTGACCAGACTGGGATATTTATCTGAATGAGAATTGGTCTTTCTTGACTAACAGATTGATGGATGTGTGAACTTTATAAGTGGCCAACAACAGAGTAAGTGGAGGTGGAAAAAACTCTACCAGCAAAAACAAACTCTGTGATCAATGTGTGGAAGGCTGAGTTTTTTTCTGGATATCATTGAATCAATAAAGGAAGATGGTGTTTATGTGAATCTTCTAACATGGATAAGTAGTGCAATTGAGAAACCTCCTTAAATGCATGTGACAACTGAGCTGGCAAAGGAGTTTGTGATGGACAGTGAACAAGGCTGGTGGTCTGGCCATGGTGGGACATGGTCATCTCCAGGCATTCACTGTGCATATCATCAACAGTCCAGGAGTGGTACTGAGCATTCAGGAATGGGTCATCACCGTGGTTGATACTGGGTTATGAGAAAACTGGGACCAGTGATGGATCTGTCAAGTGTGGTCCATGATACATCCTTGCTATATCATGATACAGTTCACAGATTCTGGTACCAGTTATACAAGGCATCCAAGTCAGAGACAGTGCTGGAACAGGCATGTTCAGATGTCAGGCTCTGTCTTGAAGCCAGAATTGGGTAATCTGGAAAAACATATCACCATACCCAGTCCTGGGCATCGAACGTTTAAGTCAAGGCTGCATTAGAGTAGATGTGGTCCATTGCTGGTGCTTAAGTCCAATAATGGCTATCTTGGGAAAGATCATTGGGGCCAGAACCAGTGTGAGTATGTGTTGCTGGTATATCTACCAATGGTCCAGATAGGCCTCTGTACCAGGCCAGTACTGACCTGAAAGGTAAAGCTGTGAAGATCAGTTCTGCTTGTGGCAACAAGGGTGACAGTGGGTCTGGCACTGAGTAAGAAGTTTGTAATGGCTTGGATTGCTGAATCTTCTTCTGAACTAAAGAACTTCTGCCTTTAGTGATTTGGCTAAGATGAAATTATTGACTGAGGCATCATTGTCAGCAATACTTATGGCATTCACATCCTTTGATAGTTTGCTTTTTAGCTCTATCATTTGCCCATGTTAGTTGTTTGGCAGAGACTGTTACCCATACATCCTCAGACCAGCATGAGCACACATCATTAATATGGCCTGAATTGCACCCAATTCAATTTATACAGGTAGAGTGATTACCTTCAGCTTGAACCATTTTGCATCCCCACAAACTTAATCCTGCTCACTGTGCTGATACCTGCAACTAGAGCAAAACAATATCATACACAGGTAAAATCAGTCAAGCACCACATGGAACATACTTTGAAGTGGGTGCCAACAATGATAACCAATGCATAGCCTTACAACATGTAATAACAGAACAATTATTTGACAGAATTCATAAACAATGTTGAGTACTGAGTTGAACTGAACTACAAAAGACACTAGTGCAGGCAATTAAAATGGTGCTGACATGCTAATCATATGAACAAGTTAGACAAATGAAGTGAAAATATTCATCTATGATGAAGATAGAGTAAAAGATAGACAGAAATATAGCTGGTGTGAGAAAACACCAAAGAATCACTCAACTATAGAATCACTCAACTGATGAAAAAGCACAACAGAATTTGATACCAACAAGGCCTCAGGAAGAAACACGTTTCCCAGCATGAGCATTATCAGTAACTAATGAATTGATAGGATTCAGTACCAATCCCTCTATCCAAGTGGAGACAACACTTGTCTTACTTCCACCTTGCAAGCAGATGACGTTTTAGCACTTCTGTTGCTAATACAAGCCAAAAGACATGGTGAACATATTTTTTTGGTTAGGAGGGCTGGATTTGCAAGGGAGTGCATGAACTTCTAATGTATTATTTTCAGATCACGCATCTTAAGAAGAAATTATATTTTTACTGTTACTTAGATTCAGTTCATGAATTGGGGAAGGAATCCGTTGTTTCCACATAAGGATGTTTTTTTGTTGGGTATAAAATTTGAAGCTTTTAGCAACCATAAAATCTATTTGAATTGGTATCCATGAAAAACTAATGAATTCATAGTAAGACAAATATAAATACCAACCTGTAATATGATTGGGATGACAATCCTTCCATATTTCTCATTACCCACTGAGGCTAGGTCTGGCATGTCCCATATATGGATACCCTCATTCTTGTAATGCATCTGCAATGGGAAAAAAAAAACTCAAGAGAAAAATCTCTTAACATGACATTCCATACTTTTACTGCTTATTCTAAAACTGAAGAAAAAAATGTAATACTGTAAATTCACTATTAAAATATATTATGATAAAACTTGACTCCAAATCATACCCAAACATATTCTGACCAATCAAAAAGCTGCATTTATACATTTCGATTCAGATTTCCAAGTCTTGAGTAATAATCATTACTTGAAATGTTGAGTAATGATTTATGAACACAAGGCCAAAAGACTGCATTTGTCATTTTCAAATCAGATTTCTAAGTCTGGAATAACATTTATTACTCGAAATGCTTAGTAAAGTTTTATGACAGCGGCTCTTGTTGCTACAAGTCAAGAACTTTGAGATCTAACAAAGAATTAGTCTTCTCCGGTAACAAAACAACAGATGAATAAAATTTGTTTATTATAAACATAATTTTATTTAAAATGTAAAGAAATACATTATGTAACTATCAGGACTTGCATTTGTCCTTGTGATAAACAGCCTTAATTTCATAAACATATCTAAACATTCTAGTACCAAGCAACATATCTAAAGATTCTAGTACCAAGCAATAACAGTTTTATATTTGAAGACTCTAATGATGCTATTGTAAATTGAATTTTACCAGGGGCTAACAATCTTGTATTTAAGAACCTTAATGCTACTTTTACTGTTGTAAATCAAGTTTTACCAGCATCAGTTGAGTCAAGATGAGTTTGTATTCTCATTCAATTAACCAAACCATTATTTCATGTATACACACATCTTCATCAACCATTTAATATATTCTGTAAACAACCTTAACCATCATTGATACTTTTTTCTACTTATAATTGATTAGTATTATTGTCAATTGATCCCAGCCCTTATACTGATCAGCATTTATGACATTTGCAGGAAATCAATGCAACATTTTTCTCAAGCAAGACATTATGAATACTTTACATACCACATGATTCATGTCAGCTCCATCAAAAGATTCAGACAGTGAGATGGAATCCTGTAAACATGCAGACCTTGGAGCAGGGGAAGGTATATCCCTTAGCACAGTTGGGACAATCACCTCTGGCATTTCTGGACTGGGTCTCTTTCCTTGATTTGCTCTAATAAATCTGCCCTTCTGCACTGAGGAACTAGTCTTGTGAATGCCAAGCTGAAGTAAAACAGTATTCAGTGTACAAGTTCTGATCAATCTGGAAAGAAAATCTATTTCTCAAACCATTCTTATAATTCATCATTTAACAAAGTTTAGCGCACATACAGCAATATGGCTTGAAAATATTGTGATGGTTGAGATGGCTTAAACTATAATGGTTCATTGAGAGAAAGAGAGAGAGGGAGAGAATAGAAGATAAGTCTATAGAATGGACCAAGTCAAAACACAGAGATTAAAATGATGCCCATGGATACTTCATTCTTACAGATGAAGGCACTGAAATTCTAACTTGGGGCCTAAGAGTTGCTGAATTGATGCAGAATTAATTGCTACCCAACACTTTATCCATGTCTGCTTTTGGATTGCTTAGCCTATTCTGTTGGATTGCTTAGTGTGCCAATTTTAATTTTCAGTCTTTGAACTCTTACTCTTTTAAAAGTAATTGATGTTTTATATCTTCTGGTTAATCTATCTGATGACATTTTATTAATGCAAAATGAATATGTAACCTTTAAAACTAAAAAAAACCCAACAAAACAAACAAGGTGTGTAATTATAGTCACAAATTCCCTTCCAACAGAAGTGCAGATCTGCAGTGACTCAGTGGTTAAGGCATCGGACTCTAACCAGAAGGGTACAGGTTTGATTCCAACACTCAGATCGGTGCAGATCAGCCATTATGGTGTGTCCTTGGGCAAGGCACTTTACACAAAGTTGTCTTAGTTTAAATGTAATAGTTAGTAAACAAGCAATAGGATGAAATATACTGGAGATGTAACAAACATATAGCTGAAAGTACAAATGTCACTGAAGCATGAAAACTAGGTCACGGTGACCTAGTTTTGGTATGGCTGAGGTACTCTCCTTAAGATGCAGCCTTACATGTATGCCAATTTTCATGACTGTATGTGAAATAGGGTCCAAGATATTGTGGATGCAACAAAATGATGACTGAAATTACAAGTCACTAAAGCTTAAAAATTAGGTCATAGTAACCTACTTTTGGAATGACTTACTACTCTCCTTGAGATGCACCCTTTAATGAATGTAAGTGAAATATGATCCAAGATACTATGGCTGTAATGAACATATAGCTGAATATATAACAGTCACTCAAGCATGAAAATTGGTCACATTGACCTAGTTTTGGGATGTTAGTGCTACTCTCATTACACCCTCAAAATCTTAAACCCTATTTTACCTACTCTCTTAAAAATTGGTATTTGGATGCATTTCAAATACAAACGTCAATCACATGTGAAAACTGGGTTGCACTGACCTAGTCTGGGTATGGTTGAGTTACTCTTCTTAACATGCATCCACATACCAATTTTCATGAGTGCAGGTGAAATATGGTTCAAGATATTGAGGATGTAATGAATGGAGAGGTGAAAATATGTAACTCAAATGTGTAAATTGCATCACATTGTCCTGCTTTTGGTATAGTTAAGTTACTTTTGCTGAGATGCATCTACATACTAATTTCTATGAGTGTAGACGAAATAGAATGCAAGATATTGAAGGTGTAGCAAATGAAAAGCTGAAAATATTAAAGTAACTGATGTGTGAAATTTAAGGTCACAGTGACCTAGTTTTGTTATGGCTGTGTTACTCTCCCTGAAATGAATCTACATATTAAGTTTCATGAGCGTAGGTGAAATAGAGTCCAAGATATTGTGGGCATAACAAACACATGAGCACATGAACAAATGGGTAAAACTCTATATCCCCTGGCATGGGGATAAAAAGAAACACTTTTACCAAACCATAATGCTAAATGGATGTTTGATAATAATAAACAATAGACAAGGGACATCACACAAATGCCGTGAACACCTTGTCTCACCCTTGTACCATTTTTCAAAGGAAAAATCAACATCTGAATGTTAGTTTATGACTGTAAGAATATTGTATACAAGCAGCCCTCACCTGTCCCATATCATTCCTGCCCCATGCCCACACTAGGTTTTCTGTATCCATGGCAATGTTGTACTCCCCTCCAGATGCCATGTGCCTGATCTGTCTGTCATTGATCTGGGTCACCATGCTGGGGGACCTCTGTATCATGAAAATCACATCCAACATGAAGCAGATTACAAACTTTGTCAGACTGGTTGGTCTGCTTCCTGAAGTGTTTGCCAACACATCTGACCCATATTTTCCTGGATTTTTTGGTCTCATTTCCATGAGAATTAAAAACATGAATTGAGCTTAATGTAACTGAGATTTTTACTCCACTTCAATGGGCACATCCTGATTTGATTTTGTCTCCATACATCAGTAACTACTGTGAATTCACTTATTTTCATTGGTATTCATTTTCTTGGTTTTGAAAAACACTGAATTTTCTTGTTGGTATTTAAATTCATGGATTGGGGAAAAGATCCTATTGTTTCCACAGGAGAATCATTTTTGTTTATAGCAACCACATAATCCACGAAAACTGGTACCGCATGAAAAATAGTGAATTCACAATAAGTTTAAATTTTATCCAATAATATAATGATAATACACAGTTTACTTTGTTGAAACATTTACCGCAACACAAAGAAAATATTTGAGACTAAGGATTCAAAGCCTTTCTTAAGTGCTCAGCAAATGTCTGCACACAGCATACCATATATACTTGCATATAATTCGATACTAACTGCAAACTGCATAGACCCAGATCTGCTGGTGCATTATGCGCCAGCAGATCTGGGTCTATGCAGTTTGTAAGGGCTAATCAGTTGAACAAACAACATAGACCCTGATCTGCTGGCGCATTATGCGATGGCAGATCAGGGTCTATGTTGTTTGCATTTGGACGAGGCTTATAAATGAGTATATATGGTACCTTGTATTGCTGTTATTCCTTTTTGACAAATTACAAGGTACATACATTATATACCAACAACCTATCAAAAAAATATTGTGTACTCAAGCAGCACATAAAATTCCAATGTTTGAGTACAGTTGACATAACTAAAACATGTATATCTAACCAGCTGGAACCTGCCGAATCATGTGAAAATTATATTTTAAATTTGGCTACTTGAAGATGAAAAATTCTGATGCTAAAAAGATGTGGAAGAATTAAAATAACCAGACAGAATCATAGACTAGATTTGCGCTAGCAAAACATTATGATTTGTGCCTGTAAAACATGTTGATTTGTTCTTATAAAACATGTTGATTTGTGCCTGTAAAACATGTTGTTTTGTGCCTGTAAAACATGTAGATTTGTGCTTGTAAAACATGTAGATTTGTGCCTGTAAAACATGTTGATTTGTGCCTGTAAAACATGTTGATTGGTGCCTGTAAAACATGTTGATTTGTGCTTGTAAAACATGTAGATTTGTGCCTGTAAAACATGTAGATTTGTGCTTGTAAAACATGTTGATTTGTGCCTGTAAAACATGTTGATTGGGGCTTGTAAAACATGTTGATTTGTGCCTGCAAAACATGTTGATTGGGGCTTGTAAAACATGCAGACCCAAAGTGTATAACTCCTAAAAAATAAAAAATAAAGAACGATGTGAAAAATTGCTATACTGGCATGAAAATATAATTAACTTGTCCAAAAGGTCCAAAAATATGTAAAAAAATGACAAACTGATGTAATGGCCTGAAAATATAATCAGGTCATCTACATATGAACACAAATATGCCTACTAAATTTCATTTTTCTACCTGAGGTGGTTTTGCTTAATCATGCGAACAAGGTTTTTGCCAAAGTTCAAAAAGTTCACACAAATGTAAAACAAACTGAACAATTGCTATACCGGCCTAAAAATTTAATCAGGTCATTTACTTATGACTTCGATATAGTGTTTACAATTTGCATGATTCAAAGTTTAATAGTTTTTAAGAAATAGCGCTAAAATGGATTATGGACAGATGCACAGATGCATGAATGGATGCATAGATATGTCGACAAACAGAAGCATAACAATGCTCCCTTGTACTATTGCAGTGAGGACATAAAAAAAACTAGCTAAACTAACTTTGGATTAATTATCATAAATACAACAAAGCAACAAGGAATTTTTGTCTGAGAACCATGCCATAATGTATGCCTACAGTATACGACTTAAAAAACACCGAACACAGAGTATCACAAGTCTAATGATGAGAAGTCTGTAAAAAGAAATACCCAAGTCTCACCGTCTGCAAAAAAAAATACATGGAATAAAGCACTCACTACATCCTGCCTTGTTCCATTCCCCATCTGTCCCTCCAGATTCTTGCCCCAACCATAGACATCACCCACTGTTGTCACAAGGCAAGTGTGGAAGCTTCCACAAACAATCTGAGAGAAAGCAATAAAATAATATCACATACTCCACTTTTGCATGTCTATGTTTAATCATAAATTTACACAAATGTCATGATTTAGTAATTATTCAGAATTCAAAGACAACAACATAAAGGGGGGGGGGGGGAGTTGTGAAGTTTATTCAAAACATTTAATTGTAGTTAAAATATCTAGATTCAAGATTGATAAAGTTTAAAAAATATAAAAAAATATTATGTTTATCTGATATGTTCATGTTAATAAAAATGTAGTGTGATGGCTACAAAATATGCATTGGTCAATTAGACTACATTTATAGTTATGCAATACTGAAAATAAGTGCATACATGAACATAAGCACACATGGATCTTTAAGCATTTTTACAGCAACAAAAAAAGAACATATTACATGTATAACATGAAAATATCAAATACAATTATTTTGTTATTTGTCTTGTTCTAAAATATGCTTCTTCTTTATTGCTGTCTTTTCTTTCTTTTAAAACACCATAGTAATACACTCTTTTAATCTGCCAGAAAAAACCTTAAATATTAAATGTTCATAAAAATACCATATTTACTCACTTATAGGTCAGGTCCAACTGCAAACTGCATAGAACCAGATCCACCAGTGCATTATTTGCTGGCAGATCTGAGTCTATGCAGTTTGTTAGGAGTAATCAGTAGAACAAACAATACAGATCCTGATCTGCCAGCACATTATGTGATGGCAGATTAGGATCTATGTTGTTTGCAGTTTGATCCGACTTATAAGCCAGTGTATATGGTACAAAGTAAATCAACCTTTTTATCCACATATACTCCAAACTTTCTTTTCCTAAAAATGTTTATGATCACAATTAGTGGCATTTACATGTACATGACCTTTACCTGTTTGATTCTGCCATTGACAAAGGTTGTCTCCACAAGTTGCGGGCCCAAGTGGCTATCGACCTGAATGGCTGAACTTCCTCCACCCTGCTGGCCTCTGTGAGTAACTCTGGCTGTCATGCGCAAGGCATGTGGATGGCTACCCCACTGGTACACCCTGTTGAATTCAGTTGCTACTACCTGTAAGCAAAGTATACACTTGTTCCTAAATTTTTCATCATTGCCTAATGGAGATTTTTGTTTATTATATACTTAAGAGTGAAATATAAAAAATTATTCATTAAATAATTTCCATATCTTTTTCATTCCTATATTTTCACAATCCTATCACTCTCTTAAATCGCTGATATTTATATGATCAGCCAATGAAAGTGAGGTGAATTTACAAAAAGGGTGGTGGGGGCGGTGTACTGAAGAGTGAGTTTAATTTTCCAAGCTTTGATTCAGGAGCAAGCTTGGTATATAATAAAAAGAAAATTTTCTTTTCCTGTGTAAATACCAGATATATTTCATCTTGTGATACAAAAAACTATATATTTAACTTGTGACTTTGCCACTTGTTAAAATATCACATTTATTGTACCATACGATGAAATATATCTGTTATTAATGTAGGAAAAGAAAATATCCTCTCTTTATTGGCTTTATCATTTAAAATTAAAAACTTGTATTTGTCATTTATATTGCTGACATCATTTTACATATGTCTGATTAAGAACTTTGTAAAATCTTAAAAAATGCAAGGTGAGGAAAAAAGTCTAGAATAAATGGAGTCTAGTATGTCAAAAAATGAAGACCAAAATAAAGCCATCACAAGCTTGAAGGTTCTTACAGCTGAAAATATCAGATTTTAATTTTTTTAACCATTATAATTTACCTTACAATGTATTTGCTCTATTTAAGATTTTTAAAGTCATTTCCTCCCATTCCATTCTTTGTTTCCATTATTTTTCATTCTCAAAGCATCTACTTTGAATAAATATAATGTTTTAATTTGTCACAGAGTTCATTACACCTTAAGCCTAATATCACCTTGGTGATTGGAATGGCTAAAATTGTCAGAAAACTGAGAATCATAGACAAGGGACTGAAGCTCCTACAAGCAGGGACTCTCACTATCATGACATAGTGACATGACTCCTACAAGCAGGGACTCTCACTATCATGACATAGTGACATGATTCAATAAATATACCATATCTGACATAATACCCATGCTTTCTGTAAGCTGACAATGTATCTATAACTTGGGTAAAATTGGTGAGGTCAAAGCTCATTATAACAAGCCAACACTGACAATATCATAAACAATAAGATCACACTAAAACAACATGTGTAAGAGTCATTTTAGAGACTGATTTAAACCATAGTTAAGTAGTAACAAGAGATCACACACATGCATAGTGTTAAGTTCCATCAGGATGTTCTGGTATGTTTTAACAGCCACTTAGCAACAAGAGATCCCACACATAAATAGTGGTAAGTTCCATCAGGATGTTCTGGTATGTTTTAGCAACCACTTAGCAACAAGAGATCACACACATACATAGTGGTAAGTTCCATCAGGATGTTCTGGTATGTTTTAACAGCCACTTAGCAACAAGAGATCACACAGATGCATAGTGGTAAGTTCCATCAGGATGTTCTCAGTGGGTTTTAGCAGCTGCTTAGCAACAAGAGATCACACATATGCACAGTGGTAAGTTCCATCAGGATGTTCTCAGTGGGTTTTAGCAGCTGCTTAGTAACAAGAGATCACACACTTGCATAGTGGTAAGTTCCATCAGGATGTTCTGGTATGTTTTAGCAGCTGCTTAGTAACAAGAGATCACACACATACATAGTGGTAAGTTCCATCAGGATGTTCTGGTATGTTTTAGCAGCCACTTAGTAACAAGAGATCACACACATACATAGTGGTAAGTTCCATCAGGATGTTCTGGTATGTTTTAACAGCCACTTAGCAACAAGAGATCACACAGATGCATAGTGGTAAGTTCCATCAGGATGTTCTCAGTGGGTTTTAGCAGCTGCTTAGCAACAAGAGATCACACATATGCACAGTGGTAAGTTCCATCAGGATGTTCTCAGTGGGTTTTAGCAGCTGCTTAGTAACAAGAGATCACACACTTGCATAGTGGTAAGTTCCATCAGGATGTTCTGGTATGTTTTAGCAGCTGCTTAGTAACAAGAGATCACACACTTGCATAGTGGTAAGTTCCATCAGGATGTTCTGGTATGTTTTAGCAGTTGCTCAGTAACAAGTGATCACACATTTGCATAGTGGTAAGTTCCATCAGGATGTTCTTGGTGGGTTTGGGCAGCTGCTTTCCTCTCATGATGCATGTGGAGATCAAAAAGGTGTGCTCAGGGGTATTTTTCACAAGTATGACCAGAGTGAAAGTGTGGATGCACTTATTAAGGCATGTGTGGATATTTTGCATCAAATACAGGTGTCAGGATTTTGAATCCATTAGTCCATTTACTTATTTCCTAAATTTGACAAAAAGTTCAGTAAATTACTGGTTGGCAAACTAACCATTCAATATTGCATCATTTCTGCCAATTCAAACTATTCAATATTCTATTATATCCAGAGTTCTTGCTCAGTTTGCTATATGTATGTAATACATTTGAATGCAGAACATCTCAATGCCAGGATATTCTTAAGTCAGCTTACTAAGTGGAGGTACAATACAAATGATTATCATAACCTTTTTAAGACATCAGTAACTTTATTTATACTGTACCTACAAAAAATAGATTTACCAATGATCATGTGAATTTTGAGCTGTAACACTGTTTATGATCATTATAGCACTCTTTATTAATCATTTATTGACAATAATTTCTGTTGATTCATGTTCTCGCATTAAGACTACCATTAGAGAACTTACCGAATGAAAGTATTTGGTTGCCACAATTACAACCTTCTCTTTCAGTGTGTTGACATGAATAGGTAAGGTGTGTTTGACATTAGTACCCAATCCCAGCTGTCCAAAATATCCACAACCAAAGGCAAGTACATATCCCTGAAAATGTATATATATAAAGTTTCATTCATTTCCTAATGATTAAATTTACAAATGTTAATAGTAAATATCATCTTGAACTTGTATCAACGAGTTTTTAAATAACTTTATGTCTACCAATAATCACTGCTAAGTTGAATGACCAATAAGTACGAAATTGTCAATTTCTTTGTAGAAAAACTGAAACAGACTTACTACAAATTAAAATATATGGGAGTCATATTTACCTCGGGTTCATTTGGATCAATTTTGCCCTTTAGCATTGGGTCAGATTTATCCTAAATAGCAAATGTTCCCTTCCAACAATGATGTCATTACAGAGTTGTTTCAATCTTGTGAACATGGAGTCAAATATCTTTTATACTGTGTGATATGATGATAATAACGATATTAAAACAAGAGTACCATGAACAGCACATTATACACTTGCCCCATTTTATATAATCCTCTATACAGGAATAACTGAAATTTGCATGCAGAAAGTATTTTTCTTCTTTCAGTCACAGTGACATTGACCCTTGATCTATTTATCCCAATATTACTAGACTTCATCCTTACCCCTAGTCCAAGCCATCCACAAACTTTGGTCCAGGTATGTGATGTATAACTAATGTTATTGTAGAGAAGCCATTTTTATTGTTTCAACATTACCTTGACTTTTGACCTTTTGACCCCAAGATAGTTCAGCTTCTTCCTTACCTCAAGTGCAAGCCATGCACAAAGTTTGGTCCAGGTATGTGATGTGGAACTAATGTTATTGTACAGAAACAATTTTTATACTTACAGTCACAGTGAACTTGAAATTTGACTATTTGACCAAAATCAATAGGGATTTTTCTTACCCTAAGTGAAAGCCATCCACAAAGTTTGTTAACTGTAGATGGTGAAGAACTCAATTTATTGTGCAGAAACAATATTTTTTCTTTTAGTCACATTGACCTTGACCTCTGACCCCCAGCATTGTTATAATCTTTCTTTCTCCAAGTGCAAGCCATTCACAAAGTTTGGCAATTGTAGATGGCATGAAGAACTCAAGTTACTGTACAGAAACCATGTTTCTTCTTTCATTCAGTGCCCTTACCTTAGACCTTTTGACACTAAATCGGTAGGCTCCTTCCATACCTCAAGTACAAGCTATCCATAAAGTTTCATCCAGGTATGTGACGTAGAACTAATGTTATTGTGCAGAAACCCTTTTTTTCTTCCAGTCACAGTGATCTTAACCTTTCACCTTTTGACACTGAATTCATAGGCTTAACCTTTTGACACTGAATTCTTAGGCTTCTTTCTTACCCTAAGTGCATGCTATCCAGAAAGTTTGGTCCAATTATGTGATATAGAACTAATGTTATTGTGCAGAAACCATTTTTCTTCTTTCAGTCACATTGACTTTGACATTAGACCATCTGACCCCATAAATTGATAGGGTTCTACCCTTCCCTGAGTGCAAGCTATCCACACAATTTGGTAACTGTAGATTGTGGACAACTTGAGTTATTGTGCAGAAATAAAATTAATAACTGACAGACAAATGGATGGACAACATCATGATATAATACAATCTGCCTTTTGGCAGGCAAATAAAAACTATTCCTGTATAGCAGATATTTTTGATGACATAAAATTTATTGATTGTGTTAAAACAAGGTGGTGTAAAGTGTTGGCAATTTGTAAGTTTTTCTACCCAAGCAAAATTGGTCTTTGTAACAGAACAAAAGTCTGCAAACTTCATCTACTGCATGCTGTATTGTATTTAATGACCATGAAATAGAAGGAAAGTAACTCTTGCACCCTGGCCAAAAGTATCTGCAATATAGGGCAAAACTGGTGCACTGCTATGTATCAACACATATGAAAAAGAAAGGCAAACAAATTGCCATACATTTACTGAGAAAAGGGCTACAATGAAACATTTTCTTTGGACACTGTCTACAATTATTGTTGAGTCATTTTTACCATTGCATGTATACTAAGAGACTACCAAAGAATTCTGATTAAACCAAATATTGGACTGTTCCATTACATTACAAATTAGTGGACTGTTCCATTACATTTTGTTAACTTTTACAAATAATACATTTGATGGCATTATTTTTGCCAACTCATTCTGAGACAACTAAATTGCTCAAATCTGTCTACCACTTACAGAAAAGCTATAAATGGTACATCCCTCTATAAATAAAAGAAAATTCTCAATAAATCTTAATTAAAGTATTTTTCTTGTCTTTAGCACAAAATAATGCTGTAGATACAAATACCAACCTGAGAAGTCTTCACAAGCGAGTGACAATATCCTGCTGCCAACATCTCCACTTGCTGGCCCTTGAGAGCAATTATTTTTCGGGGTACCAGCCCATCCTCAGGGTCACCATGCCCTAACTGTCCATAGGTTCCCCAACCCCAACTGTAGACACTGATTAACAATGGAAAAAAGTTGCCAGTCAGTGGATGCTCCAAAAATATAAGCCTGTATTCTTTGTGATAAATCTGCAACATTACAGAACTATATAGCAGATTATTTTTGTGGTGCCAACATTTAACACTTACAATCTGACGATTTGATGCTGCTGTCCATCAGACATTACTCTATTAATATTACTGTTGCCTGCTCTTGCAGGAAACTTCTTGTGATAACTTTGAAAGCTGCTTATGGGAGATTTGGAACGATCATCAATTATTTTAATAAAACTGCCAAACATAAAAGCTTTAAAAAGATGGCTCTAACAACCATTTTAATTGCATGATTTTGTCTTTAATTTAAAGAAATAATTTCTCCCTACTCATAGGGGGATAACTCATTGGGGATTTGGAAGGATCAATTATTTTTAAAAAAACTGCCAAACATAAAAGCTTTAAAAGACAGCTCTGTCATAAAAAAATATTTGTTATGTATCAATAAAAACCAATCATCCAGTTTAAAAATACTTTTAATGATATCTAGTTACAATTTTAATTGCACAATTTCATCTGTTGTTCTAAAGAAATAACTTCTCCCTCTTCAATGTAATTGTAGCCTATATTTAGTCATTGCAACACTCTGTTGCAGGCGATTTTATGCTTTGCATCAATGTTATCTTGTTTTATTACTGTGTAACTTTTTTTTAAAAATTTCATAGCTATTTTGTTTTTGAGCAAGGCTCATTGAAAGCAAATACACCACTCCCTCGATAACTCGCGCACAACGGGGTCCAAAAACATAGACCGCACTATAAGCGAGAGCGCGAGTTACCGAGGGACCTCAACAAAATTAAGAAAGGGATGCCATCCCCGCTGGACATCGAGAAAACCACAGTGGGGGTGGGGGTGGGTAACGGGGCTGTTTAATGGCGGAATACTCGTTTTATAATTACATTGGGAATAATTGTCAATAAAGAGCTATATCTAATGTAGTTGTTTGCTTTTCTGTATAAATTACCTTTATTTTCAAGATAACGAACCTCTGAAAGATTGTTAACAACATTAGTCCAAGCGGTTTGAACAACACGTGTACGCGATACATTGTGTATTACGTCACTGCTTTTTGTTGTTGTTGATTCACAACTAAACAAGATTCCTTTTTTCAAAAACTATTGACATTTATTTTGTGAAACAACCGTCAACATCGAACCTCGATTTATTTATTGTTACATTAGTAAAATATGAATGCCGTGATTTCATATCAAGTAACAGTGAAACTTCGTCTCATCCTTGAGGAAATCCCTGAGTAGCATATTTAGAAAGTTCAATAAAAACTCTGGAACTCGCTTCTCCGTAATGAACCGCATCTGTAAAACAAAGCTTTTATTCTCCAAGTACTCATTTGGCTTGGTTGCCTTACTATCTTTGATTACATTTGTGAATGAGTAGGCTAATTTAAGGTAGTTTAATTATATTACTTACATAATAATATTTATAACAGTGTTCGATTGATCAATTGAAATGAGTTGACCTGACACACGGCCGTGACCACTAGCTCTTACGCAGGCAGGATTTGCACGCCTTTTAACTTTTCTGTTATTCCATCCCCTTTGTTTGATTTGATACAAAAAACGTAATTAACATGATAATACAAAGCAGGTCTGCTATTAATTGAGTGTAACAACACAATATATATTTCTGCAAGTCGGAGATAAAAACAAAAAAAGGTCGGCACATAATTAGATTCTCACGGACAGGCTCGCGGCGATAGCTGGGTCGGTTGAATTTTAATTTTCACGTTTGAATACAAGAGGGCTTATTCATTTATGATGATGACACTGAAACCGAATTAAAAGATAGAACTAAAACACATATTTCACTTGACAAAACTTATTTAATTGGTATTTATTTTTAAAGTGTTGCCACCAGTAGGCTTTAGTGACGTTTTAATTGATCGAAATTTCGTCGAATATTGTTATTTATAGTGTACTGAGAATGTTGTTTGGAAAGAAAATTGAACAAAATATTTGACTTCTTATTAAAAGTCGAAAATTTCATGATGATGATTCAAATTTCTGGGTATTAACCACTGGTTTTGACAATAAAACGAGCGATATATTAAGGTTTCATTTACAAATTTTTGATCGCGATTTTTTTCACCTTCAACAAATAGGGTCAATTTTTTTTGGTTGTTTTTTTAAAAAAAATTCTAGTTTAAAAAAAATGGGATCCTCGTCTGGTCCGCGTTATAAGCGGGTTCGCGAGTTATCCGGGCACGAGTTATCGAGGGAGCGGTGTATAGTGAAAATAAAACACCCACAAAAAAAATAATCCTATATACCTAGAATAAAGATTACCCTGATGTATGAAAGTGGGGTAACAATTGACTTTGAAGATCAATTGAATTATGGAAGCTCTTCCCTACAAGGTAAATATTAGTGTCAAATGTGTGACAGCATGGGGGAAAAAAAGTGGAACCTGTGTAATCTACCCATGATGTGAATTAAAAATTTAATGTAAAATAGGGCAGTAAGCTGGAATACACAGTGTACAATTAAATATAAGGAAAGAAAACTTACCAAATCAGAAAGCATATGGAATACTCAGGAAAACTATAGAAAGGTTTCCCTCATATATGAAGCAGATATGTTTTTCAAGCAATATTAAGAAAAATATTATTTAAAGTTGATAATGGTAATCGATTTTAAGATGTACTGTTATGTCTGTCAAAATAGATGTGATGCTGTTGGAGTAAGTTACATCCTTAACAAGATGAGGAAGGATGTATTTATTTACAGGAAGAGTGAATCCTATACTGCCGATGGTCTACTCTTTGCAAAGATAGAGCAAGAAATACATAAATGTAAGGCATTTCATCAACTGCCCATGTCAAAAAATGTCCAGACCTAAAGAATACACCATGTACATGGATATATAAGTAGAAGGTTTCTTTTCATATTATTCTTTGATAGATATTGTCTATCCATGGACTGCAGTTATTATACTGTAATTAAACTATTGCCACAACAGAGATAACCTTTCCTACTCATTAGCATATCATACAAAATTAAATTTGCTTCATTTGACAAATACACCAATAGAAACTTGTATGAACACTAAGTATACAATAAAAATTTCATACAAAAATTTATTGAAAATGAAGTTATGCCCATTAGAATTTGTATATTATGTAGTGCCAGTCAGCTAGGTGATGGACAAAAATATCCATAAAGCTTCCCATTGTGTATGTGATAACATAATGCCTAATACCTATTCTAACAAGCTGTATTTCCTAGATGGCAATGTGAAAGTAGACACCCCACTTCCATAAATATGAAAAATCACTTAGGGTACAGTACATATATAAGTATTCAACAGAACTTACTCTGCATTTTCTGTAAGTGCCAGTGTGTGATATTGTCCACATTCTATGCTGACAAATGACTCCTTTGAAAGTCCTTCCACAAGCATTGGTCTGGTATAAGTATGTCTTGTACCAAGCCCAATCTGACCATATTTAGAAGACCCCCAGCCATATACCTGCCAAAGCCAGAGAATAATTGTGTTTACTGGATATTTTAGAACAACTCTTTCAATTCAGTGTTGTTGCAAATATACAATATCCAGCTGCATTGACCATAGTTAGGGTCATATTCACCACTTCTTAACATGGTGAGGATAAAGTTATGTTGATGTCAAAACCAACAATACAGCAGCTGTTACAACAAACACTAAACTAAAAATAATTACATAATTGTACATTCAATCTTTATTATATTTTTAGCCACAATTTTTAAATTTAAACATTTATCACTGATTTCATAGCCAACTTTTTCCATCTGTTCTTTCTCTGCAGTTATGTCACAAGGAGACAGTGACCTTAATACAACTAGATGTCATTTAATCAAGTCAATTTACATGGAACACTTGCATTGTCTCCATACCTTGGTTAAATACTAAACCATATTATAATAATGTAATGGGGTTTCATGCATAAAATGACACATTCCTAAATTTAAACATTGTATCACAAGAAGTTGGTCATGGCCTAAATGTTGAGCCTGCACTCCAAACTATATTCCAAATCAAAAGAGGGTGGAATAAAATGGAATTGAAATAAAAGTAAAAGATATTAACACTGAGGTTAATCTAGAGTATGAACAGATGTATGGATGGACAGACAGACACACACATGCAAAGGGAGGCCAAAGTGATTGCTATATTGAGCTTCTGCCAAACCAGGCTCAACAAATATATGTATTTTTGTCACCTATTGCTATACTATGGAATAAGAAATTTGTATGAGTTTTTCCTAAACATAAATTTTGTTCATAAAAAAGGTTTTGGACTGAGTACATGTACTGAAAAATACTGAACCCACTTTCAAGTGGCATAAAATGCCCTCACCAGCATTCAACAATGCAATGGCAGATCCAGGTCCATACTGTTCAGAACTAGATGTAAATTATACATGTAAACAGATACTATTTTGCTTATCTGATCAATTTAAACATAACCTTCAACTTTGTACATAACCTTCAACTTTGTACATAACCTTCAACTTTGTAATCTCAGACAAAAAATGTTCAAGCTGGAGATACATTTCATGTATTACACATGTATCTAATTTCATTAAAGTAGAGACTGTTGAAGAAATTTCTATAGATCATACATTTAGCACACTATTCATGTAATAGTATAGACTGTTGAAGAAATTTCTATAGACCATACATTTAGCACACTGTTCATGTAATAGTAAAGAGTGCTGAAGAAATTTCTATAGACCATACATTTAGCACACTGTTCATGTAATAGTAAAGAGTGCTGAAGAAATTTCTATACACTAAACATTTAGCACACTGTTCATGTAATAGTAAAGAGTGTTGAAGATATTTCTATAGACCATACATTTAGCACACTGTTCATGTAATAGTAAAGAGTGCTGAAGAAATTTCTATAGACCATACATTTAGCACACTGTTCATGTAATAGTAAAGAGTGCTGAAGAAATTTCTATAGACCATACATTTAGCACACTGTTCATGTAATAGTAAAGAGTGTTGAAGAAATTTCTATACACTAAACATTTAGCACACTGTTCATATAATAGTAAAGAGTGTTGAAGATATTTCTATAGACCATACATTTAGCACACTGTTCATGTAATAGTAAAGAGTGCTGAAGATATTTCTATAGACCATACATTTAGCACACTGTTCATGTAATAGTAAAGAGTGCTGAAGATATTTCTATAGACCATACATTTGGCGCACTGTTTATGTAAAAGTCAAGACTGTTGAAGAACTTTCTATAGAATATACATTTAGCACACTGTTCATGTAAAAGTAAAGAGTCTTGAAGAAATTTATTTAGACCATACATCTGGGACACTGGTCATGTAATAATATAGAATGTTGAAGACATTTCTATAGACCATACATTTAGAACACTGTTCATGTGAAAGTCAAGACTGTTCAAGAAATTTCTATAGAACATACATTTAGCACATTGTTCATGTAAAAATAAAGTGTGTTGAAAAAATTGGATAGACCATACATTTGGGACACTGTTCATGTAATAGTAAAGTGTGTTGAAGAAATTTATATAGGCCATAAATTTAGCACACTGTTCATATAAAAATAAAGAGTTTTGAAGAAATTTCTATAGACCAAACATTTTGCACACTGTTCATGTACAAGTAATGAGTCTTGAAGAAATTTATATAGACCATACATTTAGCACACTGTTCATGTACAAGTAATGAGTCTTGAAAAAATTTATATAGATCATACATTTAGCACACTATTCATGTACGAGTAACGAGTCTTGAAGAAATTTATATAGACCATACATTTAGCACACTGTTCATGTAAAAGTCAAGACTGTTGAAGAAATTTCTATAGATCATACATTTAGCACACTATTCATGTACAAGTAATGAGTCTTGAAGAAATTTATATAGACCATACATTTAGCACACTGTTTATGTAAAAGTCAAGACTGTTTAAGAAATTTCTATAGATCATACATTTAGCACACTATTCATGTACAAGTAATGAGTCTTGAAGAAATTTATGTAGACCATACATTTAGCACACTGTTCATGTAAAAGTCAAGACTGTTGAAGAAATTTCTATAGAATATACATTAGGCACACTGTTAATGCAAAAGTAAAGCATGTTGAAGACATTTCTATAGATCATATATTTGGGACAATGATCAGTTAATAGTATAGAATGTTGAAGAAATTTCTATAGACCATACATTTAGCACATTGTTCATGTAAAAGTGAAGAGTCCTGAAGCAATTTTTATACACCATACATTTACCACACTGTCCATGTAAAAAGAATTGACTTCATCAGATATTTTACAGTTGTAAATTAAGGATGATCACTTGTGAAATGTTCTAGTATTTAACTTTTTTAAATATTTATATATTTACATAGCTAAGGGTCAAAACAATACAAAAGCACTTAAAACATTATATGTTGGTGTGTATTTTCTTGTGCTACTTTATGTTGAACATATATCCCCAAGTATGTGTCATTACATATGAAAATAGAGTTAAAAAAAAAATAACCTGTCACCAATTATCATCAATTAAGGGTAATTACAAAGGAAAGTACAGTAAAAAAAAGCACCCTGTCACCCATTATCACCATTTAAGGGTCATTACAAAGGAAAGTACAGCAAAAAAAGGACCCAGTCACCCATTATCCCCAATTAAGTGTCATTACAAAGGAAAGTACAGTAAAAAAAAAAGCACCCTGTCACCCACTGTCCATAAATAAATTGCTGAATGAGTATCGAAATTTCCATTTAATTTTCACACCGACTCCTCTTATCAAATACAAAAAACAAAAATGTATGTAGTGAGGGAATTTTGTTCAGTATAACACAATGACTGAGATCTCATCAGTTTTCCAGAGGAGAATGCCCTATGTGGCTCATATACAGAAAGTTGTAAATCACTCCTGATTTTCTGTATAGTTCTTGCTAACTTTATCATTTTCATTCACAACACTTTTATTGTGATTATTTACATTGTATAAAAAATTTCTTTTTCATTACTTAGTCAAAGTAACCATGATACTGAAGAAACCATCAAAAGAGAGTGTTTGAAAGAAGTATAAAAGATGGGAAAAGAGTAATGTTAAATATTGATAAAAAAAGGTTTATATAATGCTCTATTAAATTTTCACTAGAGGAGCAATGCACAGCTTATTATAGTCAAAAGTTAAAAAATGCTGAGCATTTACAGTATTACAAAAATATATAAACAAAACTTACAAACTTTCATTTAACTTACCATATATACTAGCTTATAGGTCAAGTCTAACTGCAAACTGCACAGACCCAGATCTGCCATCGCATAACGTCCCAACAGATCTGGGTCTATGCAGTTTGTTAGGAGTAATCAGTAGAACAAACAACATAGACCTTGATCTGCCAGTGCATTAAACAATGATGGAAGTCAGACAAGAATGATCTCCCCCTGGATATAGGGATTAGCACCAAATCCCATTCATACTTCAGTTACTACTCGAGTAGAATGCATGCTCTGTGTATAGGATGTAACTGCATGAAGGTTGGGAGGGTGTATCAGTATTATGATAATTATCAAAGAAACATATTTTACTCCAAAATTAGGTTTCTTCTTCAAATACATGAACCGACCATAATATCTTAGGAAAATAGGTAAGAGGTGGAGGGAGTTACATCCCATTACCCCTGAGAAGGCCCATCTCTGGTCCCCTAAGGTATGTGAGGCAGCTTTCAAATTTGATAGAATATATAGACTGGAGTAGTGACTGAATTGTTTCCCCTGCAAATCCAGCAGAAATCAATAGGCTGCATCACTATGAAGCTACAGAACAACCTGGGAAGGTAGCCTGTTGGCCTGCTGCTATAGGTCCCACAGGTCAAACTGAGTCTTTTGGAATAAAAGATCTTGGAAGAAAATGCTAGAGAAAATATCCTCTGCCCTCCATCCCATGGTTTTTAGAATGTTAAGGAACACCTGTGCTCGAATGTTATACTCATGGCAACTACCCTAACCTCATGAGATAAAATGCGCAATAACTTCATTTGATCTTGGGTTAGTTCTCTGTATGCCGAGCAAATATTCAGGATGATAGAGCCTGAGCTGAGATATCAACCATTCCTTCTTTCAAAGGTATAAATAAGCTAGATCTCCCTCTTTGCACTGCCTAAGTTCATTTGAGGTACCACTTAAAAGCCCTCACTGGTTCCTGAAGATGACCCTTAGGTGAAGGATCCACCGACGAAAGAAGTTTCACCTCAATTGACTGATTGTCTATGGTTGAGAACCTATTCTTAGCAATGAATCCAGAGGCCATCATGAGTTAAATCAAACCATCACAATGGAACTGTAGATAGTTCAGATTGACCAACAAGGCAAGTATCTCACTGTTCCTGCATGCTGTAGCTAGAGTGACTAAGACACAGATTTTATAAAAGAGATGAGCCAATAATGATCTTGATAGTGGTTCAAACAGGGACTTATTCAACCATGTCAGAACCCATGGTAAGTACCATTTTTGGCACAATGCCAAATTGCTTTTTATGAGAAGATTGTCCATAATAAAGTGGCTTAAGCTCCCCCCCACCACCGCTGGGATATGTGACAAGGGTGGCATGAGCATGGCATCATTTCTTTCAGGACAAGTGAAAAAATTCCTTGATCAATGCACGAAAGGCTGAGTCTTCTTCTGTCATCTTTGGGTCAAGTAAATATGACGGAGCTTGTGAGCACTGGAATTCGGTCCAGACTGAGATATCATAACTTGAAGACAATCACTAACTGTATTATCTATAGTCTGTACCTGGTATTGAGCATCCGGGACTAACCTGTCACCATTGCCAGTACTGTGATAGTAAGTTGTGATGTCTGTTCGATGTTGGTCGGTGACAGCACTGGGCTGAGCTGGATCCATAAAGGTACCAGGCCAAATTGGATCAATAATAAGTATAGACTGCTTCATGGCTACTGACTGCCCTGGGTCCATAATAGAAACTGGGCAACATAGCACTAAACTGGCCCTAGAGCAACATGGGTCTGTCATGGTACTATACAGGGTGGCTCTTCTCTCTGAGTGCTGGTGTCCAGCTGTCTGGGCAGGATACGTGGTATTGGATCATTGTAAGCAGTCCCCTCAGACATCAATATAGGCTTGATTAGATTTGGTACTGACCATGAGCAATCTATATCTGATAGCAGATTCCAGTTCTGATGGAACAGGGCCATCATTGCCTTCTTTTATGTGCCGAGTTCATGATGCCAGAACAGATCAGGGGATATTGGATCACTGTAACCAGTCTGCATCAGGGCATGTCTGAGCTGGGTATTGACCACAGTCAACCTGCATCCAAAGTCATAGCAAGTGTCAACAGGGCTGTCCTACCTATGCAGCATTAGGCCTAACAGTAAAGCCGAAAACATCTTTTTTTCCAGTTGCGGCAGTGAAGACAGAGCTGGGGCTGTATGTGATATTTTAGTTCAGATGGTTTGCCTTTTAACATCTCTGCCATATGGAAATTGCTTATTGAGGCAGCAGTGGTGTTTATGCTAATGATGTTCTCCTCTTTAATGATGAGCTTATTTTGCTTTCCCTTTGGCTCATATTTGCTTGGCCAAGACAGTAGCCCATTGATTTTCTGTCAAGTGGGCACAAATTTCACACATATGGTCCGAATCACACACCAAACCCTCCAGGTATGTCATATGAGAATCCTCTGCCAGTTTAAAATGCTTGCACTGAGTGCACTTTGTCCTGCCCATTGTGTTGACACCTGAAATTCAGAAAGCTGAGCAATAGCATATATGGGTGAAAAAATTAGTCAAGCATCACATAAACTTACCATGAAGTAGACACTAATGAACAATAGAAACTACCTGCAAAACCTTTCTGGTCTGTAATATTATACAGTCAGTGACCCAAAACATATAGGTCAAGTACACATTATTGAATGAACAAACTAGTGACCAAGTCAGGTATAAAAAAATGGCGCCAAAATCTATATCATATGATGAAGTTGTGTTCTAATAAAGTTAGAAACTTCATCTCTGAAAGAAAAGAGCAAGAAATAGTTAGGAATATAGATCAAGGATACTTCCTTTATGTAAGAAACTCCTCTTACTCGCTAAACAGTGTGGTAAAATGCCACTTGATACAATATTTTATGAAAGGTTTCTAAAATAGCATGCTTCCAAGCATGAGCGGAAAGCAGTAACTGATGTATGGACAGGATTTGGCGCTAATTCCTATATCTAAATGAAGATCACACTCGTTTGACTCCCACCTATGTGGCAGACAACTTTCAGCAAGGTAGTGGTCATCTTAAGGTATTATGATCAGGTAACATATCTTAAGAAATGTGCACACAAATTAGAGATTGAGATAAGACAATCAAAATCTTTTGCAAGGTTAGATTTAGCCAATGTCAAAAGAGTGAACAATCAATGCCTGATTCGGTCATAATATCTGAGCACAGGCAAGCAATTGACATCCATTCATCAGGTATTCAGATAGTATAGTTCAAATACAGTAACTACCTATCACTCTGTATAAGCCATGGTAATCACCATCTGTAAACTGCCTGTGTTCTGATATTATGACTAGGTCAGGCATTGCTTGTCTGTGCTAAATCACCATGGGCTGTAGAATCTTCATGATTTGCTGCTATGGAATAGAGAATGTACTACTGTATATACTCACGTATAAGCTTATACCAACTGCAAACTGCATAGACCCAGGTCTGCCATCGCATAATGTGCCGGCAGATCTGGGTCTATGCAGTTTGTAAGGACTAATCAGTAGAACAAACAACTTAGACCCTGATATGCCAGCGCATTATGTAATGGTAGATCAGGGTCTCTGTTGTTTGCATTTGGATCTAGATTATACGCGAGAAGATACGGTACATTTCCTGTTTGTTCAAAGTAGGGGAAAAAAACTACTTTATGACAAACTGACAAATGTATACAAATATATTCATACTTTTAATAACCTAGTATCATTTGTTGCTCTGATTACTTAGCCCCTGTAGTTGTGGAACCTGTACACATGATTTTATGTGACAGTGGATTGCAATCACCAAAGCATATGATTATCTTGCATGTAAGCTGTCTTCAGCATTTCCAAACAATTTTACTTTAATACCTGGCATACACTTTCCATTTTCGGGATATCTCAGTACAGCATCACTACGCACAACTGAGTGTATTATGTTGCAGTTCTTTCAACATACATCACAGACCTTTGAGAGTTCTGCATGAAGTGCATTAGGGTGGTGTAATGCAACTATGAACACTGCTATTATTCTTTGATGATCATGGTGATGATTATGGTGATGATCATGGTGATGATTATGGTGATGATCATGGTGATGATTATGGTGATGATTAAGGTGATGATTAAGGTGATGATCATGGTGATGATCATGGTGATGATTATGGTGATGATCATGGTGATGATTATGGTGATGATCATGGTGATGATTATGGTTGAATTTCAAAACTATTTTCTATTCTACAGACAGGATTCATGGGCCTAAGCACACATGTAATAGAGATACTTTAGTATGTTGGATCTTAGTACACAAATTTAGCATTTGTAAGTTTCACTTCACACAAATCTGTTTGTTTCTTTGTTTGTTTTATAAATGATATATTTCAAATATTCCATTATAGAACATACTGTGCCTTAGAGAGTTGAATTTTTTTTATTTTACTTCAATTCCAGATCGCATATGTTCACAAGCACTTGGGGGATGGATCTCCACCCACCCACCCTCAAAGCACCACTTGGCAGTAAGAAGCCTGACTTTTAAAGAAAATACAATCACTCATGATTTTTAAAATACCTAATTCATACATTTTTACTTGCCAAGAGTACAAATTATGCTGAGTCTCTCTGTAAATATGGCTTATCTGCCCTTTGTACTGACTATTGAGTTAAATGTTTCTGAAGATTTCCTATTTATGATGATGTACCTTAAATGCATACACTGAAGTAAACCAGAAACTGTATAATTTTAGACTTCTTTATGTAAACACTACAGTAAATAATCTTCCAAAATCTATGTTGCTATAAGGAACTAAAGATAAGCAGACAAGCGTATCCTATTGTATTCATCAACTGCAGCAATTGGCTGCTGTTTTTTAATGCCTTTCTCTCCCAGAGTTCATAGCACTGTGATACTAATGCCCTTCTCTCCCAGAGTTCACAGCACTGTGATACTAATGCCTTTCTCTCCCCGAGTTCATAGCACTGTGATAACTAATGCCTTTCTCTCCCAGAGTTCATAGCACTGTGATAACTAATGCCTTTCTCTCCCAGAGTTCATAGCACTGTGACAACTAATGCCTTTCTCTCCCAGAGTTCATAGCACTGTGATACTAATGCCTTTCTCTCCCAGAGTTCATAGCACTGTGATACTAATGCCTTTCTCTCCCAGAGTTCATAGCACTGTGATATTAATGCGTTTCTCTCCCAGAGTTCACAGCACTGTGATACACTTTGGTAACAAGTGATGTTATATCACTGACATCATTTTCATAACAATCATATAATTTCAAACCACATGATACAGAGTTGATTTTCTGAAGCAGACATCCATAAGTTTCTTTTTATGATGACCAACTTGAAGACTATTTAGACTCACCCCT